>NC_069445.1:109122-191540 GCF_026875155.1 Cherax quadricarinatus | reverse complement strand
TTTGCCGGGGGGATTGAAGGGGGGGGTTTTCCCCTTTTCTTTTTTTGTTCTTATTTATTTTAATTTTGGTCTGTCCTGTCCAGAATTGAGAGTTTAATGCTTCTCGGTAATTTTTCCACTAACTTCCTGTATGCACTATAGTCTCTAGCTCTTCTAATTTTTTCACTCACTCACTGTATTTACTGACACATCTATATATATATCTCTTATCTCCCTGGTCTTGAGTCGCACTTATTCTTCAAAATACCCCACTGCGTTATTATGGCCACACTGTTTAGGCCTGACACAACCGTTCACCCTTCCAACGGCCCCCACTAAACAGTCACTATTTCGTTTGTTTTCTTTTCTGTGATCACTTATATTTCCTTTTTTCAGGGCTTAAGTGATTATATGCACTCCTATGCGTGCACACGCCTATATCCCACACTCTATTCCTTATGGCACAGTCAGAAATTACCACCAAAACACGAGCTCAAACCGCGTGACTCCTCCACGAATGTGTGTTAGTTAGTTACCATTTTGTCCTAGGCACATGTCGATTAGACACTAGGCCTGTTGTATTTGAGTGTGTGTGTGTGTGTGTGTGTGCGCGAGCGTGTGTGTGTGTGTGTGTGTGTGTGTGTGTGTGTGTGTGTGTGTGTGTGTGTGTGTGTGTGTGTGTATGTGTGTGTGTGTGGTAGTGTGTTGTGGTGTGTGTATGGTAATATGTTGTGGTGTGTGTTGTGGTATGTGTAGTGGTGTGTGTGTGGTGGTGTGGGGTGGTGAGTGTGTGTGGGATGGTGAGTGTGGGGTGGTGAGTGTGTGTGGGGTGGTGAGTCTGTGTGGGGTGGTGAGTGTGTGTGAGGTGGTGTGTGTGTGTGTATGGGGGTGGTGTGTATGGGGTGGTGAGTGTGTATGGAGTGGTGTGTGTGGGATGGTGAGGTGGTGAGTGTGTGTGAGGTGGTGAGTGTGGGGTTGTGAGGTGGTGTGTGTGAGGTGGTGTGTGTGGGGTGGTGAGTGCGTGTGGGGTGGTGAGTGTGTGTGGGGTGGTGAGTGTGTGTGGGGTGGTGAGTGCGGTGTTGTATGTGTTGGTGTGGTGGTGATGTGTATGTGTGGTGATGTGTGTGTGTGGTGGTGAGTGTGTATGTACTCACCTAGTCGAGTCACAGCTCCTGGCCCGCCTCTTCGCTGGCGTGTGTGTGTGTGTGTGTATGTGTGTGTGGTGTGGGGTGTGTGTGTGTGTGTGGTGTGTGTTGGGGTGTGTGTGTGTGTTTGTGTGTGTTTGTGTGTGTATGTGTGTGTTTGTGTGTGTGTTTGTGTGTGTGTGTGTTTTGTGTGTGTGTGTGTGTGTTTGTGTGTGTGTGTGTGTAGGCCTTTAACTCTTCTAACCCTCGTACGTGTGTACGTGTCCGTTGTCTCGGCCTTTCCACGTGGCCATGTAGGTGTACCAGTGCTCCGTCGTTAACTGTTCCCGTGGCTCGCTGTGTACGTGTTCCCGTGCTCCCCGTGTACGTATTCCTGTCCTTCACCTTTGTGCGTGTTTCCCCACTTGCTGTGTTGCTCTGCATCTACGCACTTTCTGTCCGTGTACTTGTCCATATCCATGTTTCCGTATCCGCGTAGGTGGTTCCTTGTCTGTGTACGTGTTTAATTCAACCTACATGTCCATGTGAACCTCCGTGTGCATACTTCTGCCTATCAACATGTCCGTGTTCGTATACATATCTGCGCCTATCTCCTGTGAGTGTGTGTACGTACTTGCGTAAAACCCAGGTGCAGCTGTGTGTTAGACTGTGTACCTCAGTAAAGCTGCGTATTTAATAGTTTGTATGTCTGTGTATATACTACTGTGTAAGGATACCTTACACACTAATAAGACTGCGTATATGATAGAAGGCTGCATATATACCAGGGGTGCATATATACTAGTAAGGCTGCGTAAATACAAGACTGAGTATCTATGGTATATAAGGCTTTGTATATTCTAGAAAGGATGCGTATATAGTGGCAAGACTGCGTATATGGGTATATGGCTGCGTAAATACTAGCATTTCTGCATATATACTAGCATGTATCGTTGGATAAATACTAGCATGTACTACTGCAAAAATATAGTTGTACCGCTGCATGGGCGTAATCAGCTCCATATAATACTTGCTTAAAGGAATACTGGGGAAAGTGGGGAGTCATGGGATCTCAACATTAACAAATCGAAGCACCACAGAGTAAGGCTAGTGTGGTCACAGGTTAAATCGGAAGGCGGCCATAGTGCAAGAGCTCTGTTCCACAGGCACAGAGTACTCGCCCCCATCCTATTCCTTATCCTCAATATCAGACATAAAAAGAGATATCACCACAGCACCGTAGTCATCCTTTGGGGATGATACTAGGATCTGCCTGAAGCTGTCATCTGCTGAGACGCGGAGATACCCCTCCAGACGATATAAACAAAGTTTGCCAGTGGGAAACGGTAAACAATAAGCAATATGATGTTCAATGAGTACAAATTCCAACTACTCCGTTATTGGAAAACTGGAGGAGAGTAATAACTGAAATCAGAGTATAATTACTGAACTCCGGCCATACAATAGAGCGGAAAAATAATAATGTAGAGGGGACCCGGGAGTAGTAATTGTTGTGAGGATTCTCACTTTCAATGACTCACAACTCAGTGCCACGATCGCACGTGCAAGAAAATGATAGGCTGGAATATGGAATTCAAAATCGAGAGATGCCAAGCCCATGATGATCCTTGCTTTTCGCAAATCACTTTTATATTCTCTAGGCTGGAATACTGCTGTACGATTAACATTCTCATACAAAGCAGGCTGAAACAAATCGCGAACTAGAGCGTGTCCAGAGATCTTTACTTGCAGTATAAGTTCTGTCAAGACTTTAACTCTGGGACCGCTTGGAAGCTCTTGAAATTGTATGTTGGAACGCAGGAGGGAGAAGACGTGTATCTCATCATCTCCACTGGAAAATCTTGGGAGAGGAAATGGTCCCACATCTGGGCCACAGAAGTCACGTCCCTAACGAAGTAAAAGACTGGGCAGGCGATGCAAACATGCCCCAATAGAAAGTAGGGCGCCCATTGGTACACTAAGAGATAACACCATAAGTGGTTCCGGTGGGCCCGAAACTGTTCAACAGCCTCCATCAGTCATTAGGGGAAGCCCCAATGAAACCCCTGGCTGCCTTCAAGAGAGAGCTGGGACAGTACCTAAAGCAAGTGCGGAGAGGGGCTGTGGCTCGTCGTGTGGAGCTGCGTGCGGCCAGCAGTAAGAGCCTAGTTGATCCGGCCCTGAGTCCATCGGGCTGAGGCGTGGTCATGGAACCGGGGACCAGGGGTTGTTTGATCCGGAATAACGTCCAGGTAACTCCAGGTGAACACCTACCGCTCACTAGCCCCCCCTACCCCAAGCTCCCCTGCCCAAACCCCAGCCTCAACACTAGCCACCACTTCCGCTAACTAGCCCTACAACACTTATCCTATTTACCGCAACATGTCATTAATATGTTAAACAGGAAAGGATGGTTCAGTTTGTGACTCAGAAAGGAAGCGCATGTAGGATGTGAGAGAGCGAGAGAGAAAGAGAGAGAGCTGCCTGCATTACAGTTCCCTAATCGAAACTGAATTTTTAAATTGGTAGCTATATGAAACCCCTGCGAATTTAGCGCTCCCATCATCATCAATCGTTTTCTGCATAGCGAACACGGATATGTACACTTCAGAGGTGTATTTCTCTCAGCGCTAATCTGCTGGGATTTACTTGATCGCGCTAATTTTAATTGGTACAGTGAGTTTTCAGTGACCATGCTAATAGGTCCTTTACTGAGCCGCCTTCGGACAGCCTGATAGTAATGATCCCTCGCTCATTACGCAGGGCAAGTATAAGTATACCGATAACCCTTAAGAGTTGTTCTCAATCAGAGGGTGCTGTAATTATTTGTCAGTGTTGATGCCAAGTAGAGCTAGTTAGTGTAGTCCTGGCTAGCGCCATGATAGAAGTGTTAGCAAAAAAACAGGCAAACCAGTTAACACAAAATCTAACTCGGTAACAAAAGACATGTTAAACGACAGGAGAAGGGTCACACAAAGGACGCAAAAAAAAGAGTACAGACAATAAATGACAACTAAAACACGCACAGGCACCACCAAAGACCACGCTGGAGAGACACAGCCACCAAGAACGTAATTGAGCGCAGAATACTAAACCATAACACTCATATTCCACACTCAAAAGCACACCAGCTAGCGGGACCCGCGAAGATGCGGGGCCAGGAAGGAACTGTGGCTTGACCCCTACAATCACATTACATGAGCACACGCAAGTACACAACACAACACAACACACACAACACACACAGTCTGAAAAAACACGGGAATTATGTATCTCATCCTCGCCAGTGTACAAAGTTGGTTAAAATGCACTGCTAAATTTTTCATGTCACCCCATGTCCAGATGTATGTTGTCAGCATACGCAAACAATGCATACACGTGTGATGAGGGTACAGGACGAAACTGGCATGGTCATGTAGCATGATAATCCAGTACAGGCGATGAATGGCCCGCCACCACCAGCCCAAACACAGACGGCGTAGTCGCTTAGATGTCCAGGACCACTGCAAGAGCAACACCAGCTGTAACATTGCAGGATCCCTTCTCCTACTAGGCCAGAGACGGGTCATCGCCTAGATTCAAGACCTATGCCCGGACCCAGTCTTTGCGCACCCAAAACGCTAACAGCCCAAAACAGCGAAAAGCACCAAATATTTACAAGAATCAACCGAACTAACAAGCAGCAGCGCACGCCCGACGCCACCTCACAGCCGCAGCATCATCAACAAGAGCAAACGAGTATAAAGTAGCACCTCCGCCGCAACAGCAGCAAGCATGACGGATTCAAAGGGCAACAGTACTAAACGACTGCACCCAACACTAAAGCAGCAGTAGCAGCAAGCAGACAGCCCAGATAGCAACAACAATTTGCGAGCTGCAGTAAGTGAGCCACAACAGTAGCAGCCCGTTTTTCGAGATCAGCCTCATGTTGGACTCCCAACTGAAGTGAAATTTTGGTGGAATAAGAGTATGACGATAAACTCCTACCATCTCAGTGGATTTAATCATCTCTAACACATGGCTCACTGCGCAGAGTAGCAACATGTGACAATGAAAGAAAAGTAAGAGAGACGGAAAGGATAACATCTTTTACTGCAATTAAAGGCAACAATTTATTTCGAAATCTCTCCTGTTCGTTTAATTTCTAAACTCATAATATTACGACAAAAATGTGTTTGTTATTCTGCGTGGTCTTCCTAATCATTTCTGTGGACAGGCAAGCTTATGATGTATTGATTGTTTGCGAACACCGAAGGCTAGGACCAGTATTCAAGACCCCAACAGTTGTCCTTACATTTTTTTTAATTGACTCTTTCTCGTCACACTTTATTCGTTTAATTTTCGTTCATCATTTGGGTTTACAAATTTCCTCTGGGAACTGAAGTGGAACGGTTTGTATTCTGAATAGTATTATTTTTGTATTTCCTTGCAAAGTATGTTAATCTCTTATTGGATGAGTATTCTTGCCATGGTTGGGAATCATTGGACGGTTGGACGTTGTGCGGCTAAGTGTTTTGGTCTTAAGACTGTAGAGGCATGTGCGTGTTTGTTGCGGTGCATTGCGTTGTGAGCACACAGTACCCTACAACATCGTTTTTATCAAATTTATATAAAATAGTCTCTGCTCTCTCTCTCTCTCTCTGGCTCTCTCTCTCACACTCTGCTCTCTCTCCCTTCTCTTCTTTCTCTCTCTCTCTCTTCTCCACTCTGCCCCCCCCCCACGCCGATGATAGCTCCTAAGAGTCGCATGGCCTCGCCTTCCAGCACTACACATTCCTACTCAAAATTGAAAATCAAATATCGATGCCCCTAGTGTCCCACTCAAACTTCCTTCTTTTCTGTCCCTTCTAAGTCTCTCACCTCACATCATCCCTTCTTCTGTCCCTTCCAGATTTCCTTCGTGCTCACCCTCTATATCTCTCCCCTTTCCTTTAAGCCACCGCACAGTTGAAATTCCACGACGGCCCACTCACCGAGGTTACACTATGGGGGTTTCCCGTCCCCTCGTTTCTCTCTCTACCCTCACTCTCTTCCTTCCCTCTCGCTCCCTCACTCTCTCTTTATCACATTTAATATCTGTTCGTTTTTCACAAGGATAATGACTGTGTAATCGAAAGCGCGTAAAACTCTTGTGATAGCGTTATTCAGTGAAACGACTGTGAGGGGCTCGATCTCGGTTCGCTAATTGTGGCCCCAAGTTTCTCACTTTGTCATGAAGTGGCTATAAAGCTAGCGCAGGAATTACTTCCTCTAAAGTCCTACCTCAATTATTTCGTTTGTAATTTATGTTAAATGTTAAAAATTAATATTTTTGTACCAAAGCTGTCACCATCAGCAAAAATTTGCCTAAACCTGTCATAAAAACCAGTGCCAATTTACTTTAGCGCTAATCAACTAAATATATTTTAGAGACGTTGACCGTAATTTAGATAGTAAACAATACACAGTGTGAAATATATTTTTCTTCGTTTGTTCAGAAAGATTTTGCGAAATACAAGCGTACACCACCAATGTTTCGCTAGCCTTAATTCTTGCAGTTAAGAGCGTTGCTATTTCAGCCAAATAGATAGTGCAAGTTATACCCCCATTCAGCACGGCATGTATCGACCATATGGTGTGTGTGTGTGTGTGTACGTGTACTCACCTATAATATGGTCAGGGGTCGAGTCTCAGCTCCTGTCCCTCTTCGCTGCTGTCGCTGATAGGTTCACTCTTGGCTTCTTGCAGCCTTATGTACCTCTTCTTAACTTAAAGTCTATATAGGATTCTGTCTACCCCCAACGCTCTCCGGTTGTTCCACAATGACTGTTAAGGCTGAAAAATACTACGTACTAACGTCCCTGTGAATCATCGTTTTCCGTATACCCTCTGTGGCCGTCATGTGCCTGTTTCCCATCTCTCAAACCTATCATTTCCTTCAGTAATATTTACGGTGTTATAATCACCTCAGCTCTTTCTGTCCTCCAATTGTCATTAAGCCGTGTTCTTTTTAACCTCTCTTAATAGGACTAGTCTGGGGACTGTCTACTCTATGAATACTTCTGACATTTTTCTCCAATTTCCAGGACTTGCTTGTCGAGGTGTGGTCCCATACTTGTGCTGCTACTCCAATATGGGCCTGCGTGAAAACGAGTTCCTTACTTAGATGTTATAAACGCTAGTCTCAGATTTGCTGCAGAGTTATTCGGTTAGTGTGCCACCTCAAGTGATATGGTTCGGGGACAATACCGCACTCTAAGATTCGACTTGGAGTAAGGTTTGTAGCTTTTGCACCCCCGCGTCCTGTACTTCGTTAGTGGTCTTGTTTGACGTCCCCAATCTTAGGTTAAACTTCAGGAGCCGCTTGTCGACCTGGTCTGTCAGCCCTGCCCAGAATCCATTTTGGCCTTCATGGCTCCACGTTTGTTTTAGCTTGTGTTAGACAACTCGTCATACGAAAATGGGATCTACCTCTGAGATCCTCCTTCCGTCTTGTCATTCACGCATACAATCCATAGCACTGAGCACTGTATGATCATGGGGAAACCCACTCGCCAGTGCACTCCTATTCGACACTGTTTAAAGACACTCACTCTCAGTTGTCCTTTCTGTCAGGAAGACTTGATCGCATGCATTTTAGTGCTTTCTCTGTTGTTTTTGACTGGATCCTCGCTAAACTTCGAGATCTATTTTTTTTTGTGGGGGGGGGTGAGGGGGAGTATCGGGCCTTTTTTGTGGTTACGGAAACTGAGCTTCGTTCCTGGACTCTGCCTCATACTCGGTGCCTTGATAATAGAACGAGTTCCTGGATCTGCCTCATTTCGTGGCCTTGATAAAAACAGTTCGCTGCCTCATACTGGTGCCCATTGATAACAAACAGTTCCTGGCTCTGCCTCACATACTCGGTGCCTTGATAACTAACAGTTCTGGCTCTTTGCCTTTACTCGGTGCCTTGATAACAAAACAGTTCCTGGCTCTGCCTCATACTCGGTGTCCTTGAGAAACATAACAGTTCTGGCATCTGCCCATAGCTCGGTGCCTTGATAACAAAAACAGTTCCTGGCTCTGCCTCATACTCGGTGCCTTATAACAAAACTGCAGTTCCTGGCTCTGCTCCTACTCGGGTGCCGTGATAACACACAGTTCCTGGCTCTGCCTGATACTCGGTGCCTTGATAGACAAAAGTTCCTGCTCTGCCTATTACTCGGTGCCTTGGTAACAAACAGATTCCTGGGCTCTGCCTCATACTCGGTGCCTTGATAACAAACAGTTCCAGGCTCTGCCTCATACTCGGTGCCCTTGAGTAATAAACAGTTCCTGGCTCTGCCTCATTAATCGGTGCCTAGGTAACAAAACAGATCTGGTTGCCGATACTCGGTGCCTTGATAATAAAACAGTTCCCGGCTGCTGCCTCATACTCGGTGCCATTGGAACAACAGTTCCTGGCTCTGCTCAATACTCCGCGGTTGCCTTGATAATAAATACCAAGCCACTTCTTCATGTATGGCCTAACAAGACTGATCTGCAACTGTATGCAAGATTTACTCACACACGGTAGAAAAGCAATTGTACTCATCAAAACTATATTTGAGGGGGGAGATTCTCGGCTCCTGATCCCACATTCTTTATACTGACACTCGCACAGGTTCACCAAACACCGACTCCATGAAAATGAGGTTTTGAAAGATAAGGAGAAATAGACATTTCAACAGATTTTCATGGCGACTCGATTAAGCTTAGACAGAGTAAAACGTTTCCCCAATTAAAATTTATGCAACTTGTTGGTGTTAGAGCCTATTAAGTACACAAGTGGCATTAAGTCGGCATGTAGTTGTGAACCACGGATAAGAATTCACTTTAATTAATTAACTTCCAGTAAACACGTCTCTGCTTGTAGCCCACGTGTACATGTCGCCGTGTATATACCCGTCTACCTCAACTTGCAATTCTGTCTATTACATGTCTTACTGGCTGGAGGGTGACCTATGCCTGAGACAGCCACAGGACACTCATCCTGAGTTAACAAAAAAAAGAAAATAGTTTGTTGCAACACGGTTAATTACATGTAAACAAACGTTCGCGCTATAGTGTGTCGCTAGTTAATGTTTCACACAGAGACGATAGGTTGTCCCAATCAAACAACTTGTTTCTATTATTTTTCCGATGATGGTACTCTACACAGTACGAGTTTACGTCGGCTCCCGAACTAAAAGGACGAATGGTAAAAAAAAAAAATAGGCCTGAGTCGTTAATAGCTTATTGCCAACGACAGATGTTTCGCCCTTATCTCTTACTCAGCGCAACATAAGATATCTTATGCGCCGTGAGGTAATGGGTAAAACTGTGCTATTGTTGGCTTGAAATTAGCAACGATCTTCTTTTATTTACTTTGGCCGAATAAGGCAAGCGAACATTTTGTGTACGCAAGTAATATCGCAGAAAATCATTCTGACTAACGAGAAATAAATATATTTGCACTGAGTTTGGTTGTTATTTATTAAATTAACGTGTAAACTTCGTCTAAATATTTTAGTTGGATTAGGCTAAATTAAATAGCATTGTATATAATAAGGTTAGGAAATTTTTCTAAGGTGCTTTTGGTACAATCTTATTAATTTTACTATTAACATCAGGTTAAACGAAATATTGAGAGGTAGGATTAGTAGTAATGCTTAGCTGAAGCCAATCATCATTGATCAAAGTGAGAAACTGGGGCCTCACAATAGCGACCGAGGATCGGCGCTTACCTCATTCTTTGCACTGAATAACGCACACAGGTTTAGCGCATCGAAGATACACCCAGTCATTATCCTTGTGAAAAAACGAAACTATTTAAATGTGATAAGAGCGACGAGTGGTAGAGGGAGAGTGGAGGATGCTAGGAGGATGGGGGGGGGGGAGTGAGGAGGAGGCAGAGAGAGGGAGGGAAACCCGCAGTAGTGTACCTCGGGGAGTGGGCCGTCGTGAATTTCAACTGTGCGGTGGCTTAAGGAAATGGAGAGAGAAAGAGGGTGAGCGAGGGGAAGATATGGAAGGGACAGAGAGGGGTGAGTGGAGCCGTTAGAAGGGGACAGAAATGAAGGGAAGATTGAGGGGACAAGGGGAAGCTAGATATTTATTTTCATTGTTGAGAGAGATTTGAGTTCTGGCGGAGGCTTTTTTAATTTATGAGAGAGAGAGCGAGGGGAGGAGAAGAGTAGAGAGATGAGAGGAGACGGAGAGAGGGAAAGTGAGAGAGGGAGAGATGGGAGAGCGCGAGGGAAAGGACTGTGAGGGGACATGTAGCAGAGAGAGAGGAGGGAGAAGACGAGAGAGACTTTTATATAAATTTTGTTTACGAAAAAACGATGTTGTGTGACTGTGTGCACACAACCAAGACTCAAAAACCGCGCACTGCCTCTACAGTCTTAAGCTCCTAAAACCATTGCCTCAACACAAATGTTCCAGAATGGCTTCGCAACCCTTGCACGAATGAACACAAGCGATAGACCAAACTTTGCAATGGGAAATCGAACAATCTATTAGAATACACGCCGGTACCATTCAAGTTCCGCAGGAGAAAATTTTAACCCATAATGAGAACAAAATAAACTCGAATGTCAAGTGTGGACGATAAGAGAGTCAATTAAAAAAAACAATAGGAAACTTAGAAGTTGCCATGAATTACTTGTCTAGGCCTTTCGATTTGCAACAACAATACATCATAAGCTGTGCACCTGTCACAGAGAATGAGTAGGAAGTCCACTCCGAGAATGAACAGAGACATTTTTTGTGTAATATTTGAGTTAGAACTGTGTGAAAGAAAGGAGATTACGAATAAAAATGTTGCTTTACTTTGCAGTAAGCGGTTTATCCATTCCTTATCTTATTTTTGCTTCATGTCTACATGTGTGCTTCTGCAGTGAGCATGTGTTAGAGAGGTGGAATTAAGTACACTGAGATGGTAGGACGTTTCGATCGCAGACTGTTTATCCAGCTAAACTCTGCTTTGCCGTTGGGGTGAACATGGCTGGTCTCGAAAACGTGGCTGCCTACTGTTGTTGCTCATGTTGCAGCTGTCAATTGTTGTGCTCCTGTGTTGCTGTTGTGCTACTGCTGCTGTTAGTGATGGTGCTGCTGTTGTACTGTGGCTCTGTTGCGGTCATGTTGCTGCTGTTGCGGCGTCGGAGCTCCTGTTCGTACTGTAGCTCTTGTTGATTCTGCTGCTGCTGGGAGGGGGAGGTGCCTCCGGGGATGAGGCCTGGGCGATGGATCTGGTCCAGGTCCGGCTGTTAAACGCCGGGCGCGCGGCTGCTGCTGCTTGTTAGTACTGTTGAACTTGTTAATGTTGGTGCTTTGCTGTATGGGCTGTAACGTATAAATTGCAAGTCTGGGGGGACCTGGCATAGGTCTTGCATGACGAGTGAACCGTCCTTCGGGCTCCGAAGGAAGTAAGGTGTTGACTGCAAAGTTACAGCTTGTGTGATAAGCAGTGGTGCGAGCGTCTAAGCGACAACGCCGTCTTGGGACTGGTGGTGGTGGCATAAGCAGTTGGGTATCCAGTGCGTATCTTTACATCAGTTTCTGTACCTGATCTATCACATCGTGTCTGGCATTGGCGTTATGCCTGAATAAACATACCATGATTGACCAATGGGGGGGACAGTGGAAATTAGCAGTGCATTTTAACGCCAACTTTGTACCTGGAGGTTGATATACATAATTCCGTGTTTCCACTGTGTGGTGTGTGTAGTGTGTGTGGGTGTGTGTACGTGTTGTGTGCAACCCTTGTATGTGATTGTAGGGGTTCAAGCACAGTTTCCTAGGCCCCGCATCTTTCGCGGGTCGCTTCTTGGTGTTGCGTTTTGGTGGGCATATGAGTGTTATGTTTGATTCATGCGCTCAATATCTGTCTTGTGTGTTCTCCGTGGTTTGTGTTGTGTCTGTGTGTTGTTTATCGTTGTCTTGTGTAATTTGGAGCTCTTTTTTTGCGTCCTTTGTGTTCCGTTTCCCTAGATTAATGTTTGTTACCGTTAGTTTGTGTTCATGGTTTGCGCTGTATTATGCTATATTCCTCATGGCTGTGAGCCAAGATGACAGTCAACTATGCTTACAATGGGCATAACACTGACAAAAAATGACACGGCCTCTGGTTGAGAACAAATCTTATGGGTTTATCGGTTATACTAATACTGGCCTGCTTAAGGCGAGAGGATCCATTCCTTCAGGCTGCTCGAGGGCGAAGAGACTTACGTTGTGCGTCACTGAATACCACTGTACTCAATAAAATTAGTCGATTCAAGTACACTTTCAGCATATATGTCGCTGAGAGAAATACACCTCTGCAGTGTACATATCCTGTCGCTTCAAGGAAAGCGATGATGATGATGGGGAGGCTAAGAATTCGCAGGGGTTGTATAGCTGACAATTAGAAAATCCAGTCGATTAGGGAACTGTAATGCAAGGCAGCTCTCTCTCTTTTTCTCTCTCTCTCTTCTCCTACATATTCCGCTTCCTTCTGAGGTCACGTTTCCTGTTTACATTAATGACATGGTTGCGGGTAATAGGTCGAGGGTGTGGGTGCGGCTAGTTAGGAAGTGGGTAGGTGCGTTGAGCATGGTGTTGGGCAGGGAGTTTGGGGTAGTGGGGGGGTGTAGTGGGTAGGTTTGTTACCTGGAGGGTACCTGGAGGTTATTCCGGGGATCAACACCCCCGCGGCCCGGTCCATGACCAGGCTCCCGAGTGATCAGGGCCTGATCAACTAGGCTGTTAGTGCTGGCCGCAGCAGTCCAACGTACGAGCCCACAGCCCGGCTGATCGGGCACTGACTTTGTATCTGGTCCAGCGCTCTCTTGAAGGGCAGCAGGGGTTTTAGGCAATTCTCCTAATGCTTGATGGAGGGAGTTGAACAGTTTTGGCGCCCCGGACACTATATGCGTGTTTTTCTAGGTGACCCAAATGGCGCCCCTACTTTTTATTGGGGGTTTTTGCTATCGCCGGCCCAGTCTTTTACTTTCGTGGAGTGATTTCTGGTGTTGCGAGTTTGGGACCATTCCTTTCCAAGATTTTCCAAGTGTAGATTATGATATATCTCTCCTCCTGCGTTCCAACGAGTACAAGTCAAGTGCTGTCCAAAGCGTTCCCAGTAGTTAAGGTGCTTGACAGAACTTTATGACGGCAGTAAAGGATCTCTGTACACTCTCTCGATCTGCGCTTTCACGTTGGTATGGATGATGTTAATGTGACAGCAGTCTTCCCGCCTAGAGAGAACAAGTGATTTGAGAAAGGATCTTCATCGGGCTTGGCATCTCTCGTTTTGGAAAGTTCCTCATTATCCATCCTATCTTTTTCTTGCCGTGCGATCGGTGGCACTGTGTGGCATCCTTGATATGGAGGAACCTCAGACGTCAGCTACTCCCGGTACCTGTACATTATTTTTTCCGCTCTGTGTATGGCCGGAGTCAGTTAGTCTACTCTGTTCTAGTTATTTATCTCCTCGTTTTCATAACGGGAGTCGTTGGATTTGTCTCATTTAACATCATTGTTTTACCGTTGCCCCCACTGAAAGAACTTTGTTTATATCTTCTTGGAGGTTAACCGCGTCCTCAGCAGATGACAGGCATCATGCCGATCCCTAGTATCATCCGCAATGGATGTTTGCTACGGTGCTGTGGCGTATATCTCTGTTGATGTCTGCTATGAGGATAAGGAATAGGATGGGGCGAGTACTGTGCCTTGTGGAACGGAGCCTTCACTATGGCAGAAGCACCAAAAACCTCGATTTAACTCGTTGACCATTTACTCTTTGTGTTCGAATTTGTTTAGAAGTTGAAGATCCATCTCCCACTTTCCCAGTTATTCCTTTAGCACGTATTTTGATGGCTATTACGCCATGATCGCATTTGTCAAATGCTTTTGCAAAGACAGATGTATGATTAACATCTGCAGTTCTGATTTTCTTCCAGTGACATCCACGGCCATGTCATAGTGATCCAGTAGTTGTGAGCGGCAGGAGCGACCTGCCTGACCCCAGGTTGCACTGGATTGTGCAGATTTTTGGTAATCAGGTGATTTGCAATCTTGCTTCTTTAAGCACTCTTTCAAAGATTTTTATGGTTGTGGACGTCCAGAGCTATTGGTCTATAGTTCTTAGCTAATGCTTTGCTGGCCACCTTTATGGAGCGGGGCTATAAAAAAAAAATTTTTTTGTTATTTGTATCCTGTTGTGTTTTAAGTGGACTGTGGAATTTCACCATGTCAATGCTCTCCTCCATAGTGATACTTAGAGCACGCGTAGAGGGGTTTCTTGCGTTCTTAATGGATCGGAGTTCCACGATTCTGGGCCCGGGGACTGAGGCTAGGCAGTGTTAGTTCAATGGCTTTTTAGATAAATCTATCGGAGTTAGGGTAATGTCGGGAATCTGGCATACATTATATGGAGTTTTGAGGCTCATTCATGAGAAATTCATTTGGGTCGGGGAGAATTCATTGGAGGGAGAGGGAGACAATTGTTCATCGTTCCCCCTCCCCACACCTACCGTTCTGATGTGGAAAAGATACTTAAGTGCAATTCAGGATTAGTGTTTTTTCCAAATCTCGTATCAACTCTCGTTTCTGCTACGTTTTAAAAGGTGCCGAAAACTTGCTGGATCTCTTAATGATACACATGACGCTATCATCCTCGCCCTACATCAAGTCCTCCAGGCTGCAGGCTGACACTACTCAAAATCTCCAGCTCAGGCTGACAAGATACTCAGAGTTCTCCCAGCTCAGGCTGACACTACTGGTCAAGCTATGATGGCTTAGACGAGTGCGGGCCGTGTAATTCCATACCTTTATTGCTGTACATAAAGAGGTGATTGTAGCCTGGCCTCAATGACCAGAGCACAGCATTGTGTACCCACAGTCATTGGCCAGGCTTTCAAAACGCACCTTTATTGTAGTGCGAATAAAGGGAATTGGAACAGACTGCCCGCCACATGTCAAAGCCAGTATAGCATGAACCAGTTTCAAGAGAAGAGTGCCCAAGATGGTGTTGATGAATGATGAGCTACCGACAAGGGAGGGGAATGACTTTTCTATTTTTTAGCTAACATTAGTGTTAAAATGTTTTACCTTATTCCTAGTAATGCCCCTGTATGTAGATAGTCTTAATGACCCTCGTGTAGTGATCGTCTTTTTAGTAGAATAATAGATGCTATCTTCATTATAGGTAATAATAAGAAAATATTAGTACCTTTTAGTATTATAATAATAAGTAAAAGCGACCCCAATGGAAATAAGTCACTCTTGTCTGACTGTTTTTGGGTTATCCAGGTTCTCTACACATATGCTGCTATGTATGATAATTCATGTAAATGTAGTTTGTGTAATCCTGAATAAATTTACTTACTTAAGTCTCCAGCTCAGGGCTGACACTACTCAAGTCTCCCTGCTCAGGCTGACACTACTCAAGTCGCCCAGCTCAGGCTGACACTACTCAGTCTCCGCTCAGGCTGGACACTACTCAAGTCTCCCAAGCTCAGGTGACACTACTCAAGTCTCCCAGCTCAGGTGGACACTAGACTCCAGGTTCCCAGTCAGGCTGGCCACTACTAGTCTCAGTAGCAGGCTGACCTACTCAAGGTTCCCAGTCGGCTGACAACATACTCAAGTTCCACTCGAGCGCTGACACAAGATACAAGTCTCCCGCTAGGCTGACACTACTCAAGTCTCCAGCTCAGGCTGACACTGATCAAGTCTCCCAGCTCAGGGCCACTACTCTCAGAGTCTCTAGTCAGGCTGTACACTACTCAAGTGCTCCCACTCAGCGCCCCCATGCCACTATCAAGTCTCCTCCACATCAGGCTGACTCTACTAAGTCTCGCCACCTCAGTGTGACTCTACTGAAGTCTCCCACCTCAGGGGCCCCGCGATGACTACTGAAGTCTCCCACCGCTGTGGCTGACTCTACTGAAGTCTACCACCTCAGGGTGACTCTACTGAAAGTCTCCCACCTCAGGCTGAGTCGTACTAAGTGCTACCCACCTGTATCCCACTACTGAGTCTCCACCCAGGCTGCAGAATTTCTGCATGAAGTACCCATCCTGTGCGATGTCATGTGAGAGAGAAACATAACTTTTGTCCCGCGCTATTCTAGAGGGCAATAGAAGTTCGGGGGACTTGTCTGGTGTGAGTCGACGGGGATCAAGAAAGTTTGCTTTTCTCTGTCATATTACATCGATAAGGATGGAGTTACATAATGCTGAAATTGTAGCTGTGAGGTGGAGAGACTTCCAGTAGAAGTCAGCCTGAAGGTGGGAGTCTTCAGGTTAGTCAGCCTGAGGCTGGGGGAGACTTCAGTAGAGTTCTAAGCTGAGTGGGAGACTTCAGTAGGAGTCAGCCTGAGGTGGGGATTCGAGTAGTCAAGCCTGAGTGGGAGACTTCAGTAGAGTCAGCCTGAGTGGAGAGACTTCGTGAGTCAGCCTGAAGGTGGGAGATGGCTGTAGTGTCGAGCCAGAGGTGGGAGACTTGCAAGTCGTGAAGCCTGAGCTGGGAGACTTGAGTAGTGTCAGGCTGAGCTGGGAGACTTGCGAAAGTAGTGTCAGCTGGCTGGGAGACTTGAGGGTTAGTGTCAGCTGAGAGGGAGACTTGAGTAGTGTCAGGCCTGAGCTGGGAGACTTGAGTAGTGGCAGCCTGAAGTGGGGAGACTTGTGTATGTGTCAGCATGAGCTGGGAGACTTGAGTGAGTGTCGCCTGAGCATGGGAGATTGAGTGTGTCAGCTGAGTTGAGAGCTTGAGTAGTGTCAGCGCTCCTAGAGCTGGGAGACTTGAGTAGTGTCAGCCTGAGGGGGGACTGTGAGTAGTGTCAGCCTGAGCCTGGGAGACTTGAGTATAGTGTCAGCCTGAGTGGGAGACGTGAGATTAGTGTCAGCTGTGTGGTGAGATTAAGTAAGTAAGTGTATTCAGGTATACACAAATTCATTTACATAGAAATTATCATAACATATCAGCAATATGTGTAGAGAACTGCGGGGTAACCCAAAGAAGTCAGATAGGAGACTGATTTCCCTTGGGACGGTCCGTTTTACCTTTATTATTTTAATATAAGGTATTTATAATAGATTTTCTTGTATTATCTATAATGAAGATAGATCTTAATTATCATACAAAAAAGCTTTGCTTACTACCGAGGGAGGTCATTAAGATATCTACATACGAAGGGTTCATTACTAGGAAATAGGTAAAATTTACACGATATGTTAGTCTAAAAAGAAAATAGAAAATCATTCCCCTCCCTTTCTGTAGCTACATTCATCAGACACATTTGGCACTCTTCGTTGACTTGGTTCGTGCTATGACTGGCGTTTTGACATGTGCGCGGCAGTCTGTTCCAGGCCTTTATTGCTGTACAATAAAAGGTGTGCTCTGAAGCTGGCCAATGCCTGTGGGTCCTACAAAGTAGTGCTCTGTCATTTGGCAGGCTACAAACACCTTTTATTGTACAGCAATAAAGGAATGGAAAAAGGATGCCCGGCACATGTCGCAAAGCCAGTCATAGCTTGAACAGTAATGTCAGCCTGAGACTGGGGAACTTGACGGTAGTTAGTGTCAGCCTGTGCTGGGAGGGTTTGAGTCGTGTCGAGCCTAGTCTGGGAGACTTGAGTAGGGCTGGATGATGATATCGTCAGGTGTATCATTAAGAGAGTCCAGCTGTTCGGCCTTTTAAACGTAAGGAGAACGGATGGTGATACGCGATGTGGGAAAAAGACACTAAGTACTGAATTGCACTTAAGTATCTTTTTCCAAACAGAACGTATGTGTGGGGAGGACAGTGAACGCCGATGAACAATTGGTCTTCCTTCCCCCTGATTTTCCCGACTGAATGGATGTCTTCATGAATTGAGCCCTCAGAAAATCCTTAAATGATATGCCTAGATTTCCGACATTACCCCTAACTCCGGTTAGATTTTCGAAAAAAAGCCAATGAACTAGAACATGCCTCTGCACTCTCAGCCCCGGGCCCGACTAGTGGAAACTCTGTTTTACATTTAAGAACTGCCGAAAGAAACCCTTCTCGGTATGTTGCCCTAGTACTACTATGGTGGGAGAAGGCTTGGACATGGGCTGAAATTCCACAGTCACTAAAAACAAGGCTATAGCCCGCTCCATAAAGTAGGCAGCAAGAGCATTAGCTAGAGACTATAGACCACTTAGCTCTGAGTCCCACTATCTAAAATCTTTGAACGAGTTTGCTAAGAGCGGATTGACGAAATCAACCTGGAGTGTCCAAACTTGCATACAATCCAGGGCAACTGGTTCATGGGCAGTCGTCTGCCTCTCACGATAG
Source organism: Cherax quadricarinatus (assembly GCF_026875155.1). Lineage (NCBI taxonomy): Eukaryota > Metazoa > Arthropoda > Malacostraca > Decapoda > Parastacidae > Cherax > Cherax quadricarinatus. The sequence continues at coordinate 173,150 of NC_069445.1, read as the reverse complement.
TGAGAATCACAATGACATGGCCTTGATGCACTGTGAAGAAAATCAGAATGCAGATTTAATATACACAGACTTTGTCAAAGCATTTTGACAAATTGCGATCATGGGCGTAATCAGCTCCATATAATACTTGCTTAAAGGAATACTGGGGAAAGTGGGGAGTCATGGGATCTCAACATTAACAAATCGAAGCACCACAGAGTAAGGCTAGTGTGGTCACAGGTTAAATCGGAAGGCGGCCATAGTGCAAGAGCTCTGTTCCACAGGCACAGAGTACTCGCCCCCATCCTATTCCTTATCCTCAATATCAGACATAAAAAGAGATATCACCACAGCACCGTAGTCATCCTTTGGGGATGATACTAGGATCTGCCTGAAGCTGTCATCTGCTGAGACGCGGAGATACCCCTCCAGACGATATAAACAAAGTTTGCCAGTGGGAAACGGTAAACAATAAGCAATATGATGTTCAATGAGTACAAATTCCAACTACTCCGTTATTGGAAAACTGGAGGAGAGTAATAACTGAAATCAGAGTATAATTACTGAACTCCGGCCATACAATAGAGCGGAAAAATAATAATGTAGAGGGGACCCGGGAGTAGTAATTGTTGTGAGGATTCTCACTTTCAATGACTCACAACTCAGTGCCACGATCGCACGTGCAAGAAAATGATAGGCTGGAATATGGAATTCAAAATCGAGAGATGCCAAGCCCATGATGATCCTTGCTTTTCGCAAATCACTTTTATATTCTCTAGGCTGGAATACTGCTGTACGATTAACATTCTCATACAAAGCAGGCTGAAACAAATCGCGAACTAGAGCGTGTCCAGAGATCTTTACTTGCAGTATAAGTTCTGTCAAGACTTTAACTCTGGGACCGCTTGGAAGCTCTTGAAATTGTATGTTGGAACGCAGGAGGGAGAAGACGTGTATCTCATCATCTCCACTGGAAAATCTTGGGAGAGGAAATGGTCCCACATCTGGGCCACAGAAGTCACGTCCCTAACGAAGTAAAAGACTGGGCAGGCGATGCAAACATGCCCCAATAGAAAGTAGGGCGCCCATTGGTACACTAAGAGATAACACCATAAGTGGTTCCGGTGGGCCCGAAACTGTTCAACAGCCTCCATCAGTCATTAGGGGAAGCCCCAATGAAACCCCTGGCTGCCTTCAAGAGAGAGCTGGGACAGTACCTAAAGCAAGTGCGGAGAGGGGCTGTGGCTCGTCGTGTGGAGCTGCGTGCGGCCAGCAGTAAGAGCCTAGTTGATCCGGCCCTGAGTCCATCGGGCTGAGGCGTGGTCATGGAACCGGGGACCAGGGGTTGTTTGATCCGGAATAACGTCCAGGTAACTCCAGGTGAACACCTACCGCTCACTAGCCCCCCCTACCCCAAGCTCCCCTGCCCAAACCCCAGCCTCAACACTAGCCACCACTTCCGCTAACTAGCCCTACAACACTTATCCTATTTACCGCAACATGTCATTAATATGTTAAACAGGAAAGGATGGTTCAGTTTGTGACTCAGAAAGGAAGCGCATGTAGGATGTGAGAGAGCGAGAGAGAAAGAGAGAGAGCTGCCTGCATTACAGTTCCCTAATCGAAACTGAATTTTTAAATTGGTAGCTATATGAAACCCCTGCGAATTTAGCGCTCCCATCATCATCAATCGTTTTCTGCATAGCGAACACGGATATGTACACTTCAGAGGTGTATTTCTCTCAGCGCTAATCTGCTGGGATTTACTTGATCGCGCTAATTTTAATTGGTACAGTGAGTTTTCAGTGACCATGCTAATAGGTCCTTTACTGAGCCGCCTTCGGACAGCCTGATAGTAATGATCCCTCGCTCATTACGCAGGGCAAGTATAAGTATACCGATAACCCTTAAGAGTTGTTCTCAATCAGAGGGTGCTGTAATTATTTGTCAGTGTTGATGCCAAGTAGAGCTAGTTAGTGTAGTCCTGGCTAGCGCCATGATAGAAGTGTTAGCAAAAAAACAGGCAAACCAGTTAACACAAAATCTAACTCGGTAACAAAAGACATGTTAAACGACAGGAGAAGGGTCACACAAAGGACGCAAAAAAAAGAGTACAGACAATAAATGACAACTAAAACACGCACAGGCACCACCAAAGACCACGCTGGAGAGACACAGCCACCAAGAACGTAATTGAGCGCAGAATACTAAACCATAACACTCATATTCCACACTCAAAAGCACACCAGCTAGCGGGACCCGCGAAGATGCGGGGCCAGGAAGGAACTGTGGCTTGACCCCTACAATCACATTACATGAGCACACGCAAGTACACAACACAACACAACACACACAACACACACAGTCTGAAAAAACACGGGAATTATGTATCTCATCCTCGCCAGTGTACAAAGTTGGTTAAAATGCACTGCTAAATTTTTCATGTCACCCCATGTCCAGATGTATGTTGTCAGCATACGCAAACAATGCATACACGTGTGATGAGGGTACAGGACGAAACTGGCATGGTCATGTAGCATGATAATCCAGTACAGGCGATGAATGGCCCGCCACCACCAGCCCAAACACAGACGGCGTAGTCGCTTAGATGTCCAGGACCACTGCAAGAGCAACACCAGCTGTAACATTGCAGGATCCCTTCTCCTACTAGGCCAGAGACGGGTCATCGCCTAGATTCAAGACCTATGCCCGGACCCAGTCTTTGCGCACCCAAAACGCTAACAGCCCAAAACAGCGAAAAGCACCAAATATTTACAAGAATCAACCGAACTAACAAGCAGCAGCGCACGCCCGACGCCACCTCACAGCCGCAGCATCATCAACAAGAGCAAACGAGTATAAAGTAGCACCTCCGCCGCAACAGCAGCAAGCATGACGGATTCAAAGGGCAACAGTACTAAACGACTGCACCCAACACTAAAGCAGCAGTAGCAGCAAGCAGACAGCCCAGATAGCAACAACAATTTGCGAGCTGCAGTAAGTGAGCCACAACAGTAGCAGCCCGTTTTTCGAGATCAGCCTCATGTTGGACTCCCAACTGAAGTGAAATTTTGGTGGAATAAGAGTATGACGATAAACTCCTACCATCTCAGTGGATTTAATCATCTCTAACACATGGCTCACTGCGCAGAGTAGCAACATGTGACAATGAAAGAAAAGTAAGAGAGACGGAAAGGATAACATCTTTTACTGCAATTAAAGGCAACAATTTATTTCGAAATCTCTCCTGTTCGTTTAATTTCTAAACTCATAATATTACGACAAAAATGTGTTTGTTATTCTGCGTGGTCTTCCTAATCATTTCTGTGGACAGGCAAGCTTATGATGTATTGATTGTTTGCGAACACCGAAGGCTAGGACCAGTATTCAAGACCCCAACAGTTGTCCTTACATTTTTTTTAATTGACTCTTTCTCGTCACACTTTATTCGTTTAATTTTCGTTCATCATTTGGGTTTACAAATTTCCTCTGGGAACTGAAGTGGAACGGTTTGTATTCTGAATAGTATTATTTTTGTATTTCCTTGCAAAGTATGTTAATCTCTTATTGGATGAGTATTCTTGCCATGGTTGGGAATCATTGGACGGTTGGACGTTGTGCGGCTAAGTGTTTTGGTCTTAAGACTGTAGAGGCATGTGCGTGTTTGTTGCGGTGCATTGCGTTGTGAGCACACAGTACCCTACAACATCGTTTTTATCAAATTTATATAAAATAGTCTCTGCTCTCTCTCTCTCTCTCTGGCTCTCTCTCTCACACTCTGCTCTCTCTCCCTTCTCTTCTTTCTCTCTCTCTCTCTTCTCCACTCTGCCCCCCCCCCACGCCGATGATAGCTCCTAAGAGTCGCATGGCCTCGCCTTCCAGCACTACACATTCCTACTCAAAATTGAAAATCAAATATCGATGCCCCTAGTGTCCCACTCAAACTTCCTTCTTTTCTGTCCCTTCTAAGTCTCTCACCTCACATCATCCCTTCTTCTGTCCCTTCCAGATTTCCTTCGTGCTCACCCTCTATATCTCTCCCCTTTCCTTTAAGCCACCGCACAGTTGAAATTCCACGACGGCCCACTCACCGAGGTTACACTATGGGGGTTTCCCGTCCCCTCGTTTCTCTCTCTACCCTCACTCTCTTCCTTCCCTCTCGCTCCCTCACTCTCTCTTTATCACATTTAATATCTGTTCGTTTTTCACAAGGATAATGACTGTGTAATCGAAAGCGCGTAAAACTCTTGTGATAGCGTTATTCAGTGAAACGACTGTGAGGGGCTCGATCTCGGTTCGCTAATTGTGGCCCCAAGTTTCTCACTTTGTCATGAAGTGGCTATAAAGCTAGCGCAGGAATTACTTCCTCTAAAGTCCTACCTCAATTATTTCGTTTGTAATTTATGTTAAATGTTAAAAATTAATATTTTTGTACCAAAGCTGTCACCATCAGCAAAAATTTGCCTAAACCTGTCATAAAAACCAGTGCCAATTTACTTTAGCGCTAATCAACTAAATATATTTTAGAGACGTTGACCGTAATTTAGATAGTAAACAATACACAGTGTGAAATATATTTTTCTTCGTTTGTTCAGAAAGATTTTGCGAAATACAAGCGTACACCACCAATGTTTCGCTAGCCTTAATTCTTGCAGTTAAGAGCGTTGCTATTTCAGCCAAATAGATAGTGCAAGTTATACCCCCATTCAGCACGGCATGTATCGACCATAATCTTCGCGGTTACAGGTTCAGTTGGTAGAATGTTCCATTTTCCTATAATTCTTTTTTGCAAATGCTTTGGCTAATGCTAATATTGCATAAAGATGGAAAGTTACAATGCCGTGATTCGAACAAATCACCAAAAATCCGTACTTTAAAAGAACCTTATGACGACGTTTCGATCTATCCTGAACCATTGTAAAGTCGTGACTAGGGCGAGAGCAGTAAGGAAGGCGTGAGTGAGTGTTGCTCTCTTGGCTCAAAGAGAGAGCGAGCGAGCGAGAGAGAGAGAGAGAGAGAGAGAGAGAGAGAGAGAGAGAGAGAGAGAGAGAGAGAGAGAGAGAGAGAGAGAGAGAGAGAGAAAGAGAAAGACATACAGACAGCGAGCGAGCAAGCTAGCACTGCGACCCAGTGGGGGAGAAGGTCAACTGAAGACCAGGTTCTCCTCCCATACAGTCTCCCCCTTATACGCCTTCCCACGTCTTGGCATTCAGAGTGACGCATGCACGGGAATTACTTTCCATGGTGTAATGGCCCTTGTGCCCTGGAGGCATAAGGCTGATTTTGACAAGATGGGAGCCAGCGGCGCCTAGGCCTTTCCAGAAGAACGGAATCGTCTTTGCGGTTACCAGTTATCTGTGGTTTTCCTAATAATTTTAAATCATAAACATTCACGCTACATAGAAAACTTTCCAAACAAAAATCGCCAAACATTCGATATTTTCAATTAAAAAAAAAATCAGATTTTCTAAATAAAAAAATCTCAAAATATATAGTTTTGGAAAATTTTAAAATGTCGAGGAAAGCCGTCTCGATTTATTGATTATAGTCAAAATGGCATCTCTTCTCCCCTCTTGCCTCTCTAAAAATGGTCTCTCTTCCCCTATCCCACGAGGGGAGAGGGGGCGGGGCTAGGGAGAAAAAGCAAGATATGATTGGTTGATGAAGAAAAACTTGAATATGATTGGCTAATGAGACTCCGGCAATCTAAAAGAAGAATTGCAAGAGAATGAGAAATTAATGTCGGAGAAGAAAGGAAGTGTGAACACTTAAGTTAGTACTGGAAGATGTGTTGCACTACTACTACCGCTGCTACTACTACTACTACTACTACTACTACTACCGCTATCACCACTACTACTACCACCAACACTAGTAGCACCACCACCAACACTAGTACCACCAACACTAGTACCACCACCACCAACACTAGTACCACCACCACCAACACTAGTACCACCACCACCAACACTAGTACCACCACCACCAACACTAGTACCACCACCACCAACACTAGTACCACCACCACCAACACTAGTACCACCACCACCAACACTAGTACCACCACCACCAACACTAGTACCACCTCCACCAACACTAGTACCACCACCACCAACACTAGTACCACCTCCACCAACACTAGTACCACCTCCACCAACACTAGTACCACCTCCACCAACACTAGTACCACCTCCACCAACACTACTACCACCACCACCACCACTGCTGCTGCTGCTGCTGCTGCTGCTGCTGCTGCTGCTGCTACTACTACTACTACTACTACTATACTACTACTACTACTACTACTACTACTACTATCACCACCACTACCACTATTACTACTACTACTACTACTATTACTACTACTACTACTACTGCTATTACTACTACTACTACTACTATTACTACTACTACTACCACCACCACCAAACCACCGCCACCACTACTGCTACTACCATCACCATCACTACTACTGCTACTACCACCACCATCACTACTACTGCTACTACCACCACCATCACCATCACTACTACTACCATCACCATCACTACTACTGCTACTACCATCACCATCACTACTACTGCTACTACCATCACCATCACTACTACTGCTATTACCACCACCATCACTACTACTGCTATTACCACCACCATCACTACTACTGCTACTACCACCACAATCACTACTGCTACTACCAACATTACTACTGCTACTACTATCATTACCACTACTACTACCACCATCACTACTACTACTACCATCACTACTACTACTACCACCATCACTACTACTACTACCACCATCACTACTACTACTACCACCATCACTACTACTACTGCTACTACCACCATCACTACTACTTCTGCTACTACTGTCACTACTACTACTACCACCATCACTACTACTACTGCTACTACCACCATCACTACTACTTCTGCTACTACTGTCACTACTACTACTGCTACCACAATCACCACCATCACTACTACTGCTACTACCACCATCACTACTACTACTACCACCATCACTACTACTGCTACTACCATCACTACTACTGCTACTACCACCACCATCACTACTGCTACTACCAACATTACTACTGCTACTACCAACATTACTACTGCTACTACCATCATTACCACTACTACTACCACCATCACTACTACTACTACCATCACTACTACTACTACTACTACCACCATTACTACTGCTACTACCACCATCACTACTACTACTGCTACTACCATCACTACTACTACTGCTACTACTACCATCACTACTACTACTGCTACCACAATCACCACCATCACTACTACTACTGCTACTACCACCATCACTACTACTGCTACTACCACCATCACTACTACTGCTACTACCACCATCACTACTACTGCTACTACCACCATCACTACTACTACCACCATCACTACTACTGCTACTACCACCATCACTACTACTGCTACTACCACCATCACCACTACTGCTACTACACCATCACTACTACTGCTACTACCACCACCACCACCACCACCACCACCACCACCACTACTACTATTACTACCACCACTACCACCACCACCACCACCACCACTACTACTACTACTACTACTACTACTACCACCACTACCACCACCACTAGTATTACTACCACCACCATCACTACTATTACCACCATCACTACTATTACCACCACCACCACCATCACTACTATTACCACCACCATCACTACTATTACCACCACCACCATCACTACTATTACCACCACCACTACCGCTACTATTACTACCACTACCACCACCACTACTACCACAACCAACAGTACTACTACTATTACTACCACCACCACCAGTACTACTACTACTACTACCACCACTACACCACCAATAGTATTAGCATCACCACCACTACCGAATTTCGCATTAGAAAACCGTTCCATGATTGCATCAGTGTTTTTCTTCCAAATAAACACACACACACACACACAGACACACACACACACACACACACACACACACACACACACACACACACACACACACACACACACACACACACACACACACACACACACACAATTGTCACTGTGTTGAGCCTGCGACCAGAGCCACCCGAAGCCATCATTATAAGAGCGTATAGGCTCTAATGTTTCTTAAAGTTGAAGTAACAGGCCAGACTCCAGGAGGCAGGTCCACGGCCTTCCCTCATCTCCCCTGCCATGGAGTTGTAACCACAGACGTGCTTCACATCAACTGTCTTCAGTAGAGAGAGAGAGAGTAGAGAGAGAGAGAGAGAGAGAGAGTTTTGCTAAATTATCCTGATTTCAGTTTAGAAAGAGTAGGTAGTAGTAAACAAACGGAAGCTTTTTTTTTTCTTTAATTTTAACAGTGAAGTCTTCTACTGTCTCGTGTACTGATCTTGTGTCCCGTATTTTCCTCACTCAGCCTCCCCTTTAAACTTCCATTACTTACAATTTTCTCTCTCTCTCTCTCTCTCTCTCTCTCTCTCTCTCTCTCTCTCTCTCTATCTAGTACTTGTGTTGCAGGCCTGCAGTAGCAGGATGTGCTCTAAGCAACGTCTAGTAAAGAATACCACTCAGGAAGGAAAGAAGTTACACTTCGAAATAGCGGATCACAAGATTGTTTCATTTGTGTGTGTGTGTGTGTACTCACGTAATTGTATTCATCTAATTGTGGTTGCAGGGGTCGAGATTCAGCTCCTGGCCCAACCTCTTCACTGAGTGCTACTAGGTCCTCTCTCTCCCTGCTCCATGAGCTTTATCATACCTCATCTAGAAGCTATGTATGGTTCCTGCCTCCACTACCTCACTTGCTAGGCTATTCCACTTCCTGACTACTTTATGACTGAAGAAATACTTCCTAGCATCCCTTTGACTCATCTGGGTCTTCAACTTCAAAATGTGACCCCTTGTTTCTGTGTCCCTTCTCTGGAACATCCTGTCTCTGTCCACCTTGTCTATTCCACGCAGTGTGTGTGTGTGTGTATATATATATATATATATATATATATATATATATATATATATATATATATATATATATATATATATATATATATATATATGTATATTCAGGTAGTAGGTTGGTAGACAGCAACCACCCAGGGAGGTACTACCATACTGCCAAGTGAGTGTAAAACGAAAGCCTGTAATTGTTTTACATGATGGTAGGATTGCTGGTGTCCTTTTTTCTGTCTCATGAACATGCAAGATTTCAGGTACGTCTTGCTACTTCTACTTACACTTAAGTCACACTACACATACATGTACAAGCGTATATATACATACCCCTCTGGGTTTTCTTCTATTTTCTTTCTAGTTCTTGTTCTTGTTTATTTCCTCTTATCTCCATGGGGAAGTGGAACAGAATTCTTCCTCTGTACGCCATGCGTGTTATAAGTGGCAACTAAAATGCCGGGAGCAAGGGGCTAGTAACCCCTTCTCCTGTATATATTACTAAATGTAAAAGGAGAAACTTTCGTTTTTCCTTTTGGGCCACCCCGCCTCGGTGGGATACGGCCGATGTGTTGAAAGAAATATATATATATATATATATATATATATATATATATATATATATATATATATATATATAATTGTGTGTGTGTATTCGTAAAGAACAAAAAATAATTAAGATAACCAGTGAGATATGTTAGCCGTCAAATTGGGAGAATCTTGTTGGCTGGAACGCTTACTACTGACGCAATATTCGTCCTCGCTGACGAGTCAGAAAGCTTCAGCATTCTTGAGTCACCAGAAGATCTAGGTTTATATACGACCGAGAGACAGCTCTGGTTACGATGCTTACAGCTGGTAAAGATGACTATAGGGATACGATTGGTCTTGCGTCCGCTGAATAAATGTATACGTTGTAAGTGTTCACAGTACAGTTGTCTAGGGCACGCCGGAGCTCTTAGAGAGCACGATCTCCCTCCTTGGCCTCCATGGGCTAGGTCCCGCTATTCTAGAGGGAAATAGAAGTCTCGGGGACTTGTCTAGGTGGTGAGTCACGGGGACAAAAGTTATGTTTCTCTGTCATATTACATCGCACAGGATGGGTTACATAATGCTGAAATTTGTCAGCCTGAGGTGGGAGACTTCAGTAGAGTCAGCCTGAGGTGGGAGACTTCAGTAGAGTCAGCCTGAGGTGGGAGACTTCAGTAGAGTCAGCCTGAGGTGGGAGACTTCAGTAGAGTCAGCCTGAGGTGGGAGACTTCAGTAGTCAGCCTGAGGTGGGAGACTTCAGTAGAGTCAGCCTGAGGTGGGAGACTTCAGTAGAGTCAGCCTGAGGTGGGAGACTTGAGTAGTGTCAGCCTGAGGTGGGAGACTTGAGTAGTGTCAGCCTGAGCTGGGAGACTTGAGTAGTGTCAGCCTGAGCTGGGAGACTTGAGTAGTGTCAGCCTGAGCTGGGAGACTTGAGTAGTGTCAGCCTGAGCTGGGAGACTTGAGTAGTGTCAGCCTGAGCTGGGAGACTTGAGTAGTGTCAGCCTGAGCTGGGAGACTTGAGTAGTGTCAGCCTGAGCTGGGAGACTTGAGTAGTGTCAGCCTGAGCTGGGAGACTTGAGTAGTGTCAGCCTGAGCTGGGAGACTTGAGTAGTGTCAGCCTGAGCTGGGAGACTTGAGTAGTGTCAGCCTGAGCTGGGAGACTTGAGTAGTGTCAGCCTGAGCTGGGAGACTTGAGTAGTGTCAGCCTGAGCTGGGAGACTTGAGTAGTGTCAGCCTGAGCTGGGAGACTTAAGTAAGTAAATTTATTCAGGTATACACAAATACATTTACATAGAATTATCATACATAGCAGCATATGTGTAGAGAACCTGGGATAACCCAAAAAAGTCAGATAGAGTGACTTATTTCCATTGGGGTCCTTTTACCTTATTATTATAATATAAAGGTTATAATATTTTCTTATTATTCTATAATGAAGATAGCATCTTATTATCATACTAAAAAGACTATCTACTACACGAGGGTCATTAAGACTATCTACAATACGAGGGTCATTACTAGGAATAAGGTAAAATTTACACGTATGTTAGCTAAAAAATAGAAAATCATTCCCCTCCCTTTCTGTAGCTACATTCATCAGACACCATTTGGCACTCTTCTTGAACTGGTTCATGCTATGACTGGCTTTGACATGTGCGGGCAGTCTGTTCCATTCCTTTATTGCTGTACAATAAAAGGTGTTTGAAGCCTGGCCAATGACTGTGGGTACTACAAAGTTGTGCTCTGTCATTGGCCAGGCTACAAACACCTTTTATTGTACAGCAATAAAGGAATGGAATAGACTGCCCGCACATGTCAAAGCCAGTCATAGCTTGAACCAGTAGTGTCAGCCTGAGCTGGGAGACTTGAGTAGTGTCAGCCTGAGCTGGGAGATTTGAGTAGTGTCAGCCTGAGCTGGGAGACTTGAGTAGGGCGATGATGATATCGTCAGGTGTATCATTAAGAGAGTCCAGCAGTTTCGGCACCTTTTAAAACGTAAGAGAAACGGATGGTGATACCGAGATGTGGAAAAAGACACTAAGTCCTGAATTGCACTTAAGTATCTTTTTCCACATCAGAACGTAGGTGTGGGGAGGGTGAACGATGAACAATTGTCTCCCTCTCCCAAATGATTTCTCCCCGACCCAAATGATTTCTTCATGAATGAGCCTCAAAACTCCATAAATGTTGCCAGATTTCGAATTCCCCTAACCGTAGATTTCGAAAAAGCCATTGACAACATCCCTACACTACCCCCGGCCCCCAGACTCGTGGAACTCTTTTTCTTAAAAACTGAAAAGAAACCCCTCGGGCCCTAAGTACACTATGGGGAGGAGTTTGGACAGGGGTAAAATTCCCAGTCACTTAAAAAAAGGGAATGCCCCGCTCCTAAAGGTGGCAGCAAAGCATTAGTAAGAACTAAGCCAATAGCTCTGACGTCCCACACATAAAAAAACTTTTTAAAGAGTGCTAAGAAGCAGGGTTGCAAATCACCTGGGTTACCAAAATCTCACAACCAGGGCAACATGGGTTTAGGGCAGGTCGCTCCTGCTTCACAATACTGGATCATAGACATGGCCTTGGATGCATGGAAGAAAATCAGAATGCAGATGTAATATACACAGACTTTGCAAAAGCATTTGACAAATGCGATCATGGCGTAATAGCCCATAAAATACGTCCCTAAAGGAATAACTGGGAAAGGGGGGAGATGGATCTTCAACTTCCTAACAAATCGAACACCAAAGAGTAGTGGTCAACAGAGTTAAATCGGAGGCTGCCATAGTGAAGAGCTCTGTTCCACAAGGCACAGTATCGCCCCCATCCTATTCCTTATCCTCTTATCAGACATAAACAGAGATATACCCCCACAGCCCGTATCATCCTTTGCGGATGAAAACTAGGATCTGCATGAGGCTGTCATCTGCTGAGGACGCGGTTAACTCCAAGAAGATATAAACAAAGTTTTCCAGTGGGCAACGGTAAACAATATGATGTTCAATGAGGACAAATTCCAACTACTCCGTTATGGAAAACTGGAGGAGATAATAACTAGAACAGAGTATACTACTGACTCCGGCCATACAATAGAGCGGAAAAAATAATGTAAGGGACCTGGGAGTAGTAATGTCTGAGGATCTCACTTTAAAGGGATCACAACAGTGCCACGATCGCACGTGCAAAGAAAAATGATAGGATGGATAATGAAAACTTTCAAAAGGGAGAGATGCCAAGCCCATGATGTTTCCTTTCAAATCATTTTGTTCTCTCTGGGCTGGAATACTGCTGTACATTAACATCTCCATACAAAGCAGGTAAAATGCAGTCTAGAGAGTGTACAGAGATCCTTTACTGCACGTAAAAAGTTCTGTCAAGCCCCTTAACTACTGGGAACGTTTGGGAAAGCACTTGACTTGTACTCGTTGGAACGCAGGAGGGAGAGATATATCATAATCTACATTGGAAAATCTTGGAAGGAATGGTCCCAAATCTGCACACAGAAATCACTCCCTACGAAAGTAAAAGACTGGGCAGGCGATGCAAAATGCCCCCAATAAAAAGTGGGGCGCCATTGGTACACTAAGAGAAAACACCATAAGTGTCCGGGGCCAAAACTGTTCAACAGCCTCCCATCAAGCATTAGGGGAATTGCCAATAAACCCCTGGCTGCCTTCAAGAGAGAGCTGGACAGATACCTAAAGTCAGTGCCGGATCAGCCGGGCTGTGGCTCGTACGTTGGACTGCGTGCGGCCAGCAGTAACAGCCTAGTTGATCAGGCCCTGATCCATCGGGAGGCCTGGTCATGGACCGGGCCGCGGGGGTGTTGATCCCCGGAATAACCTCCAGGTAACCTCCAGGTAACAACCTACCCACTACCCCCCCCTACCCCAACTCCCTGCCCAAACACCATGCCTCAACCACCTACCCACTTCCTAACTACCCCCACACCCTCTACCTATTTACCCGCAACCATGTCATTAAATGTAAACAGGAAACGTGTGACCTCAGAAAGGAAGCGAAATGTAGGAGAGAGAGAGAGAGAGAGAAAGAGAGAGAGCCTGCCTGCATTACAGTTCCCTAATCGAACTGAATTTTAATTGGTAGCTATATAACCCCTGCGAATTTAGCGCTCCCCATCATCATCATCGTTTTCCTGAAGCGACAGGATATGTACACTTCAGAGGTGTATTTCTCTCAGCGCATATATGCTGAGAGTTACTTGAATCGCTAATTTTATTGAGTACAGTGTTTTCAGTGACCATCATGTAGTCTTACTGACCCTCGAGCAGCCTGAAGTAATGATCCCTCGCTCTTAAGCAGGCAGTATAAGTATACCGATAAACCCATAAGAGTTGTTCTCAACTCAGAGGGTGAGTGTCATTTTTTGTCAGTGTTATGGCCATGCTAGAGCATAGTTGTGTCAGTCTTGGCTACGCCATGATAGAATATAGCAAAAAACAGCGCAAACCATAACACAAAACTAACGGTAACAAAACATAAACTATGGAGAAGGGAACACAAAGGACGCAAAAAAAAGAGTACAAATTACACAAGACAACATAAAACACACAGGACACAACACAAACCACGGAGAACAGCACAAGACATAATTGAGCGCAGAATACAAACCATAACACTCATATTCCCACACAAAACGCACACCAAGTAGCGACCCGCGAAGATGCGGGGCCAGGAACTGTGGCTTGACCCCTACAATCACATACATGAGCACACAACGTACACACACACACACACACACACACACACACACAGTATGAAACACGGAATTATGTATATCATCCTCCAGTGTACAAAGTTGGTTAAAATGCACTGCTAATTTCCATGTCACCCCATTGTCATATGTATGTTGTCAGCATACGCAATGCCATACACGTGTGATGAGGTACAGAAACTGGATGGTAATGATACGCATGATAATCCATACAGCATGAATGCCACCACCACCAGCCCAAACACAGACGGCGTTGTCGCTTAGACTGTCCAGACCACTGCTTGAGCAACACAGCTGTAACATTGCAGAAACCATTCTCCTTCGGGAGCCAGAGACGGGTCATCGCAAGATTAAGACCTATGCCAGGACCCCAGTCTTTGCGAACATTATACGTACAGCCCAAACAGCAAAAGCACCAACATTAACAAGATCAACAGTACTAACAAGCAGCAGCAGCACCGCCGCCGCCACCTCACCAGCAGCAGCATCATCAACAAGAGCAACAGTACTAACAGTAGCACCGCCGCCGCAACAGCAGCAACATGAACATCAACAGGAGCAACAGTACTAACAGCAGCACCAACACTAACAGCAGCAGTAGCAGCAACAGCAACACAGTAGCAACAACAATTGCAGCTGCAGTAACATGAGCAACAACAGTAGCAGCCACGTTTTCGAGACTCAGCCATGTTGGACTCCCAACTGAAAGAATTTTTGCTGATAAACGTATGCGATAAACTCCTACCATCTCAGTGTATTAAATCCACTCTCTAACAACATGCTCACTGCAGAAGCAACATGTAGACATGAAAAAAATAAAGATGAAGGAATGGATAACCATCTTTTACTGCAATTAAAGGCAACATTTTTATTCGAAATCTCCTTCGTTTATTTCTTAACTCATAATATTACACAAAAATGTTTTGTTATTCTGCGTGGACTTCCTACTCATTTCTGTGACAGTGCAAGCTTATGATGTATTGATTGTTGCAACACGAAAGGCCTAGACCAGTATTCAAGTCAATTAAGTATCCATATTTTTTTTTTAATTGACTCTCTTATCGTCACACTTTATTCGTTTAATTTTGTTCTCATTTGGGTTAAAATTTCCTCTGGGAAACTTGAATGGAAGGTTTGTATTCTGAATAGATTTTTCTATTTCCATTTCAAAGTTTGTCTATCTCTTTTGTTTATTCTTGCATGGTTGGAATCATTGGAAAGTTTGTGTTGAGGCAATGTTTTGGCTCTTAAGACTGTAGAGGCATGTGCGTGTTGTTGCGTGCTTGGTTGTGTGCACACAGT
The DNA here is from genome assembly GCF_026875155.1 of Cherax quadricarinatus. Lineage (NCBI taxonomy): Eukaryota > Metazoa > Arthropoda > Malacostraca > Decapoda > Parastacidae > Cherax > Cherax quadricarinatus. Next base: position 157,635 of record NC_069445.1, on the reverse strand, counting down.
TCACTACAACATCGTTTTTAATCAAAATTTATATAAATAGTCTCTCTCTCTCTCTCTCTCTCTCTCTCTCTCTCTCTCTCTCTCTCTCTCTCTCTCTCTCTCTCTCTCTCTCTCTCTCTCTCTCTCTCTCTCTCATATATTAAAAAAGCCTCCTTCCAGAACTACAATCTCTCCTCAAAATGAAAATAAATATAGCTTCCCCTTGTCCCCTCAATCTTCCTTCTTTTCTGTCCCTTCTAAGTCTCCCCTCACTCACCCCTCTCTGTCCCTTCCAGATCTCCCCTCGCTCACCCCTCTTTTCTCTCCCCTTTCCTTAAGCCACCGCACAGTTGAAATTCCACGACGGCCACTCACCGAGGTTACACTACTGGGGGTTTCCCTCCCTCTCTCTCTCTCCCTCACTCTCTCTCCTTCACTCTCTCTCCCTCACTCTCTCTCTTATCTCATTTAATATTGTTCGTTTTTCACAAGGATAATGACTGTGTATTCGAAGCGCTAAACCTGTGTGCGTTATTCAGTGCAAAGAATGGTGAAGGCTCGATCCTCGGTTCGCTAATTGTGGCCCAGTTTCTCACTTTGATCATGATGTTGGCTTACAGGCTAAGCATTACTACTAATCCTACCTCAATATTTCGTTTAATTTATGTTAATGTAAAAATTAATAATTTTGTACCAAAAGCACCTTAGAAAAATTTCCTAACCTTATTATAACAAGTGCAATTTAATTTAGCCTAATCCAACTAAATATATTTTAGAGAAGTTTACAGTAATTTAATAATAAACAAACACAGTGAAATATATTTTTCTCGTTAGGTTCAGAATGATTTTTGCGAAATTATTGCGTACACAAATTTTCGCTTGCCTTATTCGGCAAGAAGAGCGTTGCTATTTAAGCCAAAATAGCAAGTTTTACCCATTCAGCACGGCATTATATACATATGTGCGCTGTAAGATCACAGTAAACAGGTGATTTGCAATATGCTATTACGATCAGGCCTATTTTTTTTTTTTTACCATTCGTCTTTAGTTCGGAGCCGACGGTAAACTCGTACTGTGTAGAGACCATCATCTGGAAAATATTATAGAACAAGTTTTGATTGGGACAACTATTCGCTCTGTGTGAAACATTAACTAGCTCAATATAGCGCGAAACGTTGTTTCAGTTAAAACGTGTTGTACAACCTATTTTTTTTTTTTTACTCAGGAGTGTGTGTCCTGTGGCTTGTCTCAGGCATATTCACCTGCCAGCCAGTAATTGACATGTATAGACAGAATTGCAAGTTGAGGTGACGGGGTATATACACGGAGACATGTACACAGTGTTTACATGCAGAGAGTTTTACTGTAGTTATTAATTAAAGTATTCTTATCCGGTGGTTCACACGTTACATGCCGACTTAATGCCACTTGTGTACTTAATAGGCTTAAAACTCACCAACAAGTTGCATAAGATTTAATTGGGGCAACGTTTAGCTCTGTGTAGAGCTTAATCGAGTCCCATGAAAATCTGTTTGAAATGTCTATTTCTCCATATCTGCAAAACTCCATTTCATGGAGCTGGTGGTTGGTGAACCTGTGGAGTGTAGTATAAGATGTGGGATCAGGAGCTGAGAATCGACCCCCTCAAATATAGTTTGATGAGTACAATTGCTTTTCTACCGTGTGTGAGTAAATCTTGCATACAGTTGCAGATCAGTCTTGTTATAGCCATACATGAAGAGAGTGCTTGTATTTATTATCAAGGCACCGAGTATGAGGCAGAGCCAGGAACTGTTTGTTACCAAGGCACCGAGTATGAGGCAGAGCCAGGAACTGTTTATTATCAAGGCACCGAGTATGAGGCAGAGCCAGGAACTGTTTGTTACCAAGGCACCGAGTATGAGGCAGAGCCAGGAACTGTTTATTATCAAGGCACCGAGTATGAGGCAGAGCCATGAACTGTTTGTTATCAAGGCACCGAGTATGAGGCAGAGCCAGGAACTGTTTGTTATCAAGGCACCGAGTATGAGGCAGAGCCAGGAACTGTTTGTTATCAAGGCACCGAGTATGAGGCAGAGCCAGGAACTGTTTGTTATCAAGGCACCGAGTATGAGGCAGAGCCAGGAACTGTTTGTTATCAAGGCACCGAGTATGAGGCAGAGCCAGGAACTGTTTGTTATCAAGGCACCGAGTATGAGGCAGAGCCAGGAACTGTTTGTTATCAAGGCACCGAGTATGAGGCAGAGCCAGGAACTGTTTGTTATCAAGGCACCGAGTATGAGGCAGAGCCAGGAACTGTTTGTTATCAAGGCACCGAGTATGAGGCAGAGCCAGGAACTGTTTGTTATCAAGGCACCGAGTATGAGGCAGAGCCAGGAACTGTTTATTATCAAGGCACCGAGTATGAGGCAGAGCCAGGAACTGTTTATTATCAAGGCACCGAGTATGAGGCAGAGCCAGGAACTGAAGCTCAGTTTCCGTAACCACAAAAAAGGCCCCGATCTCCCCCTCCCCCCCCCACACAAAAAAAAATAGTACGGAAGTTAGATACCCATTTTTGCCAAAAGTTGTTCCCATTTTCCAATAAAGGGATTGCAATTTCCCCTTGGGCAGAAATCTGCCCTACCCCGCAATTTAAAACCAAATTCCCTAAAACAACCATTCTTTTCCCCCCCCCCCCTTTTCTGGGCAAATGCTTTTTTGTTTATCCCCCCCTTAGATTTAATGAAATCTAACTGACCGGGTAACTGATTTTCCCTTTTCTCTCCCCCCTTTTCCCAATACATTTCCACCAAAACTGAAACAGAAAAAGGGCTTGTTCCCATTACCGGACATGATATTATCCAGCCCTGTTGACAATGTCCCCCAACCCACTCCGGGGAAAAGCACATTTTCCTATCTCTCATCTTCTTTTATCCTATTCCCAAAAAGGAAAGGTAACAACCTTACCTGAAGCACCAACCACAAGAATGCGAAAAACCTTAAATTGGGCGGGGGGAAAAAAAGTCCCCTTTAAACCTTTTCACTGGCCACTGAAGTACATTAAACCGGGAGAACAGAAAAGCGATTTCCTACCTTTCCCGATTTTCCCACTCTTAACTTTCCTCTCTCTCTTCCCCCTACCTTTTCCTCTCTCCCCTTCCCCCCCTCCCCCCCCCCCCCTCCCCTCTTCCTTTTTTATCCCCTCCCTTTTTTTTCCCTCCTTTTTTTTTTTTTTTTTTTTTTTAAAAAAACCACGGGGGTTTGACAAGGTTAAGGACCCACCCCTTTTTTGGGACCTTTTTAACGGGGTTAAAGGGTTTCCTAACTTTATTGGAAAGCAAAGCGGGTTTTACCTACATCAGCTCATTTAAAAGGGCTTTTTTTAGGGTTTTTAGACATAAAAAGTAGGAAACGGGATGAAGTTGGAGCCCCCGTGGGCCAGAAATTTTCATTTATCAACTGAACTTTTATCCATTACATCTTTAAATCCTGAAACGAATGTTTTCCATACTCGAGTCATCCTGGTATGTATGATCTCAGAGGGATTTTGAGGGTTTCCGGGAAAAGGGTTTAAAAGCCAGAGAAAAAGGGTTGCGGTTTTTCGGGGCCCCCCCCCTTTGGCAAAAAAAGCTTGGTTTCACAAAACCGGGCCCTTGAAGGGGACCAAGTGTGGTATTTTGCCCAATATTGGCCTTGTACATAACAGTAAGGCCACCCACTTTCCCTCCTATTTTGGGAAGGGCTCTGCGGGAAATGACAGATCAACCGGGAGGGGCCCAAAGGCAGGGATGAGAGGGTCTTGCTTTGTTTTTCCTAACCCCGCCCAACCCGTCGCAGATGGGGGGGGGGGGGGGGGCAGGCAAACCAAAAAAGGGGTGGAGCAACTAAAGGGGGCAAGCGTCCTTGTGCCCGAACAGGATTTTGAAACCCCTACTGAAAAAGGGCAGTGGGGATCCCGGCGAATTTCTTTAAGCTTCCTGGCGGCCTTTTTTTGGCAAGATTTACAACAGGGTTCTTAAAAGGTTGTTTGGGGAGTCAAATTTTCACCCCCCAAGGAAAATCAATTTCCCTTTCTGCGGGTGCCCATCCCCCCCATTCCCCTTTACTACTCCCCCCAGCATTACCACATGGGGGCCTAGGGGAAACATCATTGGCTTTTTTTTCAGGGGGCAAATTTTAAACTTTGCCATCTTTTTTTCCTAAAGGATGCGCTCTCAGCGGTGATTGTTGTACTTAGAGCAGCTGGCATTTCTTCTCTTGGGAATTAAGGTGAAATTTTTTTCAAGTGTAAAAGGGGTTCGTAAGGCTTTAAAGGCCCAATTGGGGAATTTTTTTGGTTTTTTGAGAAATAAAAAAGGGTCCTTGAAGTAGCATTAAAAAAAGGGACCCAAATTCCCGGGGCTTTTTTGTAAAAACCCTTGCCCCAAAAGGAAGGGGTCTTGCGAAAATTCCTTTTTCCTTTGGGAACGGGGCCCAACTTAGGGACTTTAACCAAAAATAAGGAAGGTCCCACCTGGAGGAGAAAAATTTGGGAGGGGAAAAAAACCCTTTTTTGCTTGAATTTTGGGTTAAGGACCCCTTGGAAAGGGAACCCCCGGGTCGAAACGCCCCTGCGCGTTTTTTTAAAACGGGCGACTTTGGGTTTTCCATTGAGGGCCCTTTTTTAAGGGGCGCGGGTTAAAAAACCTTTTTGGGGCGCGAAACTTTTCCTGAATCCCATAATTTGGGCCCCAAAAAGGTTTGGGGAAAAAAATTTCCGGGTCAGGGTTTTAAAGAAAATGCCCCCACCGGGATTTACCATAAATTTTGACAAATTTGGCACGGGCCGGGGGTTTCCCTTCGGGTCGGGCTTCTTTTGGGAAATGGACAAAATTCCCTTTTTTTTACGATAGAAAAGGGGGCCCTTTCGTTTAAAAGAGGGGAAAGATCGAGTTAAGGGGGCCTGCCGGGCCCCCGGTTTTGGACCCCCCTTCCTACAATTCTTTGGGTCCCCCTAGTCTGGGCCCACAAACCCCCCTTTTTCCCCTTGGGTCAGGCAATTTTTTAAATTTGGGAAAATTTCCCCTTTCCCCCCCTTTTGTAATTTGCATTTTGAAAACAGCCCCCTTCAAAAAAACCCAGCCAAAGGGGAGGGTCCCTTCGGGGATCGAAATTCCCTTTTGGGGGGGGGGCGGGGGTGTTTGGGGAAAAAGGAGGGGGCTTTCCGGGGACACTAGTAGGTGGCCCCAACCCCAAAGGTTTAGAGGGGAAGGGGGACCTTTCAGGGGGCAATCCTGTTGCCTTACCGGACCCTCGGTTTTGGGCCCCCCCAGACCCAAATTTTTTTTAGCCCCCCCATTTAGAATTCTAAATTTTAAAAAATCCCCGACCCTACGGCTCTGTCGGGGTTCCCTCTATGGGGGTTTTGGGGAAATTTTTTATAATTGTGTTTGTACAAAGCGACAGGCCTTTTTCGGGACTCCCAAAATTTTCCAAAACCAAGGGGGCTGCCCCAAAAAGGCCAAAATTCCCACATTGGGTGAGGGAAGGGGTTTTTTGGGAAAAGGTTTGCCCAGTTGGGGTTTTCATTGGTTTGCCCAACCAACTCCCCCTTTGGAGAAGGGGAAAATTCCAGGGGTGTGGCGGGGCCCCAAACCAAAGGGTCCCAATTCCCTCTTTCCTTCCTTTCCCCCAACAAAATTTTGCGGGGGACCCCCCCTGGGGTTTTTGGTTTTGGGGGGGTAAAAAGGGGGCCTTTGGAAGCAGTAACGGGTGCCGAAGGTTACAATAAAAACGAGGGCCTTCCGGCCGATAATACTGGCGGGGGACCCGTTATGAGTGGGAAAATCAACAAGTTTTCACAGAAAAACACTCAAGGGGGTCTAAAAGTCCCTCTTTTTAAGGTTGCGGGTTAGGCCCCAACAATTAAAAGGGGGTTAAAAACAGGTGGAGAAAAGGGTTCTTATTTTTCCTTTGGGAATTGGGGATGGGGCTGCTTTGGAATTTGGCCCGGGCCCGGGGAACATACCCAAAAGAGTCAAGGGCTGTTCTTTTACCGGGGGTTGAAAACTTTCATTTCAAATTTGGGGGAACTTTTTCTGGCGGGGGGGAATGCCCCACTTTATTTTAAAGGGGCACACACCCAAAACCCCCCCTTCCCCCTTTGGGTTTTCCAAACCAGGGGGGTTGTAGAGAATTTCTTGAAAATTTTCTTTTTTCCGTCCCCAAAAAAGGGTTTTCCCCCGCATTAATTTTTGGGGGGGGGCCGTCGAGTGTTAAAATTAGTGTAGCTTAAAATTGGGAAATTGGAAATCCCCCTAATGTGGGGATGGATCGATTGGTTTATGAAGGGGGTCGCTTTTAGGTGGGGGGTTTGGTAGGGGAAGGAAAGGGCCTGTTTGAGAGGGGGGGTGGGGGGGGTTGTTAGGGCAGCTCAATTAGGCGGCCGGGGGATAAGGGGGAAATTTACCTTTTGGGGGTTGGATTAGGAGTTAAGGGGGGTGACTGTAATTTAAATCAAAATTTCCGGGGGGGGGTTTGTTCTGAAAACCCCGGGGGTCTCAAACATTTTTGGCCCCCTGGTTCTTCCAAAGACCTTTTTTTTTCCCGACACCGGGGCCCCCTCCTTTTTGTTTTCTTGTAGCGGGAATTACGGGGTAACCGGTACTTGGGGCGGCAGGGGGGGCTTGGGGGGGCCCCTTCCGGGGGACACAAAGAGCACAACCCTTAAGGTCCCTTTTACCCTACCTAAATTTTACCCGGGGGCCCCCGGGTTTTTCCCCCTTCTTTTCCCCTCCTTTTTTAGGTCCCTTTCCTCCTTTTCCCCTCTCCTTTTCACTCCTCATTCTTTTTTTTCCCCCCTTTTTTTCCCTTTTTTTTTCTTTCTCTCTCCATTTAAAAAAAAAAAAAAAAAAAAAAAAAAAAGGTTGGGACCGCAGAATCGGGATCAAATTTACAAGTACGGGTAGGGAGGAATGGATGGAAAACAGGGGAAAAAGGATAAGCAAGAATGGGAGAGAAAATTGGGAGAGCTTTCTAAAAAAAATGGAAAAAAAAGCCTCGGTGAAAGGGGAAAAAGAGGTTGGGAAAAGGAGAACAAAAATTTGGGGGGCCCCAAGGGTCAAAACGCAGTACCAGGAAAGGTCCTAAATTTGAGGTAAACGGGCGGAAGCAAGCCCTCGGGGGCAGTGACCAGAGAAGACAAAACCAAACGAAGATAAAAGGCGAACAGGAAGGAAAAAGATATGAAAAATGCTAAAACATACACCTGAAAAAGAAGGGCCGGATTTTGGATGGAAGGGGCAGATTGGGGCAGAGGGAAAAGGGGAGGGGTCGAATGCAAGGCACAACCCAAATCCCTCCCAAAGGGCCACTGGAAAAATAAAGGGGAAAAAAATGACCACATACAAACGGGAAAAAGTCCCAGGGGGGAGAGGAAAATGGGAGAAGGGGGGAAAAAATAAATTGATATCCAGGGGTTTTCGGGAGAGAGAAAAAGGACACACACTGAAAGACGCAGGAAAAAAAAAGAGATTGAAAAATCACAAAAAAAAGGGGGGAGAAACAGGGTTTAAATTTGGGTAAATTTCAGAGAAAAGGGGGTTTTTGGGAAGGGGGAAAACCGCCCCAAATCAAGCGGTTTCCCCCAGGCCCAAAAAAAACATGGGGAAAACGGGTTCCCCAAAGAAACCACGGTTAAAAAGTTTCGGAAGAGAAACAAGAATTTTCCAAACAGACCCCAGAACCAAACAGAGAGACGCAGCTGAGGGAAGGACAAAAAGGGCCAAAGGGGGCTAAAAGGGGGAAAAAGGATGGAACCAGCAGAGGCAGTCAGAGCAAAACCAAGCGGGGCAAGGGCAAGCACACACAAAAACATCAAAAAACCCCAAACCTAACACCACCCAACACACAATACAAACCATACCCACAGCTTCCCCCCCAACCCCCAACCATAAAAACCCCACAGTATGCAAAACCAGGTCTCCCCACCCCCCCCGGGCCCCCCAAACCACATGTTGGAAAGGAAACTAAAGGGGATGGTACAAAAACCTGTTTGAATAACAAACAATGGGGGGGGGCCACAAAAAGAGTCAAAGGGGCACACCAGACACAACGATCCCCAAAACCAAGCAAAACGGGTAGGAAACAGATGCCATCTTTCCCAACGGGATCCCAAATCCGAGAAAAGTCGAAGGAACAGGGGGGTGGAGGGGGTGGCATTCCCTGATCAAACACCGATGGAATTTTGATAGCTGGAGAGGGGAGACAGCAGAGAAAAATTTTTTTACTTTGGGCGAACGCTTAAACCTGGTTTTTTTCAAAAGGGGATAAGGCATTAGGTTTTTAACCCACCACAAAACGGGCAGGAGGCCAAGGGCAAGATTTGACGAGGGGGAAATAGAGGGGAAGGTTGACACCCCGGGCTGCAGGGGCGAGAAAGCTCGCATGCAGGGCAAAGCCCCTGACAGGGGCGATTTTCCCCCAAAAGGAGATCGAAGGGGAGAATTTGGAGCCAAAAGGGGGGCCAAGATACATGGGGGCTAAGATGTGGGGTGGTACTGGAAAATTTTCTGTCCCCAACACATAAGGGACACACAAAGAAGAGGAGGGGAAAGGAACCACAAGACGGGACAAAGCTTTAAACCTTGGGGATTGAAAGATTAGAAAAACACATATAAAAAACCCGGGGGCCAAAGCGACCAGGGGGGTTTTGAGCTTCGAAAACACAGTAGACCCAAAAAAATTTGGGGGGGGAAGCAAAGGCCAGGACAAATGAAACCGAACTCCCGGGAAAGGGGGACAAAACAGGAAGGGGGAAACCTTTCCCAAATGGGGGTTCCAGTGGACAAGAACTGGCAGGGAAGCCATTTAATGAAAAAAAAAAAATGATGGAATATTAGCAACAATGGAAAAGGCTAGGAGGGGTTTGTACCCAAGGGAAAGGGGAAAATGGAAAACCGGGATGAGCCCAGGTTCCCCAAAAAAAGGGCCAAGGGGGGCAAAAAACCAATGGGCTGGGGAAGGGAAGAAATATAAAAGGAAAAGGACCCGGAAATAAGGAGCAGCCCGTAAGCCAAAAACGAATAGGCACAGATAAAAGGGGAGGAAAAACCGTAAATAAAAAACACATAGCAGAAAAACCCCAAATCTGCCCAAACTTTTTAAAAACCACATCGGGAAGAAAAAAAAACCGTCAAGGACCGGAGTCGGCCAAAGGAAAAAAGGAAAAAAAGTGCAACAAGAAATGACCGTAAAGTATGTGAGGAACTCAACAAGAGTTTCAAAGAAGTGTTCACAGGGAACCCAAAAGGGGCTCCGAAAAAAACGAGAGGGGGGTACACCACCATGTGCGGAAAAAGGGGTAAACACACAACCAGGAAAAATCCCCTCAAAGCCTTGGGGCCAGATAACATCTCCCCAGGGGCCCCCTTGAAAAGGGAGCAGAGGGCTATGTTTTCCCCAAACAACAATATTCAATCCCTCAATCGAAACGGGGAGATTGCCTGAGGCATGGAAGCCCAGCAAATGTGGTCCCAATTTTTAAAAAAAGGGAGACAACATAAACACTAAACTACGCCCCATTTCACTGACATGTATACATGCAAAATAAAGGAAAAAAATGCCCAGGAGAAGAAGGTGGAACATCAGAAAGAATGACCCCACCCACCACACCAACATGGGTTTCAGAGAGGGGAAATCCTGGTCCAAACCACGGGAGTTCTATGACATGGTGACAGCATAAGACAAGAGAGAGGGGAGGGGGGGGGGATTGCATTTTTTTTGGACTGCAAAAAGGGCCCTTTTTGACACAGTACCACAAAAAGAGATTTTTGGCAAAAACTGGGGGGGCCAAAGCGGGGAAACGGGGAAGGCCGCAATGGTCGGGGAATATTTGTCGGGAAAGCAGCAGCGAGAAATTTGGAACGTGGCGAGGGGGCAGGGGTGGGCACCTGTGACCAGCGGCCCCCCAAAAGGGGTTTAAACCCTTTGGCCCCAGTGCTTTTTCGGGTTTTTTTGTGAACGCCCATGAGGGAAGGAATAAACCCCCGAGGTGTCCCTTTTTTGCAATAAACGTGAAGTTGATGAAAAAAGCTTTTTCGCGAAGACCGGGAAAAAATAAAAAGGGGATTTTGGCGGCGCAAAACCGGGTTTCCCACCCAACTGGCTCCGGGGATTTTCAATCCAACCAATGCAAAGTATGAGGATTGGGGAAGGGAAAAAGAAACCGCAGACGGAGTACAGCCCCCGGGGGCCAAGACTACAAACATCACTCAAGGAAAAAGATCTTGGGGTGGTATAAAAACCGGGCACTCTCCGAAGGGGCAAAACAAAAAAATAATTTCCGAAACTATTGGACCCCGGAAAACCCTTTGGGAACAGCATTCCGCCCATCAATAAGGAATCGTTCGGGCCCCCTTAAAACACCCGTGAAAAGGGTTAGGCCCAATTTGGGGATGCGGCCCCGGGGTTTGGCCCCCCAAAACCCAACCAAGCTTTGTAAAAAAAACTAAAAGAAAGTAAAAAGGGTTTTTGCAACAAACAAAGTCCCAGATTTTAAGAGGAAGGCCAAATGAGGAGGGGTTAAGGGAAATCAACCTGACAAACACGGGGGAAGGGGAAAAAATTTTGGGGGGTTCTTTATAACGTTTTTACAAAATACTGAGGGGAAATTTGAAAAGTGGACAAAGACGGGGTGTTCCAAAACGGGACACGCAACGGGGGGGAAAACATTTGGGAACTGAAACCCAGATGTATTAAAAGGGGATGTTAAAAGTTTTTTCCAAAGCCACAGAGTAGTCAGGGGGCGGATATTTTGGGGGAGGGGATGTAGTGGAGGCAAACCAACAAAGTTTTAAAGGCAGGGGTGGGAAAACTCAGGTTCAGGGAGAGTGACCTATAGCAAAACCAGTAAAGGGAGGGGGGGGGCCGGGACTTGGACTCGACCCCTGAAAACCTAAAATAGGGAGTACAAACTAGGTGAGTACCAAAACCACACACAAAACCATTGAAAAGCGGGGCCGGGGAGCTATGACTCTACCCCTGCAAACCATAACGGGGGAAAATTACACACACACAAAACCCCCACACACACAGGGGGGTAACAGGGGGGTCAATGGGCCCCCTATAACACCCCGATCAAGGGAGACCTACCCCCTCTCCCCCAACAACCCTCACAAAAACGGGAAAGGGGTTTTTCCTGGGGGGTTTTTCTGGGGGCAAAAACCCCCCGGGCCCGTCCATACCCTTGGCCCTTTCAAATTTTCAAACAAAAATTTTTCCCAAACACGAACCTCACACCATTTTGCCCAAAAATTTCACTTGATAGACCGCACAGAATAACCGTTCAAAAAAAGTTTTTTTTATCCCTTTTAATTTTGGGTCCCCAAATTTGACATAAAAAAACAAGTATCTGGAGGGGGTACAGAAACCCACCAACCGGGCACCCAATGGGAAAAAAACCTTTGGGAACGGAAAAAAGACTCAAAGGGCTCGACATTTTCTTTTTAAAGGAAAAAAACACACGAGAATCTAAATTCAGACCTTTGGGATATCGAAGGGCTTTGCCCAAACTTAAACACAAAACTGGCTGAAGGCAGCGGGTGTCGATAACCCCGAAACAGGGGAAATTGAAACGCAAGGCAAAAGAACAACAAAAATGAATCAAAGTTTTTTTTGGGAAAAGGGTATTTAGCAGAATGAAAAAAACTTCGGCTAATGTGACCCTTGAAACAAAACTTTTATTCAAAGCCAGCTAGACAAGCAATTTTCCTTTTTAAATTTCACTAGGTAATTCAAACCAAATAGTCGGAGGATTTTCCCCTTCTTCATACCTAAATTAAAAAAAAATTTAACAAAATACAGATTAGGGTAAAGGAAAAACGGGAGCAAAATTTTTATCAGAAAACACTTTTTTTTATTCAGCCTTTTCACAAAACCCCCTCTCAAAAATCACTCAAAAAAACCACATGGCCCTCCATATACATTCAAAAAGAGGGGAAAATCTGAACCCAAGGGAAATTTACTGAGTTTGTTAGGGGCTTACCCAAAGACGCCCAGTTGAGAACGGGGGCGACCGACTTAATAATAATAGTGGAAAAAGTAGGGGGGTTTTTGATAACCTTAGCAAAAGGGTTGGAAAACAGGAGTAAAATTTCTGGGGGGCACACAACTGTGAATGACACTGAAAAAACACAAAAAGGAGTTTGCAACACTGGGTAAAAAAATTACACCCACGCCCTTTTTCACCTTTTTCCATGGCTGAAAATTTTCCATACGGGTTTTCCAAATAGCAAAATTTTAAATTTCCCCCCCTCTTTTTTCCCCCCAAAATTCCAGTCCTTTTTTTGGCCAAACCATGGGTATTGAAGGGTTTTTGGGGAAAAAAAGGGAAGGGGCTTTTCCGGTTTCCCTTTCCTTTGGGGTCTCCAAATAAAAACCCTTTGCCCGTGGGGGGGGTGGGGGGGGGGGGGAAAATTTAAAATTTTGGGGGGGGGGGGGGGGGGGGGGGGGGGGGGGGGGGGGGGGGGTTTGGGGGCACTATCTGTTTGGGGGACCCCACATTTTAAAAAAACCCTATTAAATTGTTTTTGGTAACTTCCAACCTTAAGAACGCTTCCCAACAGCGAAAAAACGTTCCAAAAAATAAAGGGGAACATTGCGGGTCTGTAGGGGAACACAAAAAGGGCAAATTATAAAAAAAATTTTTTAAAGATTTAAAAAAGGTTTTAGAAGACTACTTAACTTGAGACATAAAAATCCAACATCATTTTACACCCTTTAAAATTTAAGTTTGACAAAAACCCTTTTCAATTTCCTCAAAATTTTAAATAGGGTTTGACATTTAATTTGCTTTTAAAAAGGGGCAATGTTATTCAGGCTAACAAACTTTTGGACAGGGTTCGTTTTTTCCAAATGGTAAGAGAAGTGCGCCATGCCACTTTATTTGGGAAAGTTTGGGGGCCCCTGGATTTTTGGGTCACTGCTAAATGAGGGCTTAAACCCAAATAAAACCAAATTTCCATAAACGAGTGATTATATTTTTAAATTACAAAAAAGGGATGACATTAAAATAAGGGAAATTTTCTTTTTTAGAAAACGGAGTAGGGGTGTAGGATGCCCCCTGCCCCTATTTTTAAACCCCCTTCCACTTAAACCCTTTTCTCAACCCCTTTTTTTTCCCGCCTTGCCCCCTTTTTTTTCCTCAAACCTCTCCTTCCTTTTTTTTTTTCCCCTCTCCCCCTTTCCCCCCCCTTTTCCTTTTTCCCCTCTTTTAACCCTTTTCCCTTTTTTTCTTTTCCTTTTCTTTTTTCTTTTTTTCCCCTTCCCCCCCCCGCCCCCCCCCCGGGGCCCCTCACCTTCCCTTTTTCTTCCTTCCTCCCCCCCCCCAGCAGCTGTTAACTCACTTGTTTGGCGGGTAAAGGGGGTTAAAAAGGGGGCCCAATTTTAACTTAAATTTCAATTTCAAATTAAATTTACACACAAACACACACACCCCCACCCCCACACACAAAACACCCCCACACAACACACACACCCACACACACACCACACACATTTCTCTAACGTCAATGTATATATAGGGGTAGTAAGCCCGGCAACCACATCGACGGGTGTTAGAAAATGGTTCCGGGAATAAGGGTCAAATTTCAGGGTTTTTATAAGGAAAAAAATAAACCTTTTAACCAACAATTTCTTTGGAAGATTATTTCTCTACAACCCTAGTGGATCCTTGGAATCCGGGCCCCTCAAAAGCACCGCCCCAAAGGAGCTTAAATAAATGGGTTTTAAGAGGATAAAGGCTCTTTAACCAGGGCTGCGGGCCGGGCCTTTTTTTGAAGGTTTGGCGGGCCCGGCCTTTTTTTGAAGGCGGGCGGGCCCGCCCCCCCAAAGGGCTGCGGGCCGGCCTTTTTTGGGAAGGTTTCACCCGGGCCTTTCTTAAAGGGTTTTGGCAGGCCGGCCTTTCTTAAAGGGTTGCAGGCCGGCCTTTCTTGGGGGTTTGAAAGGCCAGCTTTTAGGGCACTCCCCCCAATCAGAAATTTTTTAAATCCCAAGTAGGGAAAATAACATAAATTCTGAGCATTTATTCACTGAGAGACGTACACCCGGGGTGCAAACCATTTTCACCAGTGGAATCTTAACCCCCAAATATTTTTGGGCTTGGCATAAAGGTTCTTTTTTGTTTTCCCAAAAGATTTAATTTTCGGGGTTTAAAGATTTTGGCGTAAGTCCCTAGACTTTGTCACGCCCTTTGAAAACTTTGCAATGAGGCTTTTTTGCCCCCGAACTTGTTTGGGTTTTAATGGATTTCCACGTAGGGTTTATTGCACGCGCTGATGAATAATAAAATGGCCCAGCAATCTTTTCTTTACTTTCTAAAAGGGTAATGAAAATTTTTTCTAAATTTCCTTACAGGGGGTAATTTATAAATGTTTTTTTTCCTGCTTGAGGGGTCACCAAACCCCAAAGGGTTTGAAGGGTTTTTTTTTTTTTTAAAAATTCCCCCAAATTTTTCCCTTTTTCCTTTCTCACTTTTCCCTCTGTCTTTTTCTATTTCCCTTTCTATCCCCCTTTTTTTAATCCCCCTTTTCATCGCCTTCGTCTTTTCATGACTCAGAAAAACCCCACTCGGGCAATGACGAATTCTAAATTTTCGTGTACATTTTCCTTTAAATAAACTTTTTAAAAAAAATTTTTGTTTCCGGGGGTTTCCATTTTTAAAAATTTTAAAGTTTTGGGCCCGAGGTTTTTTCGGCTTAAAACCTTCGGCGGGCCGAGGGCCCACCGAAGTGAAGTAAATTTCCTAAATAAATTTAAAAGGGTAAAACTTTAGCTGAATGGGTCCTTGGACCCGTTTATTCGTAATTCATAGTTTTTGCGACTCGATTACCAAATTTTTAAAAACCCAAAACTGTTTACAGGTGACCGTTTTACCCCATTTTTTTCCAAGTTCAACCTAGTTCCCTTTTAAGGGAGGGTTTTTCCCAGCATGGTCGTCGAGTTTTTTTTGGGTTTTAGGGGAGGTTCCACTGTAGGGCGATTTTCGTTTAACCCTAGTAAAAATTGACCGATACCCCTGGTGTCCCTGTAGGGGGCATTTTGGGGGACAGTGGAAACTGGTGTTACGGGGGGGGGGATGGCTCTCCTCCGGGGTAACCTATTTTTTGGCTACGAACAAGGGGGCAGCTCGGGTGGCCTGGGGGTTTTTAACGCTCTCGCTTCACACGGTAAAGGGCCGGGGTTCGATTCCCACCAGAGCAAAAACTTTGGACGTGTTTCTTTCCACCTTTTTGTCTATTTTCCCCCCATCAAAAAAAAGGGGGGACCGGGGTTTTAGTCTACGGGGTTTTGGGTCGCCCCCGGGGGACACTAAACCCTAAGGGGGCCCCGGGTCACAGCCCCGGGCCGGGGGGGCGTTGCCCCCGGGAACTCTCTCCAAAAAACCCTCCAGTTTATTTCCCCCTCTTTTTGCCAGAGGTAGAGCAGCGTACAAACCCTCTAAATTTTTTGGAGGGGGTTTGGGTAAAAAAAAAGTGGTGGAGGTTTGATGTAATAAATGAGGGTGGGGGGAAAAGAGATGAGTAAAGGATGGGTAAAGTGGGGGAAAAATAAAGGGAAAAGGATGAGAAAGGTGAATAAAGGGGGAAAGAAGGAAGGATGGCTGGGGGAAAACTGAGAGATAAAGACGGTAACGACAAAAACGAAACCAGGGGGCAAAAATTTCCCCTTAACCCCTGCAACCAAATAGGCGAGTATACAAAAAAGTTTAAAGGGGGTATCCCCCTACTAAAAATTGACCCTATGATTTTCATTATTATATTAATGGGGGAGGGACCGCTAAACTCACAAGGGTCATACCGCCATAGAAATGGGAAATAACAAGATTTGATCCCCAAAAAAAAAAGGATGGAGTTTCAATTCCAAAAACCTTTCCTTTGGATTGCAAAATAAAGAGAGTTGCTACATTTAAAAATTGTAATATTTTGGATTGTAACAAACAGGTTGCAACAAAGTTCGCAACGAAAAAAGGACTGGGAAATAAGTAAAGATTGGGAGCATAAGTAAAGGAACCCGCAACATTCTAAAGTAAATTTAGAAGCAACATAGGGACCTCAACATCGCGTTTTAAAATATTTTTTTTAGGGTTTTTGGGCTACAAAAAGTTTTTGGGTCCCAAACAAAAATTGGGTTTTAAATTAGGTTTGGGTCAGGTTAAGGGAAACTTGAGTAAAGTAAAGTTAGCCCTAAGTAAGGTTTAACAACCTGGGTTTTGGTTTTAAGGAAGGGTTTAAATCGTTCAGTAGAAATCATGTTTGTTAGGGTTTGGTTTTAAACCGGTTAGGCACGATTATCGTTAATCCCTAGGGAAAAATGGGGGGGGAGTAAGTTGGCCCCTGGGAAAAAAAGAAAAGTCCCTTGAAAATCGGGGCTTTCCGGATCTAAGGGATTTATGGTACTACAATTTTTCCAAATAAGTATGGTAAATTTCCATACCCAAATATTTTGGGGACTTTCCATAAGAAAATAGGGAAGGGACTTTTCCTATAAACCCAAAATGTATGGACTTTTTTTATCCAAATTTTGCATGGGGACTTTTTCCCTATTCAATATGTATGGTACTTCCCCTTTTCCAAGTAGTATGGTAAAATTTCCTTATCCAAGTATGTATGGTACTTACAATCCAAGTAGGGATGGGAAAAATTTTTCCTTTTCCAAGTAAGTATGGTACTACCTTATCCCCGTAAAGTTTGGTACTTTTCATATCCAAAATATGTATTTGGGACTTCCCCTATCCAAGTATGGGAGGTTTCTGTTATATTTCCCGTATGATACCATATTAAGTATGTAGTACCCCCACTTTTGAATGCAAGCCCCGAAGGTTTTTTTTTTTACATTAAGGGAGAAATTTTAAATACAAACAGAAAACAAATTTGGGAAATTTTAGGAAGAGGTTTTAAATTTCCTTTGGGTCAAGAACCCTAAAACTGAAGGGGGCCCGGGAAATTTAAAAAATTTTTCCGGGAAACTAACTTTCCTACAACTTTAACTATTAGTACCTAGTTTAAAATTAATTTAACTAAGGACTGCAAAATTTAAACTAGGACTACAAGTTAAATACAACTCAGACACAGAACGTCAATACCCGACAATTTTGACTTTTTGGTTGAAACAAAGAGGGAGGGGGGCAAACCATAGAGGCAGTCCCCCATCTGTGGTGTTTGTTTGTGGGGTGTGTTTGTGGGTGTGGTTTGGGGGTTGTGGTTTTTTGTGGTGGTGTTTGTTTGTGTGTGTGTGTTGTGTTTGTGTGTGGGTTTTTGTTTTGTGTGTGTGTGGGGTGTGGTGTGTGTTTTTGGGGTGTGTTTGTGTGTTGTGTGTGTATTTTGTTGTGTTTTGTCCGTGGCCGCCCCCCCACCAGCTCTTTTCACCGGGGCCCCCCCCCCCGAAAAAAACCCAATTAAACGTGATGTAACTACCCCGGGGTTTTGGGGAAATGTTTGCAATTTTTTTTTTTTGGGGAGGTTTTCCTGTACCTTTGTGTTTCTTTTTTTTTTTTGGGTATGCCCGTTGGGGCCCTTTTTTTTGAGGGGGGGGGGGGTTTAAATGCCGGGGGGAAATCGGTTTCCTTTTTCGTTTTTTGTGGGCGGGGTTGATTTAAAATTTTTTGTGTGCCTGTTCAAATATTGTTATTGGGAAAATGGGCCCCTCTCCCGGTTCACAAACCCCATAAGTACGTGGGGGCCAACCCTACCTCTTAAAAAATGTGAAAGGAGGCTTTCCCCCACTTTTTCCCCGAAGTTTATTTATTCCCCACTTTCCTGACGCCCTCGTGTAAACCCGTTACCAAATTTTTTTTCCAAAAGACTATCGCTTTTTCCAAACCCTACCAAAAAACTTTTGGTATTTTGTACGCATTATATTCTCTCCCGGGGTTTCCTTTTTATTCTAAATAGGGTTTGGTTTTCAAATCTTCTAGTCCCCTTCCCTTTTACTCATTCCCCCTTAAATTTTTCCCCCAGTAATCTTAAAACCGAAATATTCAGTTTTTTTTAGTTTTTTTGAATTTTTCTTTACTTGAAATTTCCCGGGTTGCACTGCATACTCCCCGGGCCCCTTTTTTTTTTTTCCCCCCCCCACTTCCCCCTTTTCATGCATTAAAAACCCCGTTAAATTCCAGTTGCCACTTTTCCCCCGCCGAACCTTTCGGTTTGTCCAGGTCATACAGCAGTCAGCCCCTTTCCTTCTAAAAAAGGGATTCTTTTGTATACGAAATCAATCCCGCGGAAAAGCTTTCCCCTCGGCCTGTAGTTTACATATACCAGAAGGGATTATAAATTAAACAAGGGTTTCCCCCTCGGTTTAAAAATTCCTTTCCCTTTCGGGTCACCCTTTCCTGTATTTTTCCCGCCATATATTTAAATTTTCCCTTTTCATAAACCCCGTTTGGGGAAGGGGTTTAAACTGTGAATCCCCCTTTTGTTGTTATGGGGTGCTTTTGGGTTTTTTGTACTCCACCACTTTTTTTATTATCTTTTGTAATTTCAAGTATACTTTCCCGGTTTGCTTTTATGTCACCAGACCCCCTCCTTCCAAATATTTGGACTAAGTTTTACCTCTTCCCCCAGTTCTGCCAATTACCGTTTCCATTCTATACGCATTTTGGGCTCCCGGGAAACCATAGTTTTTAAAAAATTTTAGGCCCCCCTTTTTTGGGTGTGTTTTTGGGGGGGGTTGTGTGTGTGGTGTGTGTGTTGGGGGTGTGTGTGTGTGTGTGGTGTACGTGTGTGGGGGCGTGTGTGCGTGTGGGGTTTGCGCGGGGTGTGCGTGCGGCGTGCGCTCACGTATCGTATCTAAAAAGAAAGTTAACATTTTTTTTTTTTTTTGGGGAGTTGGCTCACTTGTCAGGGGGGATAAGGGCGGGCATTTTGCCATGTCATTTTTCTTGTTAAAATAATAAATGAAACGTGAAAAGATTAAACAAAATAAAATTTCTTTAATAAAACAAAAGGTTTAAAATTTTCATATATTTTTTTCCCCCAGTATATTTAAAATTTTAAAATACATTTCATCCATGGAAAATTGACATACGCCCCCCCCCCAAAAAAAAAAAAAAAAAAAAAAAGAAAAGGGTGGGGGGAGAGCTCACCAGGGAAAAACCAGGAAGTCCTCAAGGAGCTGAAAAAAAAGAAGAAGGGGACATTCTCGAAGGAAATAGGAACATTACTTTAGAGTCAAGGGGAAAACAAAAAGCACCAACGAATCCTGGGTTCAAAACACCCCAACAAGGGGTAGAGGTAAGAAACTTTTTGAGCGGAAACTAAAACCTTGAAGGAAATGGGGGCAAATTGCTCCCTTTTTTCGTAGGTTCTGAGAGGGGTAGAAGCAATGGGGTGTTCAATTAGCTACGCTTTACAATCCTAAAGGAACTGCCAAGGTATTGAAGAGAGTAGATGTAAACCTGATATTTTAAAGGGGGCAGATATGTTCGCAGTATTAAAACCCAAAAGGGTGTAAAGGGGGAGAAGATATAATCCGGAAATAGTATAAGCAACCGGGAAAAGGGGCGGATTCAAAAAACAACAACCCCCACGGCTTTTAGAAATGATAACTCCTGCCATTTTTAAAAGGGATATTTTTTTCCCTTTTAAAAATGACTGAATACAGTACCCACACAAACAAGTCATTACCGGGAACGCCACTATTTCTTTGTATAAAGTTTAAGACGTGACAAGAAAAAGTCAAGGGAAAACCCTTTTTCCCAAAGACGTGAAACAATGAAATCAAAGGGGAAAAAAGGACCAGGGGAAAAATTGGGGAAAAAGGCCTGAGGGGCTGGGAGGGTTAGTTTGACAAATGGCTTTTTGAATTTTAACCCCCCCGCAGAAATAAAATTTCGAAAAAGGAAAAAGGCAAGGGGACTAAAGCCCGGGAAGCTGGGAAAGGGGCAAGAACCCCCCGACCTTTTCTCAAGGAACTAGATTCGGGGTTAAACATAAATAATATTTAAAAGGGTGGGGCCCCGGGAGCAGAAAAGGGCCAAAAGCTCAATGGCGGGTCCTGTAAGACTCGCCAGGGAAACAAGTGTCCTTTTTTCCTGACGAATTTTACTTACTTAAGGGGAAACCCATCGCCTGAGATGGGCCCTCATTTTCAAATTTCCCGCCGCAGCAAACGCGGGGTCTGGCAAATCTATAACAATAGGCTTAAGTAACCTCAACAAGGATCATTTATGGCATACTCAGGCCATATCTAAGGGAGAAATAAACCCTTTTTGAAACCAACACTTGGTCCCGACATGCAAGAAAAAACTTTGGGAAAAAAAATGGCGGCCCATTCGCAACGAGAAATTTTCCCCGGGGTTTAAATGTATATTTGGCTAAGAGGGGAGACTGAAAGGGGTTATAACTGACACATTAGAGGAAAAGAACCAGGGGGGACAATTAAAAACCCCTGGTAAAAAATTGGGGAAAAGTTTGCCAGAGACCATTCCCAAAAACGAAAAAACCCAAAAACACGAAGGGAAAAGCTGAAAAGTTAGGAAAATATTTTCTTCACCTTGGAGTTTGGGGGGGAAATGGAAAGACCGGACATGAATTTGGGAGAAAAAGAATCCCTGCGTACTTTAATAATTTAAATTAAAAAAAAGGGTTTTTGGGAGTCAAGAAAGGGACCGGGGGAGCGCAGGAAAAACGATTTTGACTCTTGGGAACCAGAAAACAGGGTTTAAAACCCCAAAAAGGGGGGCACACGGCCCCCCCCACCCTAATCCGCCCCCCTTTCCCCCCCCCCTCCCCCCACTCCCCATTCCCCCCTCCAACGGGACCTTATCCTCCCTCGCTTTCCCCATTTTGGGTCCTGATGCGTGGGATTCCCCACTGGCGTCACCCCCAGAAAAGGGGTTTTTTTCCCGGGCCGCGCATAAAAGAGGGAACAATATGGAAACCCCGCCACCTCCCGCCTTACACTTTTTCCGTACACCTGTTCAACTGATCCTCAACACCGGGTCGAAAACGGGTGAAAGAAAAAGGGAATTTGCGAAATGTAAAAAGTAAATGTTTTGGTTTTTTTTCAGTCCCGTCCCCCTCTGAAGCTGACGAAAATTTTCCCTTTTGGGTTGTGAAGGTTAGTGGGGATGGCTGGGCCCCCGCCCGTATTTCGGAAGGGGTGAAAGTGTTTGTAATGGCTGCACCCGCTGTATTTCGAGTGTGAAGGGTAAGTATATGGCTGCACCAGCGGGAGTTACGAGTTTTGAAGAAAAGAAAAAAGGGTGGTTTCCCAGCTGTTTAAATTTCGGGGTGGAAAATAAGTAAGGCTGCACCCCCCTGTATTACGAAATGTGGGGATAAGTAAATTTTCTGTACCAGCTGAAATTTCTAGTGTGAAGAAAAGTATAGGCTGCAACCCCGCTGTATTTCTGAGTGTGGGAAAATAAGTATATGGGTGGGACCAGCTGTATT
The DNA here is from genome assembly GCF_026875155.1 of Cherax quadricarinatus. Lineage (NCBI taxonomy): Eukaryota > Metazoa > Arthropoda > Malacostraca > Decapoda > Parastacidae > Cherax > Cherax quadricarinatus. The sequence continues at coordinate 136,243 of NC_069445.1, read as the reverse complement.
AAATGAGTAAAAGTAGGTGGGTGGTTTCCCTACCTTTTCATTACACTGGGTATATTACCACAAAAATATTCCCAAAAACTATTCCTTTCTACGCTGTTTAAAACTACTGGGAAAAGCCGCGCTATTAAATTTCTATTAAGACTTTTCATCGCTCCAATTTTTCGCCGTTTAAATGTTTTTCTTCTACTGTTTTCAAAATTAAATACTTCAATTTCCACAAACACTTAAGTGCCCAAATATTACTTCTACATTAATCGGGTAAATTTTTCTTTTATTACCACCGTTTCCCGGGAATTTTTATGGTACAAATTTTTTTACAGGGAGCAATAGGATTTACTACTAACATCAATTATCAAATTCCAAAAAAATAATAATAATAATAATGACACCCAAGGCAACAATCTTTAACCCAAAAAAACGGGGAAATTTTTGTCAACTTTTAAATTTTTTGGGAAAATAAAAGGGTTATAAGAGAAAATTTTTCTTGCAAATAGGAAAGCAAAGTGTGTGTTGGGTGGTGTGTGTGTGTGTGTGTGTGTACACGTTCGTACGACGTGTACGGGGATACGTAGGGGGGTTTTCCCCTTCGTATAAGTTGGGTTTTTGGGACTACGAACCTTGGGGCCCGGGCACCGTCACCCCCGAAGAACCTGCTTTAGCTTAGTTTAAAAAGGGGAGGAAAAAAGTATTGCTATCTACATATTAAAAGGGAAACACAACGAAAGCATTCCAAATACGAGTCAAGTGCTTTTAAATTTTTTAAAATAAAAAAATAATAAAAAAATTCAAAAATTTCAATAATTGATGGGTATAGCTCTTCGTTTCCTTAAATTTTTGTAAAAAAAAATTTCATGTCTCATTTTCTAATAAAAAAACGAGTTTAAACATCCCCGTTTCCCCTTTTTTTTTTGAATTGTATGTCAGCCTGAGCTTCGTTAAACTACAGATTATTAACAACCCTCTTAATTTTTGTCTTTTACGAAAAAATTTGCCAAAACCAGGCTTTTCCTTTTTTTGCGATATTATTTACCATTTTTGCATTTTCTTTTTCTACTAGGATCCAGAGAAGGTTCAAGGTTTCAGGGCGGTTCTAAAAAATTTTTAACGATGTTTTAAAATGGCTTAATTTGGGGGATTCCAATAAGGTTTTAAACAACGTTTTTTCGAAATGCAACGAGGATTCAAAGATTCCCCCAAGGATTCAGTAAAAATTTTTTAAAAATGGGGTTCCCAAAAAGGGTTTAAAAGAGGATTTTAGGTTTTTCAACGAGGGTTTTCCCAGTATCCGTTTAAAGGTTCAACAAGATTTCTAAAGGGGGGTTTAAAAACTTTATTGTATTTTTTTCCCCTTGAGTTTTTTCTTTCCCCCAAAATTTAAGTAAAATCCAACCTCTCTTTGTGTTTCTGAGGAAAAAGGGAAGATAAGGTTAGAGGAAAGGGGGTAAAAGGGGAAAAAGGGGAAAGGGGGGGTTTTGAGGGGAAGAATGGATTAGAGGAAAACAAGGGGAAAGGCAAGGGCGGAAAGGTGAGGGTGGGTTGGAGTACATTGGGATAGATACAAAGCCCGAGTAAAAGGGAAAATCCCCCCAATTTGGGGTGTCTGCTTTAGAAAATAAGCGTTTCTATCCTAGATTAAGGATTTTCTGTGTATTATCAAGTCCCAAGGGTAGAAAACCCAAACTCTCTTTTTCATCCTCCCAAATCCTGACAACTATCTGCATTTTTTAGCAAAGATAATAACCAAAACCCTATTGGAAAAATGGTTTTTTAAAACTTACGGGGGAGCTGGAAATGAATGGAAGATGCAGGCTACAATTTTCACTACAAAAAAGTACTTTGAGGGAAAAAAACTTGACTAATTTTTATTTTAACTTCCACTCATGAGCTTTTTTATAACATGGGTTTTTCTTTTCGTTATCAAACCCGTTTTTGGGCATGACTATTACAAACCCTTTTCTTTTTAGACAACTAAAGGGGATTAATTTTTATTGATTCGGGGGACTTGTTGCCTACCAACCCGGTGTTGTTGCTGAATTAAAAAAAAAGGAGTTTTCCCCCCCTCTGTTTTATTTATAAAGACGAAATGTGTGGTAATTTTTTATAAGGGTGAGCGAGGTAGCGGTAAAAACTAGGGAACACCCCGCTCCTGTAAACACCATACCCCGTGTTGATGATCATTTAATTTTTTTTCCTCGTTTAAAATGGCATTTAATCAATCTGGGCTAAAAGCGCAATCTTTGGGTGATATTTAAAACTGAGCCTGTAGGTCCAAGGGGTTTTGGCAACCCCCTTTCCCCCTAAGACATGATGTTTTATTGAATCATATCAGTTAGTGGGCCAGGTTTTTTTATGCTATGTCCTCACCTCCACATTAGCCGATAGTTTTTCCCTTCTGCTACAACCGTAAAAAAAAAGCATACTTTATGTTGGCATCTTTTTGCTTCGCAGTTTCATTTCCCTTGTTTTTCCCGTTATGGCCCCGTTCAGCACCTCAAGTGTTAAAAAAGTGTCAAAAACCACTCAGTAATCTTAAAGGTTTTCCGGGGAAAAAAAGAAGTTGACTTTTTTTGAAAAAATTTTTTTCAAAAAGTTTGCTTTTGGGGGAGGTAAATACAGCTTTTTAGCTTTGTACCCCCTCCAGTATATCTTTGTGGGTTTTTAAAGTCTGTAGATGTTTTGGGGTTTTTTTGTGCTTGAAAAAATTTTTGGCCCCAGGGAAAACCCCGTCCCTATTCTGTAAGTTTTTCCCCAGTAAGCATTGGGTTACCCGCTTTTAAAAGGGAGTTTTCATGAATTAACCCCCTAGGTTTTTTTTTTTCCCCTTTTTTTATTATTTTGGCCAAAAACAACATTTTGGCAAATTTATATTTGGATTTTTACACCCAATTTAAAGCTAATTTTGGGGATTTTCTGCATTGTTTTCTAAACTTCCACGTCCTCTGACCAAGAAACCGGGCCCGTCTTTATCACTCTTTAATATTCAAGCAAAAAAAAGTACTTTTTGGGAAAGGGGATTTTTTTTCCAGTTTTTATTCCCCAGGGAAATTTTTTCTTTTCTTGGAAAGTTAGCCCCATCTCGAGATCTTTTATTTCCATTGGGGAAAGGGGAATTTGGGTCAAGAACCGACCCCCAGGTGAATTCATTCTTTACGGGGAATTTCCCCTTAGACACCTCATTGTTGAGTACCACTCTTTTCCCGTTTTATGTCTTTAAAACCACGGCGAAACCCCGAAATTTTTTTGGTTTTCCGTGGGTATGGTTTTTTTTTTTTTTTTAGGGTATCTTTATCGATGGAGTACCTTGGCGAATTAAATTTTGGGGAAAAATTTTTAGATTTTCTCCCTCTTTAGTATAAGGGACCTTTCCCATTCCCCCTTTTTTTTAAACCCAAATTTGAATAAGTTACTTTTTTAATCTTTGGTTTTTTGGAATTTAGCTGTTTTCCAGTTATTTCCAAAAATTAACTATTTTTTTAAAAAATCGGCTCCATTTATAGCGAAAATTGACGTTTAAAATGTGGGGCGAAAGGTTTGGGAAAGGGAAAAAAGCTCTCCCCTTTTTTTATTTTTATAAATGTAAGGGTGGAAAATTTTACAGTTTTTTTTGTCCCGGCCCTTTACCCCCCCTTGGAGTGATTTTTAAATATTTTCCGGTTTAGTAACCCATCTGTTACTTTCATTCTTTTTTACCCAAGTATTTCATCCGGTCCCCAAATATTTTAAAAATACAAGGCTCTAATTTTTCCCCAATACTTTGTTGGGGTCTGGCCCCCGCAAGAAAATTTTGTGGCCCGGGGAAAGGGTTTGGGATCAAGTTCAAAATTAAAGGGGACCACAAGGCTGGGGTAGTTACACATAGTTTTTGAATCCAAAAAAAGTGGGGCTGTAAAAGAAAACCATGGAAAGGGGGGGGTTTGAAATATGGGGAAGTGAGCCCTAAAAATTTTAGGGGGCCAGTGGGTTTGGGGGGAGAGTAAAGGGGTTGGAGATTAAAAGGGGGGAAAACAGGTTGAATGAGAGGAAGGATACAAAAAATACGAAAGGGGAAAAAAAGGAAAGCCCCCAAAAATTGAGGGGGGTGGGGGGAAAGGGGAAGGGGGGGGTTAAGGGGAAATGAAAATTTGGGGCCGGAAAGGGGTTGAAAGGGGAAGTTTACCCATGGCTTTAAAAAGGGGTGTCACCCCCTTATGAAAATTGGTTTTTTGGGGGGTGTGGGGGGTGGTGGGGTGGGTGGTTGGGTGTGGGTGTGTGTTTGTGGGTGTTTTCCGGGGAAGAGGTAATTTTGAAACCCCCCTGGAAAGGGGAAAATTTTCGGTAAATCCCCCCCGACCCCCAAAAAAGAAAAAACGGAAAAATCCCCCCTGGGAAAAAAGGAGAAAGAGAGAAAGAGCGGGGAGATTGGGGGGATAGGGAGGGACGAGGAGATTTAGGGGGGATTGGGGAGGTAGACGATAGGGAGGGGAGGGAGAAATGGAGGTAAGAAGAAATGGGGGAGGAGAGAGACCCCGTGAGACCCCAAAAACTGGGGTGGAACGAGGAAGAAAAAAAAAAACCCCCAAAAAAACCTGAATTTAAAAAAGGGTATGCCCTTTATTTCACCCCCCCTCCCTTCCCCTTTTTCCCCCCTTTTCCCCCCTTTCCCCCCCCCTTCCCCCCTTCCCCCCCTTTCCCCTCCTCGGGCCACCCGCAGGTGTGTTAGGCCTTTTCCGTGAAAGGGGGGGGGCGGGAGATGGGGGGACGTGTGAGGTGGGGGGGCGGGGAAAAGGGGGGTGGGGGGGTGGGGGTGCGGGGGGGGGGTGCTGGTGGGGGGGGTGGGGAGATGGGGTGCGTGTGAGGGGGTGGGAAAGGGGGGGTCCCCTGTGAGGGGGGTCGGATGAGGGGATGCGGGAAAAGGGGGGGCCCGGTGCGGGGGTGCGAGAGGTGGGTAAAAAGGGGATTAAAGTGGGGGGGGTAGGAAGTGGGGTAAAGGGGGGTGAGGGTGAAAATGATGGGTGGGTGGGGGGTGGGGAAGGGGGGGGGGGGTTCCTTTGGGTTTGACTGAAGAGGGGGTGGGGGGTTTAGGGTTTGGATGGCAAAGGCTGATGGTGGCTAGAAAAAAATGGGGTAAAATTTTTTTTGGAGGGGTTTTTGGATGGGGAAGAATCGGCTGGGGTTAAGGGGGGGGGGGGGGCAAATCGAGGTTACAAATAAGGGGGTGGGCCCTGGAAAAAAAGTTGGGTAGTGTTGGGGATGGGGGGAAATTGGGGAGTAGGAATGTTGGGGTAAAAAGGAAGAGAGTGTTATTGGGACCCATCCGGGGGACCCTTTTGATACCTCTCCCCTATTACTTCTAATTTTTCTGTAACTTGTATTTCTGTTTTTTTTCGGAAATTTTGTGTTTTTTGGGATTCGAAATTTAACTCCTTTGGCCGTCCCAGCCGCCCAAATTTGGGCCCTGAAGCTGGCTTTTGGGAAAAGTTTGGGGGTTTTGGGGAAATTGAAAAGGTGGTTCTGATGGGGAGCGGCCGTTTATTGTGTTGGTGATGAAAAGAGACAGTATTTTTTTTGGTTTCCTTTAAAAACCAAAAGTGTTTCCCCCCAATTAAAAATACCCAGGTGTTGCAAAAGGGCGAAATTTTATATCTTTATAAAATATATAACAAGGTAATGAGTGTTTAAAACTAATAATAAAAAAATAACAAAGTAAACAATACAGAAAAAGCTAAGTGTTAGGGTAGGGAAAGAAAAAGTTTGGGAGTAATTACAGTAATAGCACCCGGTGGGATTAAAAATATGGGGGTTTTGTACTTAAAAATTCTGAGAATCCTAAACACCGACCCATATGGGTTTTATGTTTTATTAAGTTATATTATATATATTTTTTTATGTTAATGATAACTTTTTAGAATGTCACAAATCCCCAAGGGTTTTCTCCCTTTTTTTACAAACCCCCGTCCCAAAATTGTATGTTATGAGCGTGTCTCCTCTGAATTTTCCCCTTTAATGTCATGCAAAACTATGTTTTTTGGGCTTTCTTCACAACATAAAACCCCCAGCCGACTATTTTTACATACCAAACCCCCTTTTCTCCCTGAAAACCCGGGTTTAAAAGGGATCGAAATTTTTTTTGAACCCCCCTTTTTCTGGGGCCCTTTAAATAAATTTTTTATTTTTCTGGGGTTCGGAAAGTACTTATAAATCTAAAAAGGAGATTCGGAAAGTCCTTTAAAAATCCTTTAAAGGGAATTGGGCCCAAAAAATCCCCTTTAAAATCGCTACTGGAGTCAGAAAATTTTCTTTTAAAAACCCTTACAAGAGTCGGGGGAAACCTTTTGAAGTTGTGTACAAAATTTGGGAAACCCTACAGCTGACCTTCATAAATATTCTTTTTTAACACCGGGGTAACACAGGGGCCCCCCTCAGCTTTAAATCTCACTAGGAAATTACACCTTCCCCCCGTCTCTTTTTTTTTTTCCCCCTGACACAAGGGGGTCAAGGCGGCTCAAACCTTTATAACGAAAGGGGGGCATATTGGTGATGGGAGGAAGGGAAAATAAACTTTTAATTTTAAATTTTTTTTATTTTTATTTTTTTTTTTTTTGGTATTTTTTCGGGTGATAATTGTTGGTGTACAGGGACAGCCCAAACCCTTTAAAACCCCCCGTACATATCTGCTCAATCAACATAAAAAACTCAATTCAGGGGGAGCAGCAATGCACTGGTCCTGTAAGGGTCGGACTTGGGCACAAGGAAAGGGAGGAGAGACCCGAGGCTCCAAAAATTTTAATAAACAATAGTAATAAACCCTGAGGGGGTGCTTGACAAAGAAAAAAAAAACTAGGAAAAACTTTTTTACAAAAACCCATACAAAAAGGTTTTTTTAAATATTTTTGGTCGGGCCCAGTATGCCGTAGTTCATAAAACCGTTTTATAGTAGGTAAAAGGGCCATGGGAAATGTGGGTCCCCCCCCATGCAAAAAAAACACCTAGTGAGTACAAAAGGAGGGGACGTCTTTTGGGGAGTAAAGCAAAAAACTTCCTCTCCCTTCCCCCTTTTTTTCTCCTTCCCTTCTCTACTTTTCCCCCCTCCCTTCCTCTTTTAGCTTTTCCCTCCATCCCTTTTAAATCTCACCCTTTTTTCTCCCCCATTTCTTGCCCAAATTTAATGGCAACTATCATATAAAAAAGGGGAGCAGCACACTGCTAATTATCCCCAAATTTTTGGGAATACCTATTTTCCTCAACCCCTTTACCTCCGCCTATCTCGTCCCTTCCCCCGTTTCCCCCCACTTTTTAAATTTATTTCTTTACATTTCTGTCCCCCCCCCTTTCCCTTTTTTTTTTTTTTTTTTTTTTTTCCCTTTCCCCCTCTTTATTTTTTCCCCTTCCCCCTTTTTCTTTTTTTAAGAGGACCCTTTTCTGGCAGGAACTTGCATTTTGGTAGCAAAGTGTTCAGCAAAGAGGCCCGCTTTCCTCTTGACTACTATTAGAGGTGGTCCATCCTGTCGATTTAGGGGGGGAATGAGCTCATCGGCAGATAACCTGTCTGTCGCTTGACCAGGACCACCGGTTTTGGAGCCTACCCACCTGATCTAACTTTCTTTTAGTGTCCACCTCCCATTTAGCAATGCCCAAATTTGAACATCACCCGTAGCCACAGTTGCATTGCAAGTTCCGGTTTAGGGGTAGGATGTCTCTTATACCTTCGCCAGCTTTGGGACTTACAGTAGCAGCCTCTCTACAACGAAAGCCAAACCAAGGCTGATTGTAGGCTCGCCAACATATTGCCGGGTGAGGAATGTTTTCTGTGTGATTAAGGGATGTGCCAGTGAAGGCTTTCACTTGTTGTCAACAACCCCTGGAGTAGAAGCATTCCAGTCGGTGGTGGCGAGCTCAGAGAAAAGGGCTGGCCAATTACCTCTTTCCCATAGCCGGGTTTGTGCGTGTGGACTCCTCACCTCGTTCTGTTGGGGATCTTAATGTGGTAAAAACACCCTGTGGCCCAACGACCCAACGTAGCCGAGAGTTGACAAGTGACTATGCCTTCTGCAGATCACTCACTACTGGGTCAAGGGGGAGCCAGAGATATGAGTAGGGAAATCAACAAAGTTTCTATGCAAACACTGCAAGAAGGTCATCAAAAGTCCCTCTGTAAAAGGGGGGCTGGTTTGAGGTCACCAACAATTATAATATGTTGACAGTTGTGTTGTACAGAAGGAGTCAATATTTTCCATTAGGAGTTGATAGGGTCTGCTTTCCCACTGAGGTCTGTACATTGCACAGCTAGTAACAGAGGAAATAGTGTTTATACAGAGCTTGGAGAAACATCTTTTCAAGTTGTGTAAGGGTGGCAACATCAATGTGCGGGGCATGAAACTTAGTGAAGCACACAGCAAAACCCTCCTTGCCCTTGCCTGTCTCTTCTCATCCATGAGGTGTAGCCACAATTCTTGCAAAATTTTCTGGGTCCTGTCATCCAAAATGTTTCAACAACGCTATCATTCGGGACGTCGAGTGTTTCACAAAGTAGGTGTGAGTTTCTCAACATTAGAATGAAACCTCTAATGTTTGGCCGACAGGATGCTGAATTTAGCCCTGGCTCCTCATGATGAAGTGGCCCCAGCTTGAGGTGGGGGGGTGTGTAGGGAATGTAAGGTGCCTGCCCTTGGAGAGAGGGGTAGGGTATTGGGGCAGCTGCAGGGATGAGGCTGTGGCTTTTTAAAGGCCCAAAATTTCCCACCGGGCGGGGCTGGGATAGGAGTAAGCTAAGGGGGTGACTGTGGAGGAGTGTTCACCAATTCAGAGATCTGCGGTTGTTCTGAGAACAGGTCTCTAAACAGGTGGCCCTGTCTGTCCAAGTTCCTTTTTTCTTCCGACACGGTCCTCCTTATGCCTTTCTTGTAGCAGTAATTACACTGGTATCTGGGCAGGCAGTTGTTGGCAGGGGTGCCCTTCCGGGGACAGCAAGAGCACACCCCTTAGGTACCTTTTCCCTCCCTCACTTTCAGCCCCTTTTCCCCCTTCTTTTCCCCTCCTTCTAGGCTCCCCTTCTCTCTCTCCCTATCTCTCACTCTCTTCCCCTTTTTCTTTTTCTCTTTCTCTCTCTCACTAAAAAAAAAAAAAAAAAAAAAAAAAAGGTTGGGACTCGCAGGAATCAGGGATCAGATGACAATGGTACTGGTAGGGAGGAATGGATGGAGGAACAGTGGAAAAGGATAGAGCAAGAATGGGAGAGAAAATTAGGAGAGCTTTCTGAAAAATGGAAAAAAGAGCTCTCTGTGAAATGGGAAAAGAGGTTGGAGAGGAGAACGAAGAATTGGGAGCACAAGTCGAAACGCAGTAGCCAGGGAAAGGTCCTAAATTTGAGGTAAACAGGCTGAAGCAAGCCCTCGGGGGCAGTGACCAGAGAAGACACACCATACGAAGATGAGAGGCTGAACAGGAAGGAAGGAGATATGAATTAGGCTAAGATCATATCAGCCTGCAAAGAAGGGCCAGGATTTGATGGGAAGAGCAGATGGGTGCAGAGGGAGAGGGGAGAGGTCGAATGCTGAGGCACAACCATGCTACCAAGAGCCACTGGAAAAATAAAGGGAGAAAAGACCACATACAGACAGAACCAGAGTCACAGAGGGAGAGGCAATGGGAAAAGGGAAAGGGCAAAATCATTGATTATCCATGGGCTTCAGGAGTAGAAAGGACACACACTGAAAGACGGCAGGAAGAAAGAAAGGAGATTGAGAAAATCAAAAGGAAATGGGGGAGAAGACAGGATGAGATTGTAAATTTCAGAGAATAGGGGGTACTTGGAAGGGGAGAAACCGGGACCGAATCAAGCTGATTCTCAGGACAGAAACAGTGCGGAACAGGATCCTCCAAGAGAAACCACGGTTAAAAAGCTCGGAAGAGTACAAGAAGTGTTCCTAGACAGAGCAGAACAAAACAGAGAGACAGCAGCTGAGGGAGAGGACAAAAAAGCGAAAGGAGCTAGGAAAGGAGACAAGGATGGAACCATAAAGAGGTCAGTCAGAGCAGAACAGAGCAGCAAGGGCAAGCACCACACAACTATCAGAACCCCACAACCTTCAAACCACCCAACCCCCAACAATCCATCCATACCCACAGCTTCCCCCCCAACCCCCAACCATAGAATCCCACAGTATGCTACCAGGTCTCCCACCCCCACAGCCCCCAAACCACAGTGTTGGAAAGAAACTGAAGGTATGGTACACAAACGCGATGGAATAACAAACAAGGGGAGAGTGGCACGAAAGAGCCCAAAGAGGCACACCGGGACATCATAGCGATCACAGAAACCAAGCTTACAGGTATGAAAAGATGCCATCTTTCCCAGCGGGATACCAGATCCTGAGAAAAGTCAGAAGGAACAGGGGGGGTGGAGGAGTGGCATTGCTGATCAAACACCGATGGAATTTTGATGAGCTGGAAAAGAGGAGACAGCAGAGAAGAAAGTGATTACATAGCGGAACGCTTCACTCGGGTGGTCGAAAGGGATAATTGCAGTGATGTATAACCCACCACAGAACAGCAGGAGGCCAAGGCAAGAGTATGACGAGAGAAATAGAGCGATGGTTGACACACTGGCTGCAGTGGCGAGAAAGCTCATGCATGCAGGGCAAAGCCCTGATCAGGGCGACTTTAACCCCAGGAGATCGAATGGGAGAACTTGGAGCCACATGGGGGCCAAGATACATGAGGCTAAGATGATGGAGGTGGTACTGGAAAACTTCATGTACCAACACATAAGGGACACTACAAGAGAGAGAGGAGAGGATGAACCAGCAAGACGGACTTAGCATTCACCTTGAGTAGTGCAGATTTGAGGACATCACATATGAAATAAACCCTTGGGGGCCAGCGATCATGTGGTTTTGAGCTTCGAATACCAGTAGAGCTACAAAGGGGGGGGGATAGCAGAAGGCCAGGACAAATGAAACCGAACTACAGGGAAAAGGGACACACAGATGAGGAACTTCCTGAATGAGGTTCAGTGGGACAGAGAACTGGCAGGGAAGCCAGTTTTAAAGAGATGATTGAATATTAGCAACAATGTGCAAGGGCTGAGGAGAGGTTTGTACCCAAGGGTAACGGAATAATGGAAAAGCCAGGATGAGCCCATGGGTTCACCCAAAAATGCAAGGAGGCCAAAAACCAAGTGTGGGTAGGGAAAGGAAGAAATATAGAAGGCAAAGGACCCAGGAGAATAAAAGGGGAGCATCGTAGAGCCAGAAACGAATATGCACAGATAAGAAGGGGCCCAAAAGTCCCAAAATGAAAACGACATAGCAGCAAAGCCAAATCTGACCCAAAGCTGTTTATACAGCCACATCAGGAGAAAACAACCGTCAAGGACCAGGTAGTCGGCAAGGAAGGAAGGAGGAGTGACAACAAGAAATGACCGTGAAGTATGTGAGGAACTTCCCAAAAAGAGATTCAAAGAAGTGTTCACGAGGAGACAGAAGGGGCTCCAGAAAGACGGAGAGGGGGGTACACCACCATGTGCGGGCACAGTACACACAACCGAGGAAGATACCTCAAAGCCAATGGGGCCAGATAACATCTCTCCATGGGTCCTAGAGAGGGAGCAAGGCGCTATGTGTACCCCAACAACAATATTCAATACATCTATCGAAACAGGGAGATTGCCTGAGGCATGGAAGACAGCAAATGTGGTCCCAATCTTTTAAAAAAGGGGACAGACATAAATCCTAAACTACAGACCAGTGTCACTGACATGTATACAGCAAAAACATGGAAAAGAAATTTTCAGGAGAAGAATGGTGGAACATCTAGAAAGGAAAGATCTCATCCCCCACAGCCAACATGGTTTCAGAGCGGGAAATCCTGTGTCACAAACCTACTGGAGTTCTATTACATGGGACAGCAGTAAGACAAGAGAGAGAGAGGGGTGGGTGGATTGCATTTTCTTGGACTGCAAGAAGGCGTTTGACACAGTACCACACAAGAGTTAGTGCAAAAACTGGAGGGGCCCAAACAGGAAACAGGGGAAAGGGACTGCAATGGATCATGGAATACTTGTCAGGAAACAGCAGCGAGCAATGGTACGTGGCGAGGTGTCAGAGTGGGCACCTGTGACCAGCGGGTCCCACAGGGGTCAGTCCTAGGACCAGTGCTGTTTCTGGTATTTGTGAACGACATGACGAAGGAATAAACTCCGAGGTGTCCCTGTTTGCAATGACGTGAAGTTGATGAAAGAGTTCATTCGCGAAGACCAGGCAGAAATACAAAGGGTCTGGACAGGCTGCAGACCTGGTCCAGCAACTGGCTCCTGGAGTTTTAATCCAACCAAGTGCAAAGTCATGAGGATTGGGGAAGGGCAAAGAAGACCGCAGACGGAGACAGTCTAGGGGCCAGAGACTACAAACATCAATCAAGGAAAAAGATCTTGGGGTGAGTATAACACCAGGCACATCTCCTGAAGCGCACATCAACCAATAACTGCCGCAGCATATGGACGCCTGGCAAACCTCGGAACAGCATTCCGACATCTAATAAGGAATCGTTCAGGACCCTGTACAACCGTGTACGTTAGGCCCATATTGGAGTATGCGGCACCCGTTGGAACCCACACCTATCCAAGCATGTAAAGAAACTAGAGAAAGTGCAAAGGTTTGCAACAAGACTAGTCCCAGAGTTAAAGGTATGTCTATGAGGAGAGGTTAAGGGAAATCAACCTGACGACCTGGAGGACAGGAGAGATTTGGGGGGTCATGATAACGACTTACAAAATACTGAGAGGAATTGACAAGGTGGACAAAGACAGGGTTTTCCAGAGACTGGACACGCAACACTGGGACACAGTTGGAAGCTGAAGACCAGATGTATTTAAAGGGATGTTAGGAAGTATTTCTTCGCCACAGAGTACAGGAAGCGGGAAAAGTTTGGGAAGCGATTAGTGGAGGGAAATCCAACATAGCTTTAAGCAAGGTAGGATAAAGCTCATGGTTCAGGGGGAGTGACCCAGTAGCGACCCTGAAGACGGGGGCCCGGAGTTGGACTCGACCCCTGCAAACCTCAACAGGGGGTTTTCAAATAGGGGATTTCACACACACACACACACATTAAAGGCGGGGCCGGAGCTATGACTCTACCCCTGCAACCCAAAAATGGGGAGTACACACACCACACACCACACACAGGGGGTAGACAGTGGGGTCAAGGCTTATAAAAACACGATCAATGGAGACCATTCTCTCTCAACAAAAGCCACGAAACATGGGAAAGGGGTTCCTGGGGGTGTTCTGGGGGGCAACACCCCCCGCGGTCCGGTCCATGACCTGGCCTCGTTCTAAGTATTTTCAAAGCTAGAATTTCCAGCACAGAACACCTCACACCATATTGACTATAATGCACTTGATAGACCGCATCATGATATACCGTTCAGAAAAAGTGTTATGCCTTTAAGTTTTGGTCTCCAATTGACATAAAATACGAAGATATACTGGAGAGGGTACAGAGAACAGCTACCAAGCTCGTGGCATCAATCGGAACAAACCTTGAACAGAAAAAAGACTCAAAGGGCTCGACATTTTCTTCTTAGGAAAAGAACACTACGAGATCTCATTCAGACCTTTAGGATATCGAATGGCTTTGACATACTTCAACACGAAGAACTGGCTGAATTTGCAGCGTGTGTCGATAACTCGAAACATTGGAATGAAACTGCAAGGCAGAAGATACAACAAGAATGAATACAAAGATTTTTTGGGAAAACGGTATTATAGCAGAATGAAATAAACTTCTGGCTAATGTGAGCTTGAAGACAATACAGTTATTCAAGAGCCAGCTAGACAAGCAATTTTCCAGTATAAGATTCAACTAGGTAATCGTACCATAGTCGGAGGAGTTACCAGTCTTCATGACCTGATATGATAGTAAATAACAAAATACAGATTATGGTGAAGGAAGACAGGAGCGAAATTTTATCATGAAAACTAGCTGTTTTATTCAGCCTCTCACTAAACCCCTCTCTAAGATCACTCTAAAACCCACATGGACCTCCATATACATTCAACAGATGGACAATCTGAAGCCAACGGAATACTGATGTTTGTATAGCGGCTGTATCAAGACTGTCAGTTGAGAACGAGGCGACCGACTTAATAATGTAGTAGTGGAAAAAGTAGAGGGTTGTGATAACCTTAGCAGAAATGGTGGTAATCAGGAGTAAACTACTGGTGCACACAACTGTGAATGACACTGAAATAACACGAGTAGTGAGATAGCAACACTAGTAAGAAAGTTACAGCCCACGTCTTTCATCCAGTTCCATGTCTGTAAATTCCATACTGTTTTCCAACATAGCATAATTTATTTCCTCCCCTCATTTTCACTCCAGCAATGCACAAGGGAGTGAAGGTGGGGAGAGAGCTTTCTGTTTTTTCTATCCTTGTCCTCATACTCATATAGCTAGTTGCACTGTAGTTCGGTGTGCACTTGCTACAGGCGAAGGGCTCTAATCCGAGGAAAATGGGCCTGTTCAAACTATGGGCCTACTCGGATCAAACTAGATGCATCCTGTTCCCCAGGCACTATCTGACTTGGGGACACACAGGTTACAAAAAACTATTCATTGTGGTGAACGTTCCAACCTTAAGAACGCGTTCCAACATGCAGAAGAAAACGTTCCAAAAATTCAGAGGAACATTGCTGTCTGTAGTGGAACACACAAATGCTAATTATAAAATTAATTTTTAAGATGTTAATAAGGCTTTAGAAGACTACTTAACTTGAGACATAAAAATCCAACATCATCTTACAGTCATTTAAAATATATAAGCTGACGAATAACTCTTCAAGTTCTCAAAATGTTAAATATGTGTTTGACATTTAATTTGCTTTATTAAAGAGGCAGATGTTATTCAGGGCTAACATATCTTTAGTGGCACACGTTCGGTTCTCCAAATGGTAAAGAGAGAGTGCTGCCATGACATCTTTACTGGGAAAGATTGGGTCCTGGACCTTTGGTCACTGCTAATGATGCTTGAGACCAAGTATATACACAAGACTTCCATAATACGAGTGATTATACTTGTAATTACAATAATGATGACATTTAAAATAATGGTAATTCTTATTAGAACACGGAGTAGGTGGTGTAGGATGATCCTGACCTACTTTTACCCCTTCCACTTCATCCTTTCTCAACCCTTTCTCGCCTTGTCCCTTTTTTTCCTCTACCTCTCCTTCCTTGTTTTTTTCCTCTCCCCCTTTCCCCATTTCCTCTTTCCTCTCTTAACTCGTCCCTTCTTTTCATTTTCTCTTCTTATCCCCTTCCCCCGCTCCTTCCCCGTTGTCCCTCACCTTCTTTCTTCTCTTCCTCCTCCCCTCCCAGCAGCTGTTAACTCACTTGTTGCAGGTGAGGTGTTAAAAAGGGCCCAATTTTTAACTTAAACTTCAAGTTCAAATTAAACTTACACACACACACACACACACACACACACACACACACACACACACACACACACACACACACACACACACACACACACACACACTTCTCTATACGTCTATGTATATATATGTACGTAAGTCTGCATACCATCATCGACAGGTGTTGAGTAGATGGTTCCAGGATAAGGGTCAAATTTCAGGTTTTTATAAGGCAAAATGACCTTAGCCAACAATTTCTTGTGAAGATTAGCTTCTCTACGAAGCTAAGTGGATCCTTGGAATCCGGGAGCTTCCTCAAGAGCACCGCTCCAAGGAGCTTCAATAAATGGGATTAAGAGGCATGAGGCTCGTTTAACCTGAGGGCTGCAGGCCGGCCTTTTTTGAAGGCTGCAGGCCGGCCTTTCTTGAAGGCTGCAGGCCGGCCTTCTTGAAGGCTGCAGGCCGGCCTTTCTTGAAGGCTGCAGGCCGGCCTTTCTTGAAGGTTGCAGGCCGGCCTTTCTTGAAGGTTGCAGGCCGGCCTTTCTTGGAGCTGCGAGCCAGCAATGTTAGTGCACTACCAATCAGAAATATTTTAATCCCTAGAGTACGGAATAACATAAATTCTGAGCATGTATTCACTGAGAGACGTACACCTCTGGGTGCATACCAGTTGCACCAGTGGAATCTTAACCTCCAATATGTTAGGTCTTGGCGATCAGGTTCTTGTTGTATTCCAAGATTTAATGTTCAGGGTTTAAAGACTTTGCGTAAGTCCTCTAGACTTTGTCACGCTTTGTAAACTTTGCAATGAGGCGTTGCACGAACTTGCTTGTTTTAATGGACTTCCACGTACGTTATTGCACGCGCTGATGAATTATATATGGCACATGCAATCTTTCTTACTTTCTCAAAGTAATGAATATGTTTTCTGAATTGTCTTACAGGGAGGTAATTTATAAATGTTTTTTTCCTGCTTGATGGATCAGCCAACCAAGTTTGAAGGAGTTAATTTTTTTTAAATTCACAATCTTTCTCTTTCTTTCTCACTCTGTCTCTGTCTCTTTCTATTTCCCTTTTCTATCCACTCTTTTTATATCCTCGTCCTTCATCGCCTCGTCTTTCATGACTCAGAAACAACACACTCAGGCAATGACTGAATTCTTCAACTTTCGTGTACACTTTACATTATCAACATTATTAACAAACTTTGCTTCGAGGTCATTTTAAAGTTAAGATTTGGCGAGGTATTTTTCGGTCTTGAGACCTGTCGCGGGTCTGAGGGTCAACCGAAGTGAAGTGAATTCTGAAGTGAATTATATGTAAAACTTTAGCTGAATCGATCCTTGTGACCCGATTATTCGTAATTCATAGTTTTTGCGACTCGATTATCCGAATTTTACCCAACTGATACATGTGACTCGATTATCCAGCTTTTTGCCAAGTTCAACCTAGTTCTCGTTTAACGGATGGTTTTCAGTCATGGTCGTCGAGTTCCTTCGGTTTAGCGAGGTTCCACTGTATGCGATTTTCGATAACCCTAGTACATTGATCGATATGCCTGGTGTCCCTGTATGGTGGCACTGTTGGTACGAGTGGCACTGGTGTTACTGTGGTGGGGATGGCATCTCCTCCTGGGTACCTATTTATTGCTAGTCGAACAAGAGCAGCTCTGGTGGCCTGGTGGTTAACGCTCTCGCTTCACACGGTGAGGGCCTGGTTCGATTCCCAGCCAGAGCAGAAACATTGGACGTGTTTCTTTCCACCTGTTGTCTATGTTCCCATCAGTAAAATGGGTACCTGGGTGTTAGTCTACTGGTGTGGGTCGCATCCTGGGACACATGACCTAAGGAGGCCTGGTCACAGACCGGGCCGCGGGGCGTTGACCCCGGAACTCTCCTCCAGATAAACTCCAGATACTACCTCTGCTGCTCAGAGGTAGAGCAGCAGATACTACCTCTGAGTTTTGGATGGGGTTGGTAAAAAAAAAGATGAGTGGAGGATGATGTAATGAATGATGGGTGAGGGGAAGAGATGAGTGAAGGATGGGTAAGTGGGGATAAAATGAGGGAAGGATGAGTAAGGTGAATAAAGAGGGAAAGATGAGGGAAGGATGGCTGAGGGAAAACTGAGAGAGTGAAGACGGTAACGACTAGACGTAGAACCAGGAGCTGAAATTCAACCCCTGCAACCAGAAATAGGCGAGTATACAAAATAAGATTATGTATGCCTACTAAAAATTGAGCCTATGAGTTTCATTATTATATTAATGGGGGAGGGACCGCTAAACTCACAAGGGTCATACAGCGCATAGAGAATGGGAATAACAAGATTTGATCCAAAGACAGGGATGGTAGTTTTCAATTCCATTAACCTACCTTAGGATTGCACATGATGAGAGTTGCTACATTAAGATTGTAATATTAGGATTGTAACAAACAGGATTGCAACACAAGTACTGCAACGTAGTAGGACTGCAAATAAGTACGATTGCAGCATAAGTAGGACTGCAACATTCTATGTAATTCAGAAGCAACATAGCACCTCAGACATCAGCGTTTACATATTTTTTTATGTTTTGTCTACAAACGTTATTGAGGTCAAGCTAAATTGGTTAAGTTAGGTTGGATCAGGTTAGGTAAACTTGAGTAAAGTAAAGTTAGCGTAAGTAAGGTTAAGCTAACCTGGGTTAGGTCAAGTAAGGTTGAAATCGTGTCAGGTAAAGTCATGTTAGGTTAGGTTAGGTTAAGCCAGGTTAGGCACGATTATCGTTAATCCATAGTAAATATGGGGAGAGTAAGTTGTCACTGGAACAACAGACAGTACGTTGAAAATCGCGCTTACCGTATCTAAGTATGTATGGTACTTACAATATCCAAGTAAGTATGGTACTTTCCATATCCAAGTATGTATGGTACTTTCCATACCAAGTATGTATGGTACTTTCTATATCCAAGTATGTATGGTACTTTCATATCCAAGTATGCATGGTACTTTCCATATTCAAGTATGTATGGTACTTACCTTATCCAAGTATGTATGGTACTTACCTTATCCAAGTATGTATGGTACTTATCATATCCAAGTATGTATGGTACTTACCTTATCCAAGTATGTATGGTACTTACCTTATCCAAGTATGTATGGTACTTATCATATCCAAGTATGTATGGTACTTACCATATCCAAGTATGTATGATACTTGTCATATCCATGTATGATACCATATCTAAGTATGTATGGTACCTACGTGTGAATGCAAGCCACGTATGTTTTTTTTCTTACATGTGAGTGTAGAAATTTCACTACTAAGCAGAAAACTAAATTAGGAATTTGAGGAAGAGGTTGAATTCCTTGGATCAAGAACCCTACACTGAAGGGTCAGGAATTAGAGTTTTTACCTGCAAACTCTACATGCCTACAACTTTAACTATTAGTACCTAGTTTAACTTAATTTAACTAAGTGACTGCAAATTAATCTATGTACTACAAGTTAAATACACTCAGACACAGAACGTCAGATACCAGACAATATCGACTTGTTGGTTGAATCAATGAGGGAGGTGGGCAGCCATAGAGGCAGTCGCCATCTGTGTGTGTGTTGTTTGTGTGTGTGTTTGTGTGTGTGTGTTTGTGTGTGTGTGTGTTTGTGTGTGTGTGTGTTTGTGTGAGTGTGTGTGTGTGTTTGTGTGTGTTGTGTGTTTGTGTGTGTGTGTGGTGTGTGGTGTGGTGTGTGTGTGTGGTGTGTGTGTTGTGTGTATGTGTGTGTGTGTGTCCGTGTCCGCCCACCACCAGCTCTTACACTGGCCCTCCCGAAAAACTCTAATTAAACGTGATGTAACTACCTGGTTTCGGGAAGTGTTTGCAATTTTTTTCTTTGGGCATGTTCCTTGTACCTTTGTGTTTCTTTTTTTTGTTTGGGTATGCCCGTTGCTCCTTTTTTTTGGGGGGGGGGTTATGCTACTCGTTCCTTATTTCGTTTTTGTGTGCGCGTTGATTACATTTTGTGTGCCTGTTCAAATATTTGTTATTGCAAAATGGCCACTCTCAGGTTCACACCCTCATAAGTACGTGGAGCCATACCGTACCTCTTAAAAACTGTGTATGGAGTCTCCCACCACTTATTCATCGAAGTTATTATTCTACTTCCTGACGCCCTCGTGTACCTGTTACCAATTTTTCCAACAGACTATCGCTGTCCAACATACCAAGAACTTTCGGTATTCTGTACGTCATTATCATGTCTCTCATGGTTCCTTTATATTCTAATATAGTTCGGTTCAGATCTTCTAGTCTCTTCTTGTAGCTCATTTCCCTTAATCCGGGAGTAATCTTATTCCGAACTATTCAGTTTTTCAGTTTATTGATATTCTTCATCAGCTGTGAATTCCAGGATAGCACTGCATACTCAGCTTCCGGTGTTTTTCCCCTCCTCAGCTTCCCTTATCATGCATTAACCTCGTTAAATTCCAGTAGCCACTTGTCTCGCCGATCCTACGGTTTGTCCAGGTCATACAGCAGTCAGTCCTTGTCCTTCTAAATATGTATTCTTTGTATACGAATATCAATCAGCGGAAACGCTTTCTCTCGGCATGTAGTTTACATATACCAGAAGCAGTTATAACTTCATCAGGATTCCCACTCGTTAAATACCTTCTTGCAGCTCACCCATACCTGTATTTCCTGCCATATATTTATTTCCTTCTCATAAACACGTTTGTGAAGGTGTCATCTGTGAATCCCTTATGTTGATTATGAGAGTGCTTCTGTTTCATGTACTCCACCACTTTCCTATTATCTTCTGTATATTTCAAGTATACTTTCCTGTAGCTTGATGTCACCAGACTCTCCTTGCACAAATATTTGGACTAAGTTTTACCGTCTTCCACATTTCTGCCAATTACCGTTTCCATTCTATACGCATGGTCTCAGAATCCATAGTTAAATATTTTTAGGCCTCATTTTGTGTGTGTGTGTGTGTGTGTGTGTGTGGTGTGTGTGTGTGTGTGTGTGTGTGTGGTGTGTGTGTGTGTACGTGTGTGCGTGCGTGTGTGCGTGTGTGTGTGTGCGCGTGTGTGCGTGCGTGCGTGCGCTCACGTATCGTATCTAACGATGTCATGTAACATTTTTTTTTTTTTTTGGCAGTTGGCTCACTTGTCATTGAGGGATAATGACGGTCAGTTTGCCATGTCATTCTCTTGTTATAATAATAAATGACACGTGACAGATTAAACATGATAAAACTTTCTGTTAATGAAAACATGAGGTTTAAATGTCATATATTATTTCGCCAGTATATTAATTTTAACATACATTTCATCCATGGAAACTTGACATACGCCCCCCCCCAAAAAAAAAAAAAAAAAAAATTGAAGAAGGATGGAGGAGAGCTCACCAGGAATAACCAGGAAGTCTGCAAGGAGCTGAACAAAAGAATGAAGGAGACATTCTCGAAGGAAATAGGAACATTACATGAGAGTCAAGGAAAGCAAATGCACCAACGAATCCTGGATTCAAAACACACAACAGGAGTAGAGGTGAAGAAACTGTTGAGCGAGCTAGATACCTTGAAGGAAATGGGAGCAAATTGCGTCTCTTCGTAGGTTCTGAGAGGAGTAGAAGCAATGTGTGTTCAATTAGCTACGCTCATCAAGTCACTAGAGGGCAACTGCCAGAGGTATTGAAGAGAGTAGATGTAATCCTGATATTTAAGGGGACAGATATGTACGCAGTATTAAACTACAGGTTGTAAGGTGTAGAAGATATAATCAGGAGAATAGTAGTAGAGCAACCGGAAAGGAGCGGATTCATAAACAACAACCATCACGGCTTTAGAAATGATAACTCCTGCCATTTAAAACTGCATATTTTTGCCTGTAAAAATGACTGAATACAGTACCACACAAACAAGTCATTACCGGGAAACGCCACTATTTCTTGTATATGTGAACGACCGTGACAAGAAATAGTCAGAGGAAGCCCTTTTTGCAGATGACGTGAAACTAATGAGAATTCAAGGAGAAGAGGACCAGGGAAAATTGCAAACGGACCTGAGCAAGCTGCAGGATTAGTTTGACAAGTGGCTATTAGAATTTAACCCCAGCAGATATAAAATTACGAGAACTGGAAAAAGGCAAGGTGACTAGAAGCAGAGTGGAAGCTGAAGGGACAAGAGCCCGACCTTTTCTCAAGGACTAGGATCTCGGGGTTAGCATATAATAATATTTAAAAGGGTGGTCCGGTAGCTAGAGATGACCAAAAGCTCCAATGGCGGGTCATGTAAGACTCGCGTCAGGAAGCAAGTGTCCTGTTTCCTGACGAATTTTACTTACTTAAGGAACCTATCGCCTGAGATGCACATCATCTCAAATTCTGCCGCAGCAAACGCGCGTCTGGCAAATCTATAACATTAGCTGTAAGTAACCTCAACAAGGAGTCATTTATGGCATACGTCAGGCCTATATCTAAGTACGAACTACCATTATGAAACCAACACTTGGTCAGACATGTCAAGAAGCTGGAAAAAAAGTGCGGCGATTCGCAACGAGATTAGTCCTGGGGGTTAAAGTGTATATAGGCTAAGAGGGGAGACTGAAGGAGTTATAACTGACGACATTAGAGGAGAAGAAACCAGGGGCGACATTACACCCCTGGAGTAAAATTGAGAGAGTTGACAGAGACTATTCGAAAGACGAAAAACAAGAACACGAAGGCACAGCTGAAAGTTAGGAAGTATTTCTTCAGCCTTGGAGTGGTCAGGAGTGGAACGACCTGGACAGTGAAGTGGTAGAATAAGAATCCATGCGTAGCTTTAATAATTAATTAATAATTAAGGTTTGTGTAGTCAGAGAGGTACCGGCCAGCGCAGGAACAGCGATTCGACTCTTGCAACCAGATACAGGTTAAGTACATAAAGGTAAGCACACGTGTCCTTCTACCCTATCCGCCTTTCCCCCATCTCCCACTCCCCATTCCCCATCCAACATGTACCTTATCCTCGTCGCTCCTAAGTTGGCTCCTGATGCGTGTATTCTCAGCTGGCGTCACCCGGAGAGAGCGTATTTCCGGTTCCGCGCATAAAAGAGGGAACAATATGGAATCACACACCGCCACCTCTGCCTTATCAGCTTATCCGTACACCTGTGTCAACTGATCCTCAACACCTGCTCGAAAACGGCTGAAAGATAGGAATCGCGAAATGTAAATGAGAGTAAATGTGTGTTTTGTTTCAGTCAGTCTCTCTGAAGCTGACGAAAGTTCCGTTTTGATTGTGAAGGTTAGTGTATGGCTGCACCAGCTGTATTGCTGAGTGTGAAAGTGTTTGTATGGCTGCACCAGCTGTATTGCTGAGTGTGAAGATAAGTATATGGCTGCACCAGCTGTATTACTGAGTGTGAAGATAAGTATATGGCTGTACCAGCTGTATTACTGAGTGTGAAGATAAGTATATGGCTGCACCAGCTGTATTACTGAGTGTGAAGATAAGTATATGGCTGTACCAGCTGTATTACTGAGTGTGAAGATAAGTATATGGCTGCACCAGCTGTATTGCTGAGTGTGAAGATAAGTATTATGGCTGCACCAGCTGTATTACTGAGTATGTAGGTGGGTGTGTCCGTACCATCTCTATTACACTGCTATATTACTACTATTATTATTACAATACTATTCTTACTACTGCTGTTAATACTACTGGTAATGCTGCTGCTATTATGATTACTATTAAGACTTACTATCGCTCCAGTTACTGCCGTTACTGTTACTTCTACTGTTACAATTACTACTTCTATTACCACTATCACTTATTGTGCTACTATTACTTCTACTATTAATCTGCTACTGCTTTTATTACCACCGTTCCTGGTAATATTATTGGTACAAATATTATTACATGTAGCAATAGTATTACTACAACATCAACATTATCACTTCCAATAAAAATAATAATAATAATAATGACACCCAAGGCAACAATCGTAACAAAAATACTGATATTTCTGTCAACTGTAATTTATTGTAAATATAACGTGTTATAGAGAGAAAATTACGTTGCAGTCAGGAAAGCAACGTGTGTGTGTGTGTGTGTGTGTGTGTGTGTGTGTGTACACGTACGTACGTACGTGTACTGTGATACGTAGGGGGTTAGTCCCCTTCGTATAAGTTGTTTACGGCACTACGATCCTTGGTCCCGGACACCGTCACCCCTGAAGAACCTGCTTCAGCTTAGTTTCAAAAGGCAGGAAAAATGCTATTGCTATCTACATATACATGAAGCACAACGAAAGCATTCTCATATACGAGTCAAGTGCTTGTATTTTTCAAATAATAATAAAAGTAATAATCATAATTACTAATAATTGATGCTATAGCTCTTCGTTTCTTGAAATATTGTAAAAAAAATTTCATGTCTCATTTTCTATATAAATGAAACGAGTTTATCATCCACGTTCCATTTTCTATGAGATTGTATGTCAGCCTGATGCTTCGTTTTCTACGAGATTATTAACTCGTCTTAAGTTCTGTCTTCTACGAAATAATTTGCCAGCCAGGCATTCCTTTTTCTGCGATATTATTTACCAGTTTCGCATTCTCTTTTCTACTAGGATCCAGAGAAGGTTCAAGGTTTCAGCGACGGTTCTAAAAGATTTCAACGAGTGTTTTATATGGCTTATTCGAGGATTCAATAAGGATTCAACAACGTTTATTCGAAGATGCAACGAGGATTCAAAGATTCACCAAGGATTCAGTAAAATTTTAAAGAATGTTCCACAAGGGTTAAACGAGGATTCAGTTGTTCAACGAGGGTTCTACGAGTATCCGTCAAAGGTTCAACAAGATTTCTACGAGGGTTCAACAACTTCATTGTATGTTCCCCTTGAGTTTTACTTCTCCAAACTTTAGAGATAAGTCCAACCTCTCTTTGTGTTGCTGAGGAAGAAGGGGAAGATAAGGTTAGAGGAGGGAGTAGAGGGTAGAAGGGAAGGAGGGGTTAGAGGGGAAGAATGGATTAGAGGAAAACAAGGGGAAGGCAAGGGCGGGGGAGGGGGGTTGGAGTAAGGGGAAAAAACAAAAAAAGCCCCTTGGCCTTAAAATTTGCTTTTTTCAAATTAATTATTTAAAATTTTTAATAAAGGATGAACTTTGGTTTCTCTTCTTTATCCTCCCTTCTCATTTTACAAAGGGAAAAAATTTTGGAAAATGGTTTAAAATTTTAAAAGGGGGTGGACTGATAAACACAAATTTTTCCTCCCTTTTATTTGGAACCCTTGCTTTTTATTTTAATTACCATGATTTTGTAGGGTTTTTTTGACACCATTTTCTCGCTTTTCCCCTTTTCTTCTGAAACTACCAAATATTTTTTTAATTGGGGTTTTTTTATGAAACCGGTTTTGCGAAACCGGACCCCTCTTAATTTATATGAAAATGTGGTTATTTTCCCCCCCAAGGTAGTTCCCTAGAAACACTGTGGGTCCCACCATCTTGAAATTTTGATAAAATTTTTTAACCTCACGCTTTTAAGCAATCCCGCAACCGGGGTTTTTTTTAACAGTTATCCAAAGGGTCTAATCCCCCATTGAATTTTTTCAAAATAAAACGGATTCCGCTTTGTAGTAGTGTCCCACTCAGTTTCCAATTTTTTTTCTGGGGTAAAAGGGGGGGAAAAAAGATCGTTAGTCATTTTGTTTGCTTTTTCTTTTTTTTTCCGTTTTTTTTTTTCACCCCTAAGTTTAAATTAACCCTCTTTTTTTTTTTTAAAAAATTGCTATTTAAAATTTTTTTTTTTTTTTTTAAAGGAAACTCCTTTGCTTTGATTGTTAATTTTTGTGTTTGTGAAATTGGGGTTTTTGTGCTTAAATTTTTGGTTTGGGTTTTTTCAAAAATTTCGGAAAGTTTCCCAATTTTTTTTTTTCAAAAAGCAGTTTTTTTTTTTTTTATTTTTTTTTTTTATTTTTTTTGCAGCAACATTTGCATTTTTTTGGTTTTTACCCCATAAGCTAATTTGCTTTTTCTGCATTGTCTAAACTTCCACGTCTCTGACCAAGGGGCCGCCTGTCTTGACACTCTGAATATTCAAGCAAATATGTACTTTTTGGATGGTTTTTTTTCCAGTTTTATTTACAAACAATTTTTTTTATCTTGGATGTTAGCCCCCATCTCGAGATCTTTTATTTCCCTTGTGAAGGGGATTGGATCAAGAACCGACCCCCCGGTGAAACATTCTTTTCGGCAATTCACTTAGACACCTCATTTTTGAGTACCCCTCTTCCTGTTTTATGTCTTTAAGCCCCCGGGGATCCAGAATTTTTTCGTTTCCGTGCTATGGTTTTTTTTTTTTTTTAGCCCATCTCATCGATGGAGTCCTTGCGAATAAAATTTTGGAAGTCTAGATATTCTCATCTTTAGTATAAGGGGCCTTTCTATCCCCCTTTTTTTAAAAAATTCGAATAAGTTACTTTTTAAACTTTGGTTTCGGAATTCAGCTGTTTTCCAGTTTTTTCCAAAAATTAACTATTTTTTTATAAGAATCGCTCCATTTATAGCGAAAATTGACGTTAAACGATGGGGGCGAAATTTGGGGGGCACAAATCTCCTCCCCTTTTTTTTTTTTAAATGAAGGGTGGAATTTGACAGTTTTTTTTGTCTGGCAGTTTACCCTCTTGGAGTGATTTTTAAAAATTACCCTTTAGTACCCTCTGATTCTTTCATTCTTTTTTAAATAAGTATTTCATCCGGCCAAGTATTTTAATTTTACAAGGCTCTAATTTTTTCCCCAATACTTTTTTGGGTTTTTGGCCCAGCAAAAAAATTTTGTGGCCCCCGGGAAAGTTGGGACAGTTCAACTGTAAAAGGGACCCCGAAGGCGAGTAGTTACACATAGTTTAGAACATAATTTTTGCTGTAAAAGAGAAACCATGGAAAGGGGGGGGTTTTAACTCATGGGAAGTGAGCCCTAAAATTCAGAGGGCCCGGGGGTTTGGGGGGGAGGTAGGGGTTGGAGATGAAGAGGGAGGGAAAAAGAGGTTGAATGAGAGGGAAAGGGTACAAGAAACGAGGAAGGGGAAGGAAAGCAAAATATGAGGAGTGGAAAATGAGAAAGGGTTAAGGGGGAGGGGGTTAAAAAGGGAAGTGAAGGGAGGGGACGGAAAAGGTAAATTGAAAGGAAAAGTTTTTCGAGTGGCTAAATTAAAATAGATGTGTCACAATATGTAGTTGTTTTTGTTGTTTTTGTGTGTGGTGTGGGTGTGTGTGTGTGGTGTGTGTGTGTGTTGTGTGTGTGTGTGTGTGGTGTGTTCCGGAGGAAAGAATAATTTTGATACGCATAGAAAAGGGAAAATTTTTAGTAAAATCAGACCTAAAAAGAAAAAAAAAACGGAAAAAATAACTCCGGAAAACAAAGGGGAAAAAAAAAAGAAAAAGCGAGAGATGGGAGATAGGGAGGGAGAGGAGATGAGAGGATTGAGGGGGTAGAGGATAGGAGGGGAGGGGAAAAGGAGGTAAAAGAGTGGGGGAGGGGAGAACAAAGTAGACAAACACTGCATGGTAACGAGGAAAAAAAATATAAACACCTGAACCTGAATACAAAGATATGCTTTTATTTTTAGCCCCCCTCCCTTTCCCCCTTTTCCCCCCTTCCCCCCCTTCCCCCCTTCCCCCCTTCCCCCCCTTCCCCCCCTCGTCCACCCGAGGTGTTTAGGGGATTTTCCGTGAGGGGGGGGGTCGGGAGATGGGG
>NC_069445.1:75022-108622 GCF_026875155.1 Cherax quadricarinatus | reverse complement strand
AATAATGCCATACTGTATTTAATAATTTTTAAATGTCATAGAAAACGGAAACCTGCGTCGCACAGCCGGGACTCGCCATCTTGGTTTTGAATTGAATACAACGTTAATATAATGGGAAGAATTTTTCGTGCTCTAGAGGTTAAAATTGGATTGACACCTCTCAAATAGGAGGCGAAATTGTTGGATGTGCATTCCTGCATAACTTGAGATATCAGACGACTGAAAAGGGACAGCTCCATGAACCTCAGAAAAGGGCTCTCTAGATTTGTGTATAATCTGGCCAGTGTTTTCATAAATTTAGCTAGTGAGGTTTTCGAGTAGGGATACAATTAATATCCAGTAAAATTTGGGTGAGTGATATTAAGATATATTTTCCTTCTGTTATGTATTGTAAATTTTAAACATATAATCATATTTAATATACAGTCCACAAATTTATATATTTACCAGTATTCCTGGTGTATGTATATTTCATTTAATTAATAGGTCCAGAGCAACTTGTGGTTATGACAGTGGTAGGTATCGAAGGGGGACATTTTTTGCGCCCTAGGTATCCAAATTCCTACTTGTCTAACTGATAAATAATAATTATTCTGTTCATTTACTGTTATGTACATAATGATACATTCAGCTAAATGCAATTTTCCACAATGGGTTTGGTCTTGGGAAGCAACACTTCAAGCCATAGAATCTCCAGTTTATTGTTATTTAAATCAGGTCTTGGGTTGTAAGCTAAGTCATTTCTTATGTAGGCACATACTCCACCACCCTTTCTGTTCTTATCTAAGCGTTTTAAAATTGAAAACCTTCTATATTGACTTCGTCGTCAGTCACAGTATCATCCAACCAAGATTCAGAGATGGATATAACTCCCGTCCAAGGTCTGTTAGCTGGAATCCTAATCTCTGCCAATTTTGGAAAAGTGATCTTGCGTTGACATGAATAAAGTGAAGGCCTGTTTTCATATTTCCAATTTGTGCACACATACAGAGGTACAAAAAAATACAGATAAGAGCAGTATGCCAAAGCCACTTATACTATGCATAGCATTACGGGCTGGCTTAAAATTAACTTAAGATTAACTAAGCAATGATTATTATTATTATTAAATAAAAAAGAAGCTCTAAGCCACAAGGACAATACAGCGCTGCTACTAAGCAATGATGAAATCAGTGATAAAACATTAATGTAAACAGATAACTAAAAAAGCACAATGAGTATTACAAAGACAGGTCATATGGTTCATTCAGTTGGGTTTAGTGATTCTGTTAGGTAGTGATTTAAAAAAATATAAGTTAGATTGGGTTTTGGGTTTTTAACATTTATGTGATATAATTGTGAGAAACATTTAAGATATACAATTTATAATGTTCATTTTATTCAGAAATTTTTTGGTTTTGGGTGAGTAAGTAATCTTTGAGAAGAGACTTGAATTTATAAACAGGTTGTGTTTCTTTTATATTTACAGGTAATGAATTCCAGATTTTGGGGCCTTTTATGTGCATTGAGTTTTTTGCATAGTGTGAGATGGACACGAGAACATCAAGAGTGATCGGGCCTTGTGTTATGGTCATGGGGTTCTGTTGAGGTTGGCAAGGAGATGTTGGGGGAGGGTTAATATCAGAGTTAAGTGTTCTATGTATGTAATGGGTTTGCAGTAATAAGTATGGAGTTTTGTATGGTGAGTAGGTTTAGTGTATTGAATATTGGTGGAGTGTGCTGCCTGTAGTGAACATTTGTTATCTTTCTAACTGCAGCCTTTGTTGGGTAATTAGTGGTCTGAGAGGGTTTAAAATTGTTGTTGAGCCCCATGCACAAATTCCATAGGTGAGATAGGGTAAATAAGAGAGTGATATAGGGCCAGGAGGGCTGACTGTGGAACATAGTACCGTATCTTCGATAGTATGCCTCCCAGTTTTGGGAAAATTTTTCTTAAAATTTGATGTATATGTGTATGAAATTTGAGTCTATATCAAGGGGGATTCCTAAGATTTTCCCTCTGTTAGTTTTGTGATAGGTGATCCATTTATCATTATGTTAAGAGGGACATCTGTACTCTGTTACCAAACTGAATGAAGTAGGTTTTGTCAATGTTTAGTGTAAGTTTGTTAGTCCTCATCCAGGTAGATATTTTCTGTAATTCGGTATTTACAGTATTGGCTGCGTGACTGGGCTCGGGTGAGAGAAGACGTATGTAGTGTCATCTGCAAATAGTGTGGGTTTGAGTAATTGCGAAGCATTTGGAAGGTCATTTAGTATAGGAGAAAGAGAAGGGGGCCAAAGGGACACTTCCTGTGGGACACCAACTGTAATTGGTTGTGCAGAAAGAGTTTGCCCCATTTGCGTCCACAAAATTGGCTTCTTTTTGCTGAGGTAAGACTTGGGGTTTGTTGAGGGAGTGCCCTCTTATACCATAGTGGACAATTTTACGTGGAGCAAGTCTTTGGTCAACTGTATCAAAAGCTTTACGTAAGTCAATAAGATCCCCAGTGGGACTTCTTTTTTCTCTATTGCAGTGTATATATGTTCTAGCATGTGAAATAATAGCATCATTAGAAATTTTTATTAGGCCTAAAATCCAATTGGCAGGGTTTGAGTATGTTTTGGGAGATAAGGTAGGAGTAATTCTTTTATGAATTAATTTTTCGAAGATTTTGAGAGAGGGTGTAATTTGGGGATTTTGGCCTATAGTTATTCAACTCTGTTTGGTCTCCTCCTTTGTGGATCGGGGTGACCCTTGCTATTTTGAGTACTGTAGGAAAGTGGAGGATTCAATGGTTTTTGTTAAAGAGTGTTGCAATGATTGGTGATAGCACTTGTGACACTTTTTGTATATAAGGGGTGGAAAGGGTTTTTTAAATTTTAAATCTCCTGCCTTGTTTTTTAGTGCATTGATAATAAGGGAGACTTCGAAAGGGGTTAGTGGGAGCTAGGAACAGTGTGTTGGGTAGTTGCCGGTGAGGTAGTCATTTGGTGGGTATCTGAGCTTGGGATTTTTTTGGGCAAGGTTTTGTCCTAAAAGTGGAGAAGAAATCATTGAGTCTGTTTGCTGTTTCTGTTGGTGGGAGTTGGGGTTCATCTGTTTTTGCTAATTTTAATTTCGCTATTTCGTGAATCTTTTTTGTTCCTAGAATTTCTGATGGGGTTTTCCAGGTCTTTTTTATATCACCTCGTAAGTTGGATAATCTGTTCTCATAATACAATTTTTTTGCCTTCTTATCAGGCTGGTTAGG
Organism: Cherax quadricarinatus; assembly: GCF_026875155.1. Taxonomy (NCBI): domain Eukaryota; kingdom Metazoa; phylum Arthropoda; class Malacostraca; order Decapoda; family Parastacidae; genus Cherax; species Cherax quadricarinatus. The sequence continues at coordinate 105,389 of NC_069445.1, read as the reverse complement.
ATTGACGAGTAACGTTTTGTTTGGCTCTGGTTATGTGACCCCATTCTGTACGTTTTTTCATATTGGTGTTTTGTATTTATGGATTTGAGAATGCTGGGTGTTAGCCAGGGACTGTTCAGTCTCTTTGCTGTCATCTGTTTAGTTTTTTTAGGGCAGTGCTTGTTATAGAGGTATTGGGTTTTTTTTAGAAAATTATTAATACATTCGTCAATATCTGTATAGGTTTCTAGCTCAGTGTGCCAATCAATGTTTGCTATTGCTGTTGTGAAGTTATTAATGGCTGCCTCATTGTGAAGTCTGAAGGTGACTTTAGTAGTGTCTTGGGGTAGTTACCAAGAGTTGTTATGAGGAAAGTAGGGGAGTGGTCTGTGGTATTATCTGTATTATGCCCGATTTTAAAAGGGGATAAAGGTGTTGGTCCAGATGTGGTCAAGTAGGGAAACACTAGTCTCTGTAACTCTTGTAGGTTTTGTTACTGGTTGGTAGTAACTTACAGTTACTCATTGTGTTTGTGAATTCAGTTTAAAGTGTGGGTCCTGGGCTTGCAGGAGATTTTAATTGAAGTCACCTGAGAGTAGTAAGTGATCTTTGTTCATGCGTGCATCAGTTATCATACTTCCCAGATTTTGACCCAAAAATTTGGGTAATGTTTGACTGTGGAACTCTGTAGATGTTTATCAATGTGAGAGGTTTTTTTTAGGTACTTGATTTGAATTTTAGCTATTATATATTCCCCATGTTTTATCCCTTGTGCAAGTATTAGTGATACATTCAAATTGGTCTGAGTAGTATATGGCTGTGCCACCCCCTTGTTGATCGGCCTACAGTTTGTATGGCTGTGTAACCAGGAATGGCATAGACATCTGTACTATCAGGCTTTAGCCCGGTTTCAGTTAGTGTAATGATGGACATATTGGCATGTAAGGAATTTAGTAATGCTATGAGGTCATCGTAATGCTTGCTTTAAAGATCTGATATTGTAGTTAATATAGTTATGTTGTTGTTGGCACTGAGAAGTGCCTTTGATTGTTTTTGCAGTGTAGTAATTACAGTTACTGTTTGATTCATTTAATCATTAAATAAAAGGTTGGTATCAGGGTCAATGCTTGTAATCATAAGATTTGTAGTGAATCTATAGTTTGAATTAAGTATAAAACAAAGTAAATAGTCTTAAGCTAAAAAAAGCACCTGGATTATTTAACAAAAAGTAAAATAATGAGCTAAGGGGCTAATACAAATAAAGTGATGATCAAATAGTGGAGCTTGGGAATATGATAGTAGGGAGTACTATAAAGGTAATTTTTAAAGTTAGAATTATAGTATAAAATTATAATATAAAGGGACTAATATAGGTTGTGGTGACCAATAAAAGTGGTAACCAAAAAAAAAGACTTTGGAATATAATGGCAAAATTGTGAACTTATTCTACTTTACACCCAAGAATAGCACCTTGATTATTTTAACAATTGTGAATACATAAACTAGGATAGTTATATAAAGCTAAAATAAAGGAGAAAACATATAAGGGACTAAAATTAAGTAATGGTAAGCAAAGTTAAATGGGCAGATGGTAGGAATTATAATATAAACTTATAATATAAAAATACAATTTGAAATGGTACTTGCAATTGCACTAGAGTCTGGTATAGGTTGTTGACAAGATCAAGATTATACCTAGATTTAAATTGACAAAATAAAATTCACAATTAAAGTACCAAAAGAATAATAGTAAAAAAATAACAATGGTAATGTCTTGATTATAAGAATTATAATCATCAATATATGGCAGTGGGTCATATGTATTAAAATTAGGTAAATCAGTGTCATCGTTGCTAAAGGGTATCTGTGCCAAAGTGCATTTGTTACCCACAAAATGAATTCTGGTGCCGTTACTATAATTGTACATACATCCATCATGCACCCACCCCTTACACATTTTACATAAGGTGCCTTTTCTGTTCTTCTTTCGTACTTTAGTGCAGTGAGGAGGAGCGAGAAGCAAAGGGGGAGAATGGGAGAGGGGGAGGGAGAAAGAGGGAGAAGCAGGGGAAAGGAGGGTGAGAGAGAGAGGGGGATCAGGGGAAGGAGTGAAAGACTTGCGGGGAGGGGGCAGGGGGGAGTGTATGTGTGATTCTGTATAGTGGGAAATTTTTGGGTTTCACGTTTACATCCACACATTCCCACAAAATACAGTTTTGTGTGGTTGTGAGTGGTGTGTGTGTGTGTGTGTGTGGTGTGTGGTGTGTGTGGGGTGTGTTGTGGGGTGTGTGTGTGTGTGTGTGTGTGTGTGTGTGGTGAGAAAAGAGAGAAAGAGCGCGTGTGTACTCCCTAGTTGTACTCACCTAGTTAAAGTTGCAGGGGTCGAGTCCTAGCTCCTGGCCCCCCCTCTTCACTGGTCGCTACTAGGTCACTTTTCCCCGAACAGTGAGCTTTATCATACCTCTGCTTAAAGCTATGTTTGGATCCTGCCTCCGTTACATCGCTTCTCAAACTATTCCACTTTCCCAACCATACCAAGGGCGGGGATAGAACCCGCGATCAAGAGTCTCAAAACTCCAGACCGTCGCGTTAGCCACTGGGCCAGTGGAGTTTTGAGACTATGATCGCGGGTTCTACCCCGCCCGTGGTATGGTTTGTTTGCAATCGTGTCATTACGATTTCGTGAGTCATATTCACTTCCTGAACTACTATGTGGGTGAAGAAATACTACATCCCTGTGATTCATCTGTGTCTTCAGCTTCCAACTGTGTCCCCTTGTCGCTGTGTCCCAACTCTGGAACATCCTTTCTTTGTCCACCTTGTCAATTCCTCTCAGTATTTTAAGAACATAAGAACATTAGAAAGAAGGAACACTGAAACAGGCCTACAGACGCATGCGGAGCAGGGCCATCTCCCCCCCCCCCCACCGATTAGACCAATGACCCCCCCCCCCGTTTAGCCTAATGACCCACCCAGTCTGGTCACCTCCACTCAAAGATGGAGCACGGCACCAGATCCAGCAGCACAAGCTAGTCAGGTCCAACTCACACCCACCCACACCCACGCATGTATTTATCTAACCTATTTTTAAAACTACACAACGTTTTAGCCTGAATAACTGTACTCGGGAGTTTTGTTCTACTCATCCACAACTCTATTACCAAACCAGTGCTTTCCTATATCCTTCCTGAATCTGAATTTTTCCAACTTGAAACCATTGCTGCGAGTCCTGTTTTGGCTGGAAATTTTCAGCATGCTATTTACATCCTCTTTATTTATTCCTGTTTTCCATTTATACACCTCGATCATATCCCCCCTAATTCTACGCCTTTCGAGAGAGTGCAGATTCAGGGACCTCAGTCTATCCTCATAGGGAAGATTTCTGATACATGGGATAATCTTTGTCATCCTCCTCTGTACGTTTTCCAGAGCATTTATATCCATTCTGTAATACGGTGACCAGAACTAAGCAGCATAGTCTAAATGAGGCCTAACAGGATATATAGAGTTTGAAGATCAACAACCTGAAGACTTCTATTATTTATACTTCCTAGATATGAAACCAAGAATTCTGTTAGCTTTTTATTTGCGAACACCTAATGCACTGTTTGCCTTAGTTTTAGATTTTTTTTTAAACTGCTAACCGAGAACTCCTAAATCCTTTTTCGCAATCCAGCCTAATAAGATCTATATTATTTAGTTATTTGTGGCCATGGTTATTAACTGACCAACATTTTAGAACTTTGCATTTGTCAATATTAAATCTGCATCGGCACTTCTCCGACCATATGCATCATCCTATTTCAAATCATCCTGGAGTCTCTATTGTCCCCATTAGAATGAATTGGACGGCCTATTTAGTGCACATAGCAAATTTGCTCCTTGTCGCTATTATTCCCTCACTAAGTCGTTAATTTAAATTGTGAAACAACAACTGGCCAACACTGACCCCAGAGGGAACACCGCTTGTGACGTGCCCCCATTCTGTTTTTTCGTCCATTTCAGTTATTGCAAACTCTCTACCCAGGAAAAAATTTCTCCTCCTATCCGTGTGCCTTAAGTTTCTCAATAGTCTCTGATTTGGAACTCTAGCGAAAGGCCTTACTGATGTCATCTACGAAATATCATATTCCATTTCCATGATCTACCTCCTCCAACACCTTAGTGAAAAAAGTTATAAATTCCATAAGACAGGAACGCCCCCCCTTGTAAAACCATGTGAGATTCGTTTTGATTAATTTATGCTATTCATGGGGGCTACGAAACTGCCTCGCAATTATTGATTTCCATAAATTGTCCCACCTGGAGTTAGGCTTAGTGGTCCTATAGGTTTCGAAGCTAAGGACCTGTCACCTGCTTAAAAAATATGTATCACATTGCCATTTTCCAATTATCTGGCACCATGCCAGTTTGTAGTGATATGTTGAAAAGATTACCAAAGGTTTGGCTAAGCTCCTCTTTACATTCCTTTAGACCCTTGATACAGTTCTTCGGCCTGGGGATTTGTTAGTTTAAAGTTAACTATTTGCCTAAGGAACTGTCACTTGTGACCCGAATCGTGCACAGTTTATATCGTCTTGTTCTACATAATTTGTATCATTGCTGAAAATCGCTGGTATCCTCCTGTGTTAAAAAAAAACTGAGGGAAGTATGTGTTAAAAATTCAACACATTTCCTTATATCACTGTCAGTGAGCTGACCGAGAACTTTTGAGTGGGCCTAACTGTCCCTGATCTTACTCTGTAAAACCTGAAAGAATCCTTTTGGGTTAGTCTTCGATTCTCTTGCAACTTTAACCTCATAATCTCTTTTTGATTTTCTAATTCCTTTTTTATTTCTTTCTTTAAAACTGAATATATCGATTTCTTAATTGCCCATCCTCCTCTTTTTGATTTGCCTATATATGCCTCTGCTTTTTGAACCTATCAAATATTTTTAATCTATTGTTCATCCAATTTAGGATCATTTTTGTTTGATCTGATTTCCCTGTTTGGAATCATAAGTTGACTGAGCAGCTAGAGCTATGCCCTGGAAAGCAATCATATCGGCAACCATCACCACCTATCTGACCCTTAGTCATGTCATTTCCAGTGTCAGCCCACCTAGTAATTTTTTCAGTCCTATGAAATCAGCCATGTGAAAATCAGGACGGAGACTTGATTGCCATTATTAAGGGAATCCATGATATATTAAAACTGAGTGAATTGTGATCACTTTCCCCCCAAGCTCATCTTAACCACAAGATTATTAATTAATGTTCCCCTACTGCAAGAACCAAGTCAAGGAGGTTATTTCCGCCCTAGTGGCTCTGTCACAAACTGTTTTAATAAAAAAACAATCCTGGATCCGTATCAAAAAGTCACCTGACTCCTAAATTTCCTGTCAAATTGCTCCAGTCAATCTGTCTATAGTTGAAATCTCCCTTTAGCACAACATTTTCGGTATTAGATTCCTTCCCCACGAATTCGTCCCCAAGTTGAAAGTTTACTGCACTCTCCTATCAAGATTTGGGGCCCTGTAAATCACACCCAAAATTATTTTTCTCGCCCTCGAAAGCTGTAACCAAACCAGATTAGGTGGCTGACGCCTCTTTTCACTTTTTATATCTTTCTAACACAATCATTTTAAAATTGTCTCTGACATACATCGCTACTCCACCACCGCTTAACTGTTGACCCTGTCTGTGTGGAATAATTTAAGCCTTGTATGTGACAATTCAGAGGGCACTCTCTATCTTTCAGATTTAGCCAGGGCTCTGTTATAGCAATAATACTATGGTTTCCTGCACTTACAATTAATCTTAGCTCATTCTATCTTATTTCTTACACTCCTGCTATTATATAGTAAACCTTAAGGGAGCTAGTCCCTTGCTGCCTCTGCTGTCCCCATTTGTTGCTAATCCTGATCTATTGTCTTTATTTATAACTTTCATGCTGAAATGCCTTTGTATACATTTACTGTTTCCAAAACCCCAGTGTTGCAACCTGCTTGTTTCCCACACACACACATACCTCTATCTTCCTATCAGTTAAAATCATAGCATTCACCAATGGCCTTCTCAATGAGTTTGCAAAGTGCTACCCACCCCCCATGCGCTCCGGAGAGGATGTACCCCATCCTTTGCATACATAGCATGTTGCCATAAAAGGTTGTTTCCAGTTGTCATGAATGGGATTGCAGTTCCTTGCAGATCTGTCCTAGCCACAATTTACAACCAGTTGCACTAGACAAAACACCATATCCATTTTCCTACTCCCCTTCTAGGCAAGATGCTACATAGATTGGGACCCCTCCCTTTGACATAATAATCTATAGCCTGAACCTGTACTTTATCTAGCAGCTCTTCTCTCCTAGCCCTTCCCAATATCATTTCCACCAGCACTGAGACAAATAATGGGCTTGTTCCCATTACCTGACATGGATATTATCCAGCCTGTTAACTATGTCCCCAACACTAGCTCCAGAGGAAGCCACACTATCTCTCTTCTTCCTTATTCCATTACAAAAAGCACGGTCCAATATATATCGTTACCTGAAAGTCACCAACCACAAGGATGCGCTTACCTCTGTTAGCCGGGGCAGTAGTACCCTTTCCCTTACCCTTCACTGGCACTGAAGTACATTCATCCTGAAAACAGTGAAGCGATTTCCTACCTTCAATCTTCACTTCTTAACTTTCCCTTAACCTGATGCGACCTCCCATTACGTGAACCACTCGCAACTTGTAGCAGGTGCTGGACTGCCCTCACTGCTGGTAGCCGTTGCTACCTCCCCTACTACAGCCTCCTCAACAGCGAGAGACAGACTGCACCTCCCATCGCCTGTAGCCGTTGCTACCCTTTTCCCCAACTACATCCTCTTCACAGCGAGAGACAGACTGCTCCCATACTGCTGTAGCCGTTGCTTACCCTCCCCCACCTACAGCCTCCTCACAGCGAGAGACAGACGCAACCTCACTGCTAGAATCCTCATTATTCCCCACAACTCCAGCCTACCTCACACTTCCTCCCAGACACATTGAGTGGCCTTCAGCCTGCCTGATCTGGAGAAGCAAGACCTCCTCCTTCAACTCTCCAACCTCAATTTTAAAACACTGCTGAGCAAGCAGCTTTTGTAACTGTCTCACGCTAATCCCCAAAGCAGCTCAGGTCTGTGACCTCACTTGCATGTGGTGGAATGGAAGATTTGGTATCCAAAGGGAGATACCCCATTTGAAGTTCACTCTTAGGAGCAGTACTCAAATCATTGTCTCCCACATAAACAAGGGTTGTTTTTTTTTTTTTTTTTTTATAGACAAAGAACATACTGCGAAACTGATCAATCAAACCCGAGTATTTAAGGGTTAAGTAGCACGTGGCGGCTCAAATATAACCAAAAAATAGAAAAAAAAATGAGTAATCTTACCGAAATATAGTTAAAAAATCTGGAACTTTTTGGTGCATGTCTCGTGTCTGTACGATAATTCTGCGAGTAATTATCGTAATTATAATAAATGAGGTAATTGCGGGTCATAGTGTTGACAGCTGACGCGCACCAACAATAGTATACTTGATTTCAATTATTAGTAATTTTTTTCGTAATATTTTTTCTTACGATTTTGTGTAAATCTTCGAAATACTAATTGGTAACTGTTAGGGTGCTGTAGGAAGGAGGGTACTCTCTTTCCCTAGCAAGCAAGTCAGTGCTACCTTAGGTCAGTAGGGGGAGGTAGGTGTGATGCTCTGATACCGCGGGCTGACCCTTGGGACCCGTAATCTGACACCTCCATTCTTTGCATTTATTTACACACAAGAAGACATCATTCTCTCGCAGTTACCCGTGAAGAGATGAAAGCTCTTAAAGAATTCGTAGAGCTATAAAACGAAGAGGAAAGCAGCAGCGAGAGAGGCGGAGGCTGGAGCACGTGACGCCATCCACACTCCTCTTAGTACCAACATTGTATCACTGCTAGTGAACTAATGGATTTTTTCAGTACGTAGAATCGTCTGGTGGAGGACATAGTTGATCATTGATGTCCCTTACCTAACACCTATCAAAGGTATGTAATCATGTATTTTCTTGTATATTTGTATGCGTATAAATAGACAATACTTGTAATTACATGTATCTGTGTATATATCACTGGCAATATCGATTTTTAGAAGTATTTCCTTCTTTTCTGGTTGGCATGCATGGAGCATTGTGATTGGCCGATCTCCAGGGAAACTCAGGATGCAGGGATCTGCATGGAACTTCAGGAAATCCACTAATATACTTGTTTCTGCTATCAATAAACATAAGAAAAGGCACCATGAGTATTTTTACCCCCATAAGTAGCCCCAATATATTCCTTCATTTTATCTCAGAAGTGCATTATTTTCTATATATCTACAGTACTCAGTTATTTATGATCCGATCTTCATTATTTCCACACTGCTTATCAGGGGACATGGGTTCTAAAACAAATGGACTCCCTTGGGTAATCAACCCTCCATTTTGGCATACCAATGGCATGAATGAAGAAATGTGTAAAACATGACCAAGACATAATTAAAATTTTTTTGTTACTAATAAGTGTATAATACATAACAGGAATCCATTAGAAAATCAATAATGGCATTGCTTTAATCATTGTAGGTAACAAAAACACGTCGAACATTGCACTACTCCATAACGGTGCTAAATGTTGCCATGTCCAAATGCTAATATTTATTTTTTTTATCATTATTTATTGGTCGTTCTTGATGCAACTTATCTGCATAAACTATGGCATGCCTAGAGTCTATTGTAAAAATTCAGGTTTAAATCGCATGAAGGGAAAAATCGTATAGTGAACGTATGGTCCTCCCGGAAGCTAGATAAACTCTGGAAGTCATAGCAGGAGAATGGAAATAAGTCCTTGAGCTTATCACTCCTCGAATGAGCCAAGCATTAGAGGCGACATCCTAGTGTTTCTCACCTGGACACCTAAAATTTTGTGACCTTCCGCGTAGTGGTGGAAGAGTACAGGCTGAGGGAATGAACAATTTTCCAACGAGGCCGAGGAACTGAACAACCGCAGTTTTCGACTAAGAAATTTGCTGCCGGGGGGGGCCGATACATTCATCAATAAAGACACCTATGTGTTTGCACATTTCTGTTCTTCCACAGTATGAGAACTGTTTGCGGTGAGTGTTGCTTTCCCTAATTACATAGTATGAGGCAGTGGTTGCGATGGAGTTGTTGCTCCCTTGAACACATGTATAGCAGTGTTGCATGAGTGTTGCTTCGTTGACACGTATAGGCAGTGTTGCGGTGAATTATGGTTAGCAGACAGCATCTATAATTAATTGCCGCGGGAAAAATATTTGATACAATGAGAAACATAAAAACACGACAGTAACAGTAAGATCCCAGCCCGTCTCAACTATCTGCAGCCCGTCTCAATGATCCAGCCCGTCTCACTGATCCACACCCGTCTCACTGATCCAGCCCGTCACTACTGATCCAGCCCGTCACACTGATCCAGCCCGTTCACAACTGATCCAGCCCGTCACAACTGATCCAGCCGCGCTCACTGATCCACTTGTAGAACCAATTTCTAAAGCTACCTGAAGATGGTTTGAATAATTTTAAGGACAATCCCAGTTGATTGGCACTGAATGGCAGGTTGACACCATAACGAGTTATAACACTTTCAATTTATGCTAGTAAATTCCACACCTGCAAAACAGTTCCTTTTAGATAAAAGACACATGCTCAGTTAACGTGGAATTTTATTGTGCAACGGTTCGCTCTGCAGAGTTTTGTAAGTTTGTTTACAAACTAGATAGTGATACAAGAGTCAAGCATATAAGTAATAATACCATTTTAAAAATTATTAGCACTGAGTAGAACACTAACTGGCCCGTGCTAAGTATTAGTATGTGTTGTGTTTTGTGTTTTGTGTTTACTCTCCTATTTGTTATTCTCCTGTTTGTGGTTGCAGGGGTCAAATTACAGCTCCTGTCCTGCTCTTCACTAGTCCGTTTACTGAGTCCATTCCCGTCCCTGCTCCATGAGCTTTATCGAATCTCTTCTTCCTCGTCTGCCTCCACTTACGTCACTCTCCAGATTGTTTTCAAATTTTTTGAACTTACTCTATGGCTGAAAAAATTTTTCTAACATCTCTGTGGCTCATCTGAGTCTTTAGCTGGAACGTCCTGTCTCTGTCCAGCTTGTCGATTCCTCTCTGTATTTTATATGTCTTATAATGACAACCCCTCCCCTTCCCTCCTATCCTCCAGTGTCCGTCAAGACCGTTTTGTCTTATCCATTTCGTGGTAGGACATACGGCTTAACCTCCGGGACTAGTTCCCCGTTGCAAACCTTTGCACTTTCTCTAATTTTCTGACGTGGGATGGTCATTCCGGTTTCCAAACTGGTGCTGGATACTCCAATATGGGCCTGATGTACGCGGTGTACACGGTCCTGAACGACTCTTACTGAGATGTCGGAATCCTGTTCTTAGGTTTGCTAGTCGCCCGTATACCGCAGCAGTTATCTGATTGATGCGCACCTTAGGAGATGTGTTCGGTGTTATACTCACCCTCTGTGTGTGTGTGTGTGTGTGTGGTGTGTGTGTGTGTGTGTGTGTGTGTGTGTGTGTGTGCGTGCTTGGTCCCTCGGTGGCCTAGAAAAAATATGAGTGTGAATGAGCTGCGTTGCAGGTTCTGATACTCTTACAAGTTTGCATCTTGAGTTATTGGACTACTTACCAGTGCTAACTTACAGATCATCGCTATTTAAGTTTCGCAAAAGAGAAATTGAGTCTTGAGCTACCGAACAACAGAAACTGAAAATTCTGCTGAAACGTTCCATCTCTTTCCATATCTTTCGGAAACAGAAGCCCTGAGCTTATATCGGAAGTTTGCCCGGGAACTCCAGAATTCTACAGTGTGTGTCGACCTAATTACACGGTACCATAAGCACGGTGATACTAAATCATAAACTCTATAATAAATTGTGCGAGGTGGTGTAATATTTTCTGGGTGTAATACATTTTATTTTTCTTAGTGGTATTTCCTTTTCGTTTCCTTGTCGTAATCCTCTATATGATGTGATCTTCTGCATGTCCCAATACTGTAAACTAATCTTCTCTATATTTTCTGGACGAAACAATTCCTCTGTCTCTGCGTAAATTTCAAAGTTAGCTTCTCTGTATGTTCCAATGTAAAAAAGATAAGAAATTAAAACAAATCAACTTAGCTCTGTGCTAACTTAAGAGTGCTGACGGAGGCTAACTTAAGAGTGCTGACGGAGGCTAACTTAAGAGTGCTGACGGAGGCTAACTTAAGAGTGCTAACGGAGGCTAACCTCTGGTAAGATGACTGCTTGAAAACCATGGAATTTAACATTAAGTTGACTCCCAGCACTATAGTTGACGTACGAAGTGGCTGGTGTCAAGGCTGTGGAAGGTGTGACGCACGACGGGGCTGGTGTCAAAGCTGTGGAAGGTGTGACGCACGAAGGGGCTGGTGTCAAGGCTGTGGAAGGTTTGACGTACGAAGGGGCTGGTGTTAAGGCTGTGGAAGGTGGTGACGCACGATGGGCTGGTGTCAAGGCTTTGGAAGGTGTGACGCACGAAGGGGCAGGTTGTCCAAGGCTGTTGGAAGGTGTGCTCACGTTAGGGCTGGTGTCAAGGCTGTGGAAGGTGTCACGCACGAAGGGGCTGGTGTCAAGGCTGTAGATGGTGTGACGCACTAAGGGGCTGGTGTCAAGGCTGTGGAAAGGTGTGACGCAGTAGAGGTTGGTGTCAAGGCATGGAAGATGTGACGCACGATGGGCCTGGTGCAAGGCTGTGGAAGGTGGGCGCACTAAAGGGGCCTGGTGTCCCAGGCTGTTGGAAGGTGTGACTCACGAAGGGGCTGGTTTCAAGGCTGTGGAAAATTGACGCAGAAGGGCTGTGTCAAGGCTGTGGAAGGGTGACGCACGAAGAGGCTGGTGATAAAGCAGTGGAAGTGGGACGCACGAATGCTGGGTCAAGGCTGTGGAAGGTGTGAAATCACGAAGGGGCGGTGTCCAAGGCTGTGGAAGGGTGACGCACGAATGGGCCTGGTGTCAAGGCTGTGGAAGGTGTGACGCACGAAGGTGCTGGTGTCAAGGCCTGTGGAAGGTGTGACGCACGAAGGGGGCTGGTGTCCAGGCTGTGGAAGTGTGACGCACGAAGGGGCTTGGTGTCAAGGCTTGTGGAAGGTGTGCGCACGATGGGGCGGTGTCCAAGGCTGTGGAAGGTGCGACACGCACGAAGGGGCTGGTTGTCAAGGCTGTGGAAGGTGAGACGCACGAAGGGGCTGGGTGTCCAGCTGTGGAAGGTGTGACGCACGAATGGGCTGGGTGTCAAGGAGGCTTGGAAGGTGTACGCTACGAAGGGGCTGGTGTCAAGGCTGTGGAAATGTGACGCACGAAGGGGCTGCTGTCAAGGCTGTGAAGGTGGCCGCACGAAGGGGCTTGGGTTAAGGCTGTGGAAGGTGGGACGCACGAATGGGCGTGGTGTCCAAGCTGTTGGAAGGTTGACGCACTGAAGGGGCTGGTGTCAAGGCTGTGGTAGGGTGACGCACGAATGCTATGTTCAAGGGCTTTGGAAGGTGTTGACGCACGGAAGGGGCCGGTGTCAAGGCAGTGGAAGGTGTGACGCGCGAAGGGGCTGGTGTCCAGGCTGTGGGAAGGTTGACGCACGAAGGGGCTGGTGCAAGGCTGTGGAAGGTGTGACGCACGAAGGGCTGGTGTCAAGGCTGTGGAGATGTACGCACGAAAAAAAAGGGGGGGCTGTGTCCAAAGGCCGTGGAAGGTGTGACGCACGAAGGGGCTGGTGTAAGGCTGTGGAAGGTGTGTCGATCGAAGGCTGTGTCAAGGCTGGTGGAAGGTGGACGCACGAAAGGGCTGGTGTCAAGGCTGTGGAAGAAAGCGTGACGCACGAAGGGGCTGGTGTCAAGGCTTGGAAGGTGTGAACGCACGAAGGGGCCTGGTGTCAAGGCTGTGGAAGGTGTGAGCACGATGGGGCTGGGGTCAAGGCTGTGGATGGTTGTGACGCAACGAAGGGCTGGTGTCAAGGCTTGTGAAGGTGTGACGCACGAAGGGGCTGGTGTCAAGGCTGAGGAAGTGAGACGCATCGAAGTGGCTGGTGTCAAGGCTGTGGAGGTGTACGCACGAAGGGCTGGTGCAAGCTGTGGAAGGAGTGACGGCACCGAAGGGGCTGTGGTCAGGCTGTGGAAAGGTGTGACGCCACGAAGGGGCTGTTGTCAAGGCTGTGGAAGATGGACGCACGAAGGACCGTGTCCAGGCTTGTGGAAGGTGCGACGCACGATGGGCTGGTGTCAAGGCTGTGGAAGTTGTGAACGCATCGATGGGGGCTGGAGTCAAGGCTGTGGAAAGGTTGGTGACGCACAGAAGGGGCTGTGTCCAGGCTGTGGAAGGTGTGACGCGCGAATGGGCCTGGTGGCAAGGCTGTGGGAAGGTGCGAGCGACGAAGGGCTGTGTCAAGGCTGGTGGAAGATGTGACCACGAAGGGGCTGGGGTCAAGGCCTGTGGAAGTTGTGACGCACGAAGGGCTGGTTTCAATTCTGTGGAAGGTGTGACGCACGAAAGGGCTGGGTGTCCAGGCCAGTGGAAGGTTGACGCACGACGGGGCTGGTGTCAGAGGCCTGTGGAAGGTTTGACGCACAATGGAAAGGGGCTGGTGGGTCAAGGGCTGTGGAGGTTTACGCACTAAGGGGTCTGTGTCAAGGCTGTGAAGGGGTGACGAACGTAGGGGCCAGGCGTCCAAAGCTGTGGAAGGTGGTCCAAGCACGAAGGGGCTGGTGTCAAGGCTGTTAGATGGTGTTGACGCACTAAGGGGCTGGTGTCAAGGCTGTGGAAGGTGTGACGCACGTAGGGGTTGGTGTCAAGCTATGGAAGGTGGACGCACGATGGGGCTGGTGTCTAGGTCTGTGGAAGGTGTGGCGGCACTAAGGGGCTGGTGTCCAGGCTGTGGAAGGTGTAGCACGAAGGGGCTTGGTGTCAAGGCTGTGGAAGTAGACCACGAAGGGGCTGGTGTCCAGGCTGTGGAAGGTGTGACGCACGAATGGGCTGGGACAAGGCTGTGGGAAGTTGACCACGAAGGGGACATGGTTTTCAAGGCTGTGGAAGGTGAGACGCACGAAGGGGCTGGTGACCGGCTGTGGAAGGTGTGACGGCACGAAATGGGCTGGTGTCAGGCTGTGGAAGGTGTAACGCTCGAAGGGGTTGGTGTCAAGGCTGTGGAAGGTGTGACGCACGAAGGGGCAGGTGTTTAAGGCTGTGGAAGGTGGGACCGCACGAATGGGCTGGTTTCAAGCTGTGGAAGGGTGTGACGCACGAAGGCTGGTTGCAAGGCTGTGGAAGGGGTGACGATCGAATGGGCTGGTGTCAAGGCTGTGGAAGGTGTGACGCACGAAGGTGCTGGTGTCAAGGCTGAGGAAGGTGTGACGCACGAAGGGGCTGGTGTCCCCCAAAGTGGCTGTGAAGGTGGTGACGGCACGAAGGGCTGGTGCCAAGGCTGAAGGAAGGTGTGGGCGCAACGAAGGGGCTGTGTGTCCAGGCTGTGGAAGGTTGTGACGCACGAAGGGGCTGGTGTCAAGGCTGTGGAAGGTGAGACGCACGAAGGGGCTGGGTCCAGGCTGTGGAGGTGTGACGCACGAATGGCTTGTGGTCCCAGGCTGTGGAAGGTGGTGACGCACGAAGGGCTGGTGTCCAAGCTTTGTGGTAAATTGGGTGACGGGCACGAAGGGGCCTAGTGTCAAGGCTGTGGAAGGTGTGACGCACGAAGGGGCTGGTGTTAAGGGCTGTGGTAGGTGGGCGGCACGAATGGGCTGGTGCAAGCTGGAAGGTTGTGACGCACGAAGGGGCTGTGTCAAGGGCAGTGGAAGGGGTGACGCACGAATGGGCTGGAGTTCAAGGCTGTGGAGGTGTGACGGCACGAAGGGGCTGGTGTCCAGGCTGGGAAGGTGTACCACGAAGGGGCAGGTGTCAAGGCTGTGGAGGTGTGAACCGCACGAAGGGGCTGGTGACCAGGCTGTGGAAGGTGTGACGCACGAATGGCCTGGTGTCAAGGCTGTGGAAGGATGTGACGCACGAAAGGGGCTGGTGTCAAGGCTGTGTGAGGTGTGACGCACGAAGGTGGCTGGTGTCAAGCTGTGGAGTTGTTACGATCGAAGGGCTGTGTCCAAGCTTGTGGAAGGTGTGGACCACGAAAGGGCTGGTGTCAAGGCTGTGGAAAAGTGTACGCACGTAAGGGGCTGGTGTCAAGGCTGTGGAAGGCGTGACGCCCGAAGGGGCTGGTGTCAAGGGCTGTGGAAGGTGTGACGCACGATGGGGGCTGTGTCAAGGCTGTGGAAGGTGTGACGCACGAAGGGGCTGGTGTCACAAGGCCTTGTGAAGGTTGACGCACGAAGGGGCTGTGTACAAGGCTGGTGGAAGGTGTGACGTCACGAAGGGCTGTGTCAAGTCTGTGAGGTAGACGGCACGAAGGGGCTGGTGTCAAGGCTGGGAAGGTGTGACTCACGAAGGGGCTGGTGTTAAGGACGCTGTGGAAGGTGGACGCACGAATGTGCTGTGTCAAGGCTGGTGGAAGGTGTGACGCACGAAGGGGCTCGTGTGAAGGCTGGGAAGGGGTGACGGACTAATGGGCTGGTGTCAAGGCTGTGGAGGTGTGACGCCGAAGTGGCTGGTGTCAAGGCTGTGGAAAGGTGTGACGCCACGAATGGGGCTGTTTCCAGGCTGTGGAAGGTGTACGCACATGGGGCAGGTGTCAAGGCTGTGGAATGTGTGACGCCACGAAGGGCTGGTGGTCATGGCTGTGGAAGGTGGACGCACGAAGGGGCGGATGTCCAGGCTGTGGAAGTGTGACGCAAACGAAGGGGCTGGTGTTCAAGGCTGTGGAAGGTGTGACGGCACGAAGGGGCTGGTGTCAAGGCCTGTGGAAGGTGTGACGCACGAAGGGCAGGTGTCGAGGATGTGGAGGATGTGACGCACGAAGTGGGCTGGTGTCAAGGCTGTGGAAGGTGTGACGCAACGAAGGGGCTGTGTCAAGGCTGTGGAATGGTGTACGATCGAAGGGCTGGTGTTCAAGGCTGTGGAAAGGTGTGACGCACGAAGGGGCTGGTGTCAAGGCTGTGGAAAGTGTGACGCACGAAGGGCTGGGGTCAAGGCTGTGGAAGGCGTGAAGGCAACGAAGGGGCTGGTGTCAAGGCTGTGGTGGTGTGACGCACCGATGGGGCTGGTGTCAAGGCGTGGAAGGTGTGAACCGCACGAAGGGGCTGGTGTTCAATGCCGTGGAAGGTGAGAACGAAACGAAGGGGCTGGAGTCAAGGCTGTGGAAGGTGTGACGCACGAAGGGGCAGGTGTCAAGTCTGTGGAAGGTGTGACGACCACGAAGGGGCTGGGTCAAGCTGTGGAAGGTGTGACGCACGAAGGACTTGGTGTTTTAGGGCTGTGGAAGGTGGACGCACGTAATGTGCTGGTGTCAAGGTTTCGTGGAAGGTGTGACGCACGAAGGGGCTCGTGTGTAGGCTGTGGAGAGGGGTGACGGACTATGGGCTGGTGTCAAGGCTGTGGAAGGTGTGACGCACAGAAGGGGCTGGTGTCAAGGCTGTGGAAGGTGTTGACGCACGAAGGGGCTGGTGTCCAGGCTGTGGAAAGGTGTTGACGCACGAAGGGGCTGGTGTCAAGGGCTGATGGAAGGTGTGGACGGCACGAAGGGGCTGGTGTCAAGGCTGTGAAAATGTGACGCATCAAGGGGCTGGTGTCCTAGGCTGTGGAAGGTGTGACGCACGAAGAGGCTGTGTCAAGGATGTGGGAAGGTGTGACGATCGTAGGGCTCGTGTCAAGGCTGTGATGTGACGCCACGCAGGGGCCTGGTGTCAGGAGCTGTGGAAAGTGCAACGCACGAAGGTACTGGTGTCAACTGTGGAAGGTGTGAACGCACGAAAGGGTCCTGGTGTCAAGGCTGTGGAAGGTGTGACGCACGACGGGGCTGGTGTCAAGGCTGTGGAAGGTGTGACGCACGAAGGCTGGTGTCAAGGCTGGGGAAGGGTGGACGCACGATGGGGCTGGTGTCCAAGAGGCTGTGGAAGGTGTGACGCACGAAGGGGCTTGGTTCAAGGCTGTGGGAAGGTGTGACGCACGAAGGGGTCTCAGGTACAAAGGCTGTGGAAGGTGGGACCACGAATGGGCTGGTGTCAAGGCTGTGGACAGGTGTGACGCACGAAGGGCCGGAAGTCCAAGCTTGGAAGGGGTGACCGCACTCGAAGGGGCGGAGTCAAGGCTGTGGAATGTGACGCACGAAGGGGCTGGTGTCAAGGCTGTGGAAGGTGTGACGCACTGAAGGGGCTGGTGTCAGCTGTGGAAGGTGTGACGCACGAAGTGGCTGGTGTCAAGGCGTGGAAAGTGTGACGCACGAAGGGGCCAGGTGTCAAGGCTGTGGAAGGTGTGACGCACGAAGGGGCTGGTGTCCGAAGGCTGTGGAAAATGACGCAACGAAAGGGGCTGGTGTCAAGGCTGTGGAATGTGTACGCACGAGGGCTGGGTGTCAAAGATGTGGAAGCCGTGTGACGATCGAAGGGGCTGGGTGTCAAGGCTGTGGAAGGTTGACGACGAAGGGGTCTGTGTGTCAAGCTGTGGAAAGTGTGACGCACGAAGGGGCTGGTTGGCAAGGCGGTGGAAGGTGTTACGCACGAAGGGCTGGTGTGAAGGCTGTGGAAGGTGTGACGCACTAAGGGGCTGGTGTCAAAACTGTTGGAAGGTGTGACGCACGAAGGGGCTGGTGTCAAGGCTGTGGAAGTGTGACGCACGAAGGGGCTGGTGTCAAAGGCTGTGGGAAGGTGTGACGCATCGAAGGGCTGGTTGTCAAGGTGTGGAAGGTGTGACGCACGAAGGGGCTGGTGTCAAGGCTAGTGGATGTGTACGCACGAAGGGCTGGTGTTAAGGTTGTGGAAGGAGGACGCACGAAGGGGCTGGGTGTCAAGGCTGTGGGATGGTTGACCACGAAGGGGCTGGTGTCAAGGCTGTGGGAAGGGGTGACGCACGATGGGCTGGTGCAAGGCTGTGAAGGTGTGACGCAAGAGGTCTGGTGTCCAAGGCTGTGGAAGTGTGTAGCACGAGGGGCTGTGTCCAGGCTAATGGATGGTGTGACGCACGAGGCTGGTGTCCCAAGGCTGTGAAGGGGGACCACGAAGGGGCTGTATCAAGGCTGTGGAAATGTGGACGCAGCGAAGGGGCTGGTGTCTAGGCTGTGGAGAGGTTGTGACGCAACGAAGGGGCTGGTGTAAGGCTGTGTAAGGTGTACGATCGAATGGGCCTGGTGTCCAAGGCGGTGGAAGGTGTGACGCACGAAGGGCTGGTGTCAAGCTGTGGAAAATGTGACGCAGAAGGTCTGGTGTCAAGGCTGTGGAAGGTGTGACGCACGACGGGGCGGGGTCAAGGCTGAGGAAGGTGTGACGCCGAAGGGGCTGGTGTCAAGGGCTTGGAAGGTGTGACCACGGAAAGGCTGGTGTCAAGGCTGTGGAAGGTGTGACGCACGAACGGCTGGTGTCAAGGTGTGGAAGTGTGACGCTCGAAGGGGCTGGTGGTCAAGGAGGCTGGGTAGGTGTGACCAAGCAAGGGCTGCTGTCCAGGCTGGGAAGGTGTGACGCACGAAAGGGGCTGGTGTCAAGGAGTGGAAGGTGTGACGTAGGAAGAGGGCTGGTGTCCAGTGTAATATATTGGTATCTATAGTATATATATATATAATATATATATATAAATAATTTATATAATATAAAAATATAATATATATATATATAATATAGAATAAATATATATATATATATATATATTATATTATATATATATATATTATAAATATATTTTTTATATATATATTTATATATATATTAATATATATATATATATTATATATATATTCTATATATATATTTTATATATAATATAATTATATATACATATATATATATAAATATATATATATATATATATATATATATATATATATTATATAGATTATATATATAATAGATATATATATAATATATATAAGATTATAAATATATATATATATTATATATATATAATATATATATAATAATATAGATATATATATATATATATAATATATATATATTATAATACATATATATATATTTATATATATATGTATATATAAATATATATATAAATATATAATATATATATATTAATATATATATCTATATATATAATATAAATATATACAAATATATAATTATATACAGACGCATGCGGAGCAGGTCCATCTCCCCCCCCCCTCCCCCCACCGGATTAGACCAATGACCCCCCCCCCGGATAGCCTAATGACGCCACTCCTCCAGTCTGGTCACCTCCACCAAAGATGGAGCACGGCACAGATCGCTGCAGCACAAGCTAGTCAGGTCCAACTTCACACCACCCACACCCACGCAAATGTAATATCTAACCTATTTTTAAACTACACAACGTTTTAGCCTGAATACCTTGTACCGGGAGGTTTGTTCTACCATCCACAACTCTATACCAAACCAGTGCTTTCCTATATCCATCCTGAATCTGAATTTTTTCCCAACATGAAAACCATTGCTGCGAGTCCTGTTTTGGGCTGGAAAATTTCAGCATGCTATTTTACATCCTCTTTATTTAGTCCTGTTTTCCATTTAATACAAACACCTCGATCAACCCCCTAATTCTACGCCTTTCGAGAGAGTGTCAGATTGCAGGGACCTCAGTCTATCCCTCAATAGGAAGATTTCTGATACATGGAAATCTTTGTATCCTCGCTCTGTACGTTTTCCAGAGCATTTATATCCATTCTGTAATACGGTGACCAGAACTAAGCAGCATAGTCTAAATGAAGCCTAACAGGATATATAGAGTTTGAAGATCAACAACCTGAAGACTTCTATTATTTATACTTCCTAGATATGAAACCAAGAATTCTGTTAGCTTTTTATTTGCGAACACCTAATGCACTGTTTGCCTTAGTTTTAGATTTTTTTTTAAACTGCTAACCGAGAACTCCTAAATCCTTTTTCGCAATCCAGCCTAATAAGATCTATATTATTTAGTTATTTGTGGCCATGGTTATTAACTGACCAACATTTTAGAACTTTGCATTTGTCAATATTAAATCTGCATCGGCACTTCTCCGACCATATGCATCATCCTATTTCAAATCATCCTGGAGTCTCTATTGTCCCCATTAGAATGAATTGGACGGCCTATTTAGTGCACATAGCAAATTTGCTCCTTGTCGCTATTATTCCCTCACTAAGTCGTTAATTTAAATTGTGAAACAACAACTGGCCAACACTGACCCCAGAGGGAACACCGCTTGTGACGTGCCCCCATTCTGTTTTTTCGTCCATTTCAGTTATTGCAAACTCTCTACCCAGGAAAAAATTTCTCCTCCTATCCGTGTGCCTTAAGTTTCTCAATAGTCTCTGATTTGGAACTCTAGCGAAAGGCCTTACTGATGTCATCTACGAAATATCATATTCCATTTCCATGATCTACCTCCTCCAACACCTTAGTGAAAAAAGTTATAAATTCCATAAGACAGGAACGCCCCCCCTTGTAAAACCATGTGAGATTCGTTTTGATTAATTTATGCTATTCATGGGGGCTACGAAACTGCCTCGCAATTATTGATTTCCATAAATTGTCCCACCTGGAGTTAGGCTTAGTGGTCCTATAGGTTTCGAAGCTAAGGACCTGTCACCTGCTTAAAAAATATGTATCACATTGCCATTTTCCAATTATCTGGCACCATGCCAGTTTGTAGTGATATGTTGAAAAGATTACCAAAGGTTTGGCTAAGCTCCTCTTTACATTCCTTTAGACCCTTGATACAGTTCTTCGGCCTGGGGATTTGTTAGTTTAAAGTTAACTATTTGCCTAAGGAACTGTCACTTGTGACCCGAATCGTGCACAGTTTATATCGTCTTGTTCTACATAATTTGTATCATTGCTGAAAATCGCTGGTATCCTCCTGTGTTAAAAAAAAACTGAGGGAAGTATGTGTTAAAAATTCAACACATTTCCTTATATCACTGTCAGTGAGCTGACCGAGAACTTTTGAGTGGGCCTAACTGTCCCTGATCTTACTCTGTAAAACCTGAAAGAATCCTTTTGGGTTAGTCTTCGATTCTCTTGCAACTTTAACCTCATAATCTCTTTTTGATTTTCTAATTCCTTTTTTATTTCTTTCTTTAAAACTGAATATATCGATTTCTTAATTGCCCATCCTCCTCTTTTTGATTTGCCTATATATGCCTCTGCTTTTTGAACCTATCAAATATTTTTAATCTATTGTTCATCCAATTTAGGATCATTTTTGTTTGATCTGATTTCCCTGTTTGGAATCATAAGTTGACTGAGCAGCTAGAGCTATGCCCTGGAAAGCAATCATATCGGCAACCATCACCACCTATCTGACCCTTAGTCATGTCATTTCCAGTGTCAGCCCACCTAGTAATTTTTTCAGTCCTATGAAATCAGCCATGTGAAAATCAGGACGGAGACTTGATTGCCATTATTAAGGGAATCCATGATATATTAAAACTGAGTGAATTGTGATCACTTTCCCCCCAAGCTCATCTTAACCACAAGATTATTAATTAATGTTCCCCTACTGCAAGAACCAAGTCAAGGAGGTTATTTCCGCCCTAGTGGCTCTGTCACAAACTGTTTTAATAAAAAAACAATCCTGGATCCGTATCAAAAAGTCACCTGACTCCTAAATTTCCTGTCAAATTGCTCCAGTCAATCTGTCTATAGTTGAAATCTCCCTTTAGCACAACATTTTCGGTATTAGATTCCTTCCCCACGAATTCGTCCCCAAGTTGAAAGTTTACTGCACTCTCCTATCAAGATTTGGGGCCCTGTAAATCACACCCAAAATTATTTTTCTCGCCCTCGAAAGCTGTAACCAAACCAGATTAGGTGGCTGACGCCTCTTTTCACTTTTTATATCTTTCTAACACAATCATTTTAAAATTGTCTCTGACATACATCGCTACTCCACCACCGCTTAACTGTTGACCCTGTCTGTGTGGAATAATTTAAGCCTTGTATGTGACAATTCAGAGGGCACTCTCTATCTTTCAGATTTAGCCAGGGCTCTGTTATAGCAATAATACTATGGTTTCCTGCACTTACAATTAATCTTAGCTCATTCTATCTTATTTCTTACACTCCTGCTATTATATAGTAAACCTTAAGGGAGCTAGTCCCTTGCTGCCTCTGCTGTCCCCATTTGTTGCTAATCCTGATCTATTGTCTTTATTTATAACTTTCATGCTGAAATGCCTTTGTATACATTTACTGTTTCCAAAACCCCAGTGTTGCAACCTGCTTGTTTCCCACACACACACATACCTCTATCTTCCTATCAGTTAAAATCATAGCATTCACCAATGGCCTTCTCAATGAGTTTGCAAAGTGCTACCCACCCCCCATGCGCTCCGGAGAGGATGTACCCCATCCTTTGCATACATAGCATGTTGCCATAAAAGGTTGTTTCCAGTTGTCATGAATGGGATTGCAGTTCCTTGCAGATCTGTCCTAGCCACAATTTACAACCAGTTGCACTAGACAAAACACCATATCCATTTTCCTACTCCCCTTCTAGGCAAGATGCTACATAGATTGGGACCCCTCCCTTTGACATAATAATCTATAGCCTGAACCTGTACTTTATCTAGCAGCTCTTCTCTCCTAGCCCTTCCCAATATCATTTCCACCAGCACTGAGACAAATAATGGGCTTGTT
Source organism: Cherax quadricarinatus (assembly GCF_026875155.1). Classification (NCBI taxonomy): domain Eukaryota; kingdom Metazoa; phylum Arthropoda; class Malacostraca; order Decapoda; family Parastacidae; genus Cherax; species Cherax quadricarinatus. The sequence continues at coordinate 82,619 of NC_069445.1, read as the reverse complement.
CCCATTACCTGACATGGATATTATCCAGCCTGTTAACTATGTCCCCAACACTAGCTCCAGAGGAAGCCACACTATCTCTCTTCTTCCTTATTCCATTACAAAAAGCACGGTCCAATATATATCGTTACCTGAAAGTCACCAACCACAAGGATGCGCTTACCTCTGTTAGCCGGGGCAGTAGTACCCTTTCCCTTACCCTTCACTGGCACTGAAGTACATTCATCCTGAAAACAGTGAAGCGATTTCCTACCTTCAATCTTCACTTCTTAACTTTCCCTTAACCTGATGCGACCTCCCATTACGTGAACCACTCGCAACTTGTAGCAGGTGCTGGACTGCCCTCACTGCTGGTAGCCGTTGCTACCTCCCCTACTACAGCCTCCTCAACAGCGAGAGACAGACTGCACCTCCCATCGCCTGTAGCCGTTGCTACCCTTTTCCCCAACTACATCCTCTTCACAGCGAGAGACAGACTGCTCCCATACTGCTGTAGCCGTTGCTTACCCTCCCCCACCTACAGCCTCCTCACAGCGAGAGACAGACGCAACCTCACTGCTAGAATCCTCATTATTCCCCACAACTCCAGCCTACCTCACACTTCCTCCCAGACACATTGAGTGGCCTTCAGCCTGCCTGATCTGGAGAAGCAAGACCTCCTCCTTCAACTCTCCAACCTCAATTTTAAAACACTGCTGAGCAAGCAGCTTTTGTAACTGTCTCACGCTAATCCCCAAAGCAGCTCAGGTCTGTGACCTCACTTGCATGTGGTGGAATGGAAGATTTGGTATCCAAAGGGAGATACCCCATTTGAAGTTCACTCTTAGGAGCAGTACTCAAATCATTGTCTCCCACATAAACAAGGGTTGTTTTTTTTTTTTTTTTTTTATAGACAAAGAACATACTGCGAAACTGATCAATCAAACCCGAGTATTTAAGGGTTAAGTAGCACGTGGCGGCTCAAATATAACCAAAAAATAGAAAAAAAAATGAGTAATCTTACCGAAATATAGTTAAAAAATCTGGAACTTTTTGGTGCATGTCTCGTGTCTGTACGATAATTCTGCGAGTAATTATCGTAATTATAATAAATGAGGTAATTGCGGGTCATAGTGTTGACAGCTGACGCGCACCAACAATAGTATACTTGATTTCAATTATTAGTAATTTTTTTCGTAATATTTTTTCTTACGATTTTGTGTAAATCTTCGAAATACTAATTGGTAACTGTTAGGGTGCTGTAGGAAGGAGGGTACTCTCTTTCCCTAGCAAGCAAGTCAGTGCTACCTTAGGTCAGTAGGGGGAGGTAGGTGTGATGCTCTGATACCGCGGGCTGACCCTTGGGACCCGTAATCTGACACCTCCATTCTTTGCATTTATTTACACACAAGAAGACATCATTCTCTCGCAGTTACCCGTGAAGAGATGAAAGCTCTTAAAGAATTCGTAGAGCTATAAAACGAAGAGGAAAGCAGCAGCGAGAGAGGCGGAGGCTGGAGCACGTGACGCCATCCACACTCCTCTTAGTACCAACATTGTATCACTGCTAGTGAACTAATGGATTTTTTCAGTACGTAGAATCGTCTGGTGGAGGACATAGTTGATCATTGATGTCCCTTACCTAACACCTATCAAAGGTATGTAATCATGTATTTTCTTGTATATTTGTATGCGTATAAATAGACAATACTTGTAATTACATGTATCTGTGTATATATCACTGGCAATATCGATTTTTAGAAGTATTTCCTTCTTTTCTGGTTGGCATGCATGGAGCATTGTGATTGGCCGATCTCCAGGGAAACTCAGGATGCAGGGATCTGCATGGAACTTCAGGAAATCCACTAATATACTTGTTTCTGCTATCAATAAACATAAGAAAAGGCACCATGAGTATTTTTACCCCCATAAGTAGCCCCAATATATTCCTTCATTTTATCTCAGAAGTGCATTATTTTCTATATATCTACAGTACTCAGTTATTTATGATCCGATCTTCATTATTTCCACACTGCTTATCAGGGGACATGGGTTCTAAAACAAATGGACTCCCTTGGGTAATCAACCCTCCATTTTGGCATACCAATGGCATGAATGAAGAAATGTGTAAAACATGACCAAGACATAATTAAAATTTTTTTGTTACTAATAAGTGTATAATACATAACAGGAATCCATTAGAAAATCAATAATGGCATTGCTTTAATCATTGTAGGTAACAAAAACACGTCGAACATTGCACTACTCCATAACGGTGCTAAATGTTGCCATGTCCAAATGCTAATATTTATTTTTTTTATCATTATTTATTGGTCGTTCTTGATGCAACTTATCTGCATAAACTATGGCATGCCTAGAGTCTATTGTAAAAATTCAGGTTTAAATCGCATGAAGGGAAAAATCGTATAGTGAACGTATGGTCCTCCCGGAAGCTAGATAAACTCTGGAAGTCATAGCAGGAGAATGGAAATAAGTCCTTGAGCTTATCACTCCTCGAATGAGCCAAGCATTAGAGGCGACATCCTAGTGTTTCTCACCTGGACACCTAAAATTTTGTGACCTTCCGCGTAGTGGTGGAAGAGTACAGGCTGAGGGAATGAACAATTTTCCAACGAGGCCGAGGAACTGAACAACCGCAGTTTTCGACTAAGAAATTTGCTGCCGGGGGGGGCCGATACATTCATCAATAAAGACACCTATGTGTTTGCACATTTCTGTTCTTCCACAGTATGAGAACTGTTTGCGGTGAGTGTTGCTTTCCCTAATTACATAGTATGAGGCAGTGGTTGCGATGGAGTTGTTGCTCCCTTGAACACATGTATAGCAGTGTTGCATGAGTGTTGCTTCGTTGACACGTATAGGCAGTGTTGCGGTGAATTATGGTTAGCAGACAGCATCTATAATTAATTGCCGCGGGAAAAATATTTGATACAATGAGAAACATAAAAACACGACAGTAACAGTAAGATCCCAGCCCGTCTCAACTATCTGCAGCCCGTCTCAATGATCCAGCCCGTCTCACTGATCCACACCCGTCTCACTGATCCAGCCCGTCACTACTGATCCAGCCCGTCACACTGATCCAGCCCGTTCACAACTGATCCAGCCCGTCACAACTGATCCAGTGGGGTTTCAAATGTTTATAGAGTGTTTGAAGGTGTTCAAAAATAAAAATGTGTGTGCGTATTAACTTCGTAAATATGTAAAAATTTTGGTGTGAATTTATCGAAAAATGGTTATAATGTTTTGGTGACTTTCTGATGAAATAGTTTTTTAAAAGAGAAAAAGTCTAGACAGTGTTTTTATTTTTTTTAAAAAAAAATGTGGGTATTAACGAAAAAAATGTGAAAATTTTTTGGGTTTAAAAGTGAAAAATGTTTTCCCCTTTTTGTATATGAAATGTGTAGGGGGGGAAGTCGACAAGATTCAACCCGGGGTGGGGGTCATCGCGTGACGTCATGACATAGGGGGAAGTCGACAAGATTCGCCCGTATGTGTGAGGTCATCATGACGTCCTGACCGCCGAGTAAACACCCTTCTTGTTCATTTGATTGGGTGAAGGGGAAAAACGACGTTAAATTGAGACCTTAGAGAAGGGAACTTTATAGGGAAAGTTTTAAATGCTTTACCCAAAAAAAAGGGGGGAAAAAAAAAATTATCCCAAGGAGTGAGTTTGGTATAAAAAGAGAAAAAACCCCTTTATAAGGGAGGGGGGGGAAAGGGGGGGGGGTCTTTCATTATCGGGAAAAGTCTTGTCCAAGGTTGGAACTTTGAATATTTGGAAAGATCCCAGGAGGTGGTAAGTTTGGATTAAAGGGAAAAAAAAAATTGGGCAAGGAGAAAGGGACTTTATTTTGAGAAAAATTTGACCGGGAAATTCAGCCCCTTTGAAACGAAAGGGGAAAAGTTAAAAGTCCAAGGGATGGGGTTTGATAAATTTGAGAAGAGAAAAACTTTGGGGGTGAGGGAAATGGAGTCATTTGGGATTATCGAGAAACTTGTCCAAAAGGGAAATTTTTGGAGAACTTTGTTTCGAGAAAATTTTATCCTGGGAATTGGAGTTTTGAAAAAAACTTGGATTACCTTGGAGATCATGGGGTTTCGGGAAAACCCCACAAGGGGGGAATTTCCAAAAAATTTTAACGAAGAGAAAAAAAAATCCCCCTATCGAGGAGATCAATTTGAAATGAAATTGTGGATGGGGGTGAAAGCGGGGAGGGGGGGAATCCCAAAAAAAACTTGAAATTTTTGAAAAGATGGAGGGAATTTTTAATTTGAAAAGAAATAAAAAAAATATATTTTGGTTTTTTGAAAAAAATGCGGAAAAAAAATTCGGGGCCGGGGGGGGATCCGGACGACGTTTGCAGAAGGGGCAGCAAAAAGGCCCCGGGGGGGCGGGGGCGCGGGGGCCCGGGGGCGGCGCGGGGGGGGGGCGCGGGGGGGGCGGGGGGGGGGGGGGGGGGGGGGGCGCGGGGGGGCGGGGGGGAGGGGCGGGGGGGGGGGGGGGCCGGGGGGGGGGGAGGGGTCGGGGGGCGGGGGGGTCGTGGGGGGGGGGCCCCGTGGGGGGGGGGTCGGGGTGGGGTCGGGGGGGGCCGGGGGGGGGTCAAGGCATTAGCACATAGGGGGGGAAAAAGGGTCTTTAGCACATAGGTTGTAAAAAGGGGGCCCCCTAGCCCGGGAAAAGTAACCCCCTGGTGTAAAAAGGGGAAAGCGCTAGAGGAGACCCTAAAACCGGAAGGAGCCCCCCTTTGAAGGCCCTTTTCCGGGGAAGGGGGCCCCCTTACGTGGGGGAAGCCCCCCTTTGTGGGGAAAAACCCCCTACTTATATATTTTAATGTCGTGCCGAATAGGCAGAACTTGCGATCTTGGCTTAAATGGGCAAGGGTAATTTTTCCCATATAGGACAAGTAAAATTTGTGTATGCAATTTTTTTTCCCAAAAACTTTTGGAAGCTAACGGAAAAAAATATATTTCACTGTTTTTTGTTTATATTAAATTATTGTAAACAAATCTAAATATATTTATTTGGGTTAGGGTAAAAAAAAATTGTTTTGTTATAATAAGGTTAGGTAAGTTTTCTAAGATTCTTTTGGGGCAAAAAATTAAAAAAAAGTTTACAAATTTAAAATTAATGAAAAAAATTTATCTTTAAAAAAAGTATAAAGAAAATTTTTTGAAAAAGTTTTAATTTTAAAATTTAGTTCTTGCTAATTGAAAAGTTTTTTCTTTTTCGGCACACAAAAAATATTAAAATATAAAATATATATATATATAATTTTTTATTTTTATTTTATATATTTTATAATATATATTTATATATAAATTGGACTTTGCCAAATGCTTTTTAACTCAGTCAGAAGGGGTGCTGCCTCCAAGGTTTTTTAGAAACTTTTCCCCTTTTCCCCCTTTTTCCCCCTTTATAGAATCGTGTTTTTAGTGTGACCCTTTCCCAAAATATTGTTTGGGGACCATGAAATTGACTCGTGTGAGGGATGGGAACAGGGGGGCCCTCTCGCCCCCCTTTTTATTTTGGGTTTGGGGCATCAAGGAAGTCACGGAGGCACTCTCCAACGAGCTCAATATCTGGTTCCTGGACGACGGTACCCTAGCTGGCACAACAGAATCTTCCTGGAGGACATCAGTAAAATTAAAGACATGGGAAAGCCGGGGCCTTTCTTTAAACCCCACCAAATGTGAAATAATTTCTACCAATCAACAGTTGATCCAGAATATTAGTCCCGTTTTAAACCGGGAGCACGAGCCATTGATCCAGCCAATAGCACTCTCCTCGGTGCTCCTCTTGGGTCCAATCCCATCGATCTGATCATAGGAAAAAAAGTCTCAGACTCCGGACGATGGAAAGCAGGATGAAAGACATTGACACACACGATGCCTTTCTACCTACCTCACCAGGTGCCTGTAAAACCCCCCAAAACTTACCTATTTTCTGAGATGCCCCCCAGCCTTCAGCAGTCCAAAACTCAAGGAATATGACTCTCTCCTGAAGGCCATGCTAGAGAGTGTATTGAATCTTTCCCTTGACGATGGACAGTGGTTGCAAGCCTCACTTCCGGTCAGGCTTGGAGGGCTAGGGAGTACGCAATCCTCCCAGATTGCTCAAACCAGCTTTCCTATCCTCTTCCATTGCATAAAAAACGAGTTGATAAGACAAATTCTTCCTGACACCCTCAGTGACTCAGCAGGAATAGAAGACCCTAGCTATGTCAGTGCCATCACCGAATGGGAGACTCTTGCTGCTCCAGCCCCAAAACCCTAGTGCAGCACTGGCTCACAAACAGTCAAGCTGGGATACCCCAATTGCTGAAAAGGTGCTGCCAACATGCTCAGGGCTGCAACATCAGATAGGGAGATTGCCCCTCTCCAGGCTGTGAGTGCACCCCACTCCGGGGACTTCCTCCAAACAGTTCCCATATCGGCAATGGGAACGCGACTCGACCCTAAGACCCTCCGTATTGCAGTGGCTCTGCGCCTTGCTGCCCCAATTCACACAGAATATATGTGTATTTGCGGCGAAGTGCAAGCAGACCCAAAACGGTCTACATGGTCTTAACTGTTCCAAAACCAAGGGCTGGCATGCAAGACACAATGAGGTCAACGACATCATTAAGAGAACCCTTGCTACAAACTGGATGCCCTGCCGAAGGGAGCCCGATCACTTGCAGCAAACAATACCCACAACCCAGCAAACCGCCCCCACGGGATCACCATCTATCCTTGGAAGAATGGCAAGCTCTTAGCATGGGACTATACCTGTGTGTCCACACTGGCTGACACCTATATCCATCACAGTGTGGGGCGACAGGGAGGAGCTGCTGACCACAGGGGGGAGTACAAGATCAGCAAGTACAGGGACATTAGCCAACAGTATCAATTTGGTCCCAGTGGATCAGAGACCTTTGGGGCATGGGGAAAAATGCCACACGTTTCCTTAAAGAATTGGGTTCCAGACTCATTTGGACACCACCAGGGACCCAAGGGCAGCCACTTCATGTTCCAGCGCCTCAGCGTCGCCATCCAGAGGGGAAATGCTTGCTGCATACTTGGCTCACGTCCAGCCTCGGAGGAGCTGGAGGAAATTCATCATCTTTGATACATTGTGCCCATTGTATTCATGTTTATGTTTTTTCTGTAAATGTATTTTGCTTTTTTAATATATATATATATATATATATATATATATATATATATTTTTAAAATATTTTATTTTATATATATATATATATATATATATATATAATATAAAAAAGAATAATACTGATAATAATAAAAATTTTTAAATAATAATAATAATAATAATAATAATTAATAATAATAATAATCTGAAAAGGTATCCCTTTATCTACATCGTAAGTTAAAACTCCTCATCTTCAGTGATTTGAAAAAAGGTTATCCCTGTATCTCATAAGCTCATCCTACTTCAGTGAGCTGAAAAAAAGTATTCCCTGAATCTAAAATTCTCGGCCTCCTCTACTTCAATGACTCGAGTTATCAATGACTCCCGATTATCTCTGAGTTACCAGACCTTGCCACTTAGAGGCCAGTGGTTCGTTTTTAGGGCCCACCCACTTACTGTGTTTCT
>NC_069445.1:41589-74522 GCF_026875155.1 Cherax quadricarinatus | reverse complement strand
AAGCTTAGAAAACCACTCATTTGTAAGCTTAGAAAACCACTCGAATAGTTAGCTTAGAAAACCACTCGAATAGTAAGCTTAGAAAACCACTCGAATAGTAAGCTTAGAAAACCGCTCGAATAGTAAGCTTAGAAAACCACTCGAATAGTAAGCTTAGAAAACCACTCGAATAGTAAGCTTAGAAAACCACTTGAATAGTAAGCTTAGAAAACCACTTGAATAGTAAGCTTAAAAAAACACTTGAATAGTAAGCTTAGAAAACCACTCGAATAGTAAGCTTAGAAAGCCACTCGAATAGTAAGCTTAGAAAACCACTCGAATAGTAAGCTTAAAAAAGCCACTCGAATAGTAAGCTTAGAAAACCACTCGAATAGTAAGCTTAGAAAACCACTCGAAAAGTAAGCTTAGAAAACCACTCGAATAGTAAGCTTAGAAAACCACTCGAATAATAAGCTTAGAAAACCACTTGAATAGTAAGCTTAGAAAACCACTCGAATAGTAAGCTTAGAAAACCACTCGAATAGTAAGCTTAGAAAGCCACTCGAATAGTAAGCTTAGAAAACCGCTCGAATAGTAAGCTTAGAAAACCACTCGAATAGTAAGCTTAGAAAACCACTCGAATAGTAAGCTTAGAAAATCACTCGAATAGTAAGCTTAGAAAACCACTTGAATAGTAAGCTTAGAAAACCGCTCGAATAGTAAGCTTAGAAAACCACTCGAATAGTAAGCTTAAAAAAACACACGAATAGCAAGCTTAGAAAACCACTCGAATAGTAAGCTAAGAAAACACTCGAATAGTAGGCTTAGAAACCACTCGAATAGTAAGCTTAGAAAAGCGCTCGAATAGTAAGCTTAGAAAACCACTCGAATAGTAAGCTTAGAAAACCACTCGAATAGTAAGCTTAGAAAACCACTCGAATAGTAAGCTTAGAAAACTACTCGAATAGTAAGCTTAGAAAACCACTCGAATAGTAAGCTTAGCAACTTCTCGAATAGTAAGCTTAGAAAACTTCTCGAAGAGTAAAAATTTGAAGTCGATCAGAAGAATCATTCTCCAGCTATTGAACAGATTTCTACGATTCCAAGTTTTTAAACTAATTTCTTGCATTAAATGCTGAAGTTCATCAGAATAAAATTCATACTCTTCCCTAATTTATTTATTTTATTAAAAAAAAAAAGTTAGTATTGTATCTTGTGAATAAGAAATCTGATTTAATTCTAATCATAAACTATAATAATTAATTGAGTTAGGATCTTACGCCGCACTCTGCACTAGTCATTTCGCATGCAACATTGACGTATGGAGGCCAGCGGTTATGTAATATAGGGATGTGTTTCTCAGATCGCGCAGCGGCTGAGGTACATCAGGTTTCGTTGGCTTTCCTGTTGAATACCAGCCTCACGAGCAGTGAAACCAGCAAGGTTTCCGGGATGGAAAATCCCGGAAACCGTGCTGTTTTACTGCCATCCCTTGTGATGGCAGAACATCAGCCAAATAACTGCTGCATCATAAGTTCGTCTGTCAGATTTTAGAAAAGCGTTTCGACACCTCAGTAAAGAGTCGTTCAAGACTCTGTACACCGTGTACATCAAACCCATACTGGAGTGTGAGGCACTAGTATGGAACCCACAACTGGTCAAGCACGTCAAGAAATTAGAGAAAATGCATAGGTTAGCAACAAGACTAGCCTCGGAGCTGAAGGTTATGTCCTACGAGGAGAGGTTAAGGGAAATCGACCTGACAGCATTGTAGAGCAGGAGGGATAGGGAAGACATGATACCGACATATACTGAGAGGAACTGACAAGGTGGGTAGGGACGATGGGACACAACAACAAGGGGTCACAACAACAAGGGGTCACAACAACAAGGGGTCACAAAACAAGGGGTCACAACTGGAAATTGAAGACTCATGAGTCACAAGGTTGTTAGGAAAAACGTCTTCAGTCACAGAGTTGTCAGAAATAGAACAGTCTGGAGAGTGATGTAGTGGAGCAAGGATCCATACATAGCTTTAAGAAGAGGTATGATAAAACTCATGAAATATGATAAAAACTCATGAGTTTTTGCTAAATGACCCAATTTTACCTATTTGGCACGACACACACACACACACACACACACACACACATTATTTATATATATATTATATTATATATATATATATAAATATTATATTATATATATATATATATTATATATATATTATATATATATATATATATAATATATATAATATATGGGGAAAAGTACCACCTCCATAGCTGGAATGGGGACCCTCATTCTCAGAGAAGACAATAAACGTACCTCAGGAAAAACTCAAGGTTCTCCCCGGAAACTGTTGGAAATTTTCTTTCCTACCACCCCCTATATATTTTATATTCTATGTGAACATTTATTAATAAACAGAATACATTTACAGAAAAAACATAAACATGAATACAATGGCACAATGTATCAAAGATCATGAATTTCCTCCAGCTCCTCCGAGGCTGGACGCGAGCCAAGTATGCAGCAAGCATTTCCCCTCTGGATGGCTACACTGAGGCGCTGGAACATGAAAGTGGCTGCCCTTGGGTCCCTGGTGGTGTCGATGAGTCTGGAACCCAATTCTTTAAGGAAACGTGTGGCATTTTTTCCCCATGATCCCAAGGTCTCTGATCTCACTGGGACAAATTGATACTGTTGGCTAATGTCCCTGTACTTGCTGATCTTGTACTCCTCCCTGTGGTCAGCAGCTCCTCCCTGTCGCCCAACACACTGTGATGGATATAGGTGTCAGCCAGTGTGGACACACAGGTATAGTCCCATGCTAAGAGCTTTCCATTCTTCCAAGGATAGATGGTGATCCCGTCGGGGCGGTTTGCTGGGTTGTGGGTATTGTTGGCTGCTAGTGATCGGGGCTCCCTCTCGGCTGGGCATCCAACTGTAGCAAGGGTTCTCTTAATGATGGCGTTGACCTCATTGTGTCTTGCATGCCAGCCCTTGGTTTTGGAACAGTTAAGACCATGTAGCCCGTTTGATCTGCTTGCACTTCGCCGCAAATACACGTATATTCTGTGTGAATTGGGGCAGCAAGGCGCAGAGCCACTGCAATACGGAGGGTCATAGGGTCGAGTCGCGTTCCCATTGCCGATATGGGAACTGTTTGGAGGAAGTCCCCGGAGTGATGTGTGCTCACAGCCTGGAGACGGGCATCTCCCTATCTGATGTTGCAGCTCTGAACATGTTGGCAAACACCTTTTCAGCAATCGGGCCATCCCAGCTTGACTGTTTGTGAGCCAGTGCTGCACTAGGGTTTGGTGCTGGAGCCGCAAGAGTCTCCCATTCGGTGATGGCACTGGCATAGCTATGGTCTTCTATTTTTGCTGAATCACTGAGGGTATCGAGAAGAATTTGTCTTATCAACTCGTTTGATGCTATGGAAGAGGATAGGAAAGCTGGTAGAGCAATCTGGGAGGATCTGCGTACTCCTAGCCCTCCAAGCCTGACCGGAAGTGAGGCTTGCAACCACTGTCCATCGTCAAGGGAAAGATTCAGTACACTCTCTAGCATGATCTTCAGGAGAGAGTCATATTCCTTGAGTTTTGGACTGCTGATGGCTGGGGAGCATCTCAGAAAATAGGTAAGTTTTGGGATTGACAGGCACCTGGTGAGTAGGTAGAAGGCATCATGTGTGTCAATGACTTTCATCCTGCTTTCCATCGTCCGGAGGTCTGAGACTTTTTTTTCCTAGGATCAGATCGATGGCATTGGACCCACGAGAAGCACCAAGTAGAGTGCTATTGGCTGGATCAATGGCTAGTGCTCCTGGTAAAAACGGCACTAATATTCTGGATCATCTGTTGATTGGTAGAAACTATTTCACATTTGATGGGGTTTAAAGAAAGGCCCAGGCTTTTCTCCATGTCTTTAATTTTACTGATGTCTTCTAGGAGAGATTCTGTTGTGCCAGCTAGGGTACCGTCGTCCAGGAACCAGATATTGAGCTCGTTGGAGAGTGCTTCCGTGACTTCCTTGATGACCAACAAAATAGAAAGGGGGCGAGAGGGTCCCCCTGTTGCACGCCCTCACATGAGTCATTTTCATGGTCCCCAAACAATAGTTTGGAAAGTCACACTATAACACGATTCTATAAAGGGATAAAGGGAAGGGAAGTTTCTATAAACTGCTTGGAGAGCAGCATCCCTTCTGACTGAGTTGAAAGCATTGGCAAAGTCCAATTTGACCAAGGCTTTTTCATTGGACATGTTTTTGATGTATACTCGTGCTGCGTGGGCAGCTGCTTCACAGCCCTGTTGAACGCCGAAACCGAGCTGAGTTGGTTTCAGCATTGCAGCAGCCTCTTGACTCACCCTTCTTACTGCAGCCTTGGCGACTAGGCGCCGAAGGGTGTTACCCACTGCAATGGGCCTCATTCCGCCATCATTTTTCCGGAGGGCCACACAATGAGGCACCAAAGAAAAAGGGTCTGATGGCCTCTGGGACACGCCAGCCAGGCACAGGTTGGAAAATTTGGTGAGTTCAGACAGCAGCCTCTCTGAAACCTCGCCAAGTGCTGGATTGAGTATTTGTTTTAAGTGTTGAGGCCTTAAACCGGTGAAACCCTGCTGAACCCTGTGGAAATGACATAACAGCTTTATACACATCAGCATCCTGTAAGGTTAGATGTTCTTCTCATATATATATATATATATATATATATATATATATATATATATAATATATTATATATATATTATATATATATATATATTATATATATATATATATATATATATATATATATATATATATATATATATATATACATATGTATATATATATATATATATATATATATATATATATTATATATATATATATATATATATATATAATATTTATATATATATATATATATATATATATAATTATATATATATATGTCGTGCCGAATAGGCAGAACTTGCGATCTTGGCTTTAAATAGCAACGCTCATCTTGCCATATAGGACAAGTGAAATTTGTGTATGCAATAATTTCGCCAAAATCATTCTGAACCTAACGAAAAAAATATATTTCACTGTGTTTGTTTAGTATTAAATTATTGTAAAAAATCTAAAATATATTTAGTTGAGTTAGGCTAAATAAATTGCTCTTGTTATAATAAGGTTAGGTAAGTTTTCTAAGATTCTTTTGGTGCAAAAATTAAAAATTTTACATTAACATTAATGAAAAAAATATATCTTTAAACGTATAAGAGAAAATTTAGAAAGGATTTAATTTTAAATGAGTTCTTGCTAATTGACCAGTTTTACATATTCGGCACGACATATATATATATATATATATATATATATATATATATATATATATATATATTATATATATAGATATATATATATATTTGCAATATCTCATGGCCTATTCCTTTACCAGCGACTTGTGTCAAAGTTATCCAACGCTTAACCGGAGTCAATTAATGTGCTAGAGCCTGACGTTTTTACATTGAGAAAAATTACATTGAAGCAACCCAGTAGATAGTAGCAATGGTAGTGCGATTTGTAGCAGTAACAGCAACGACATTAGTAGTAGTAGTAGTAGCAGTCCTAACACCAGTAGGACGTGTAGTTGCAGCTGTAGAACCAAATAGTAGTAGTTATTGTAGCCGTAGTACCAGTAGTAGTAGTTGTTGTAGCCGTAGTAGCAGGAGTATCAGTTGAAATAGTTTTGTAGTAGTAATTAAAGCAGATGTTGCAGTATTAGTAATAGTAGTATCACTGGTTATTCCAGTAACAGTAGTAGTTGTCGTAACAGATGTATTTAACAGTAGTCACAGATGGTTATTAGCAGTCACAACAGTGAAAGTTACACAAGTAGTAGTAGTTGTTGTAGCAGTGTTATTAATAGCCGAAGTAATAGCAGAACTAACAACAAAATTAGTATACATAACTGCAGCACTGGAAGCACTAGTAGTAAAACTACCAGTAGCAGTAATTGTAGTAGTAACAGTAGTAGCAGGAATAGCACAGGAGTAGTTTAAGTAGTAGTAGTAGAAGTAACAGCAGTAGCATTAGCAATATTAGTTACAGTGGTTATAGTAACACTGGTCTGTGTTGCAATGCTATTTTTCAATCACTGTTCCAATACAGAAACTCTCGAAATACTTGAATTTGTTGATTTTGTCAGTAATAAAAGAAATGCTAGATATTCATCAAGTATCAAATATATAGAATCAGTATCAAATATACAGAATCGGTAAGTAAAGTCGTATTCTTAAGACAGTAGTCTAAGATATTTTCTTTTGCAATTAGTTGGCACCAGTGAGAAAACTTCCTTCTCTGGCCAGGACGAATTTTCACTCCCAGTCGTTCGTGGGTTTATTGAGGAGATACTTCTAAACTTTATGATTATTCAGTAATGTCAGTTATCAGACCATAATTCAATCAAATACAGAAATTGTGGGTTTTAACCATATATCAGGAAAACTATATAGGTTGTTTTCACTGTGTGCTAGGTTAAAAGTTCAATGCTAGTTCTGGAATTTGAAAACTACTCTCCAAGCAAACAATGAGCCACATTCTCACAGGTTATCTAGTAAACAATGAGCCACATTCTCACTGCTTATCTAGCAAACAATAAGCCACATTCTCACAGGTTATCTAGCAAACAATACGACACATTCTCACAGGCTATCTAGCAAACATTCTCACAAGTTATCTAGCAACAATGAGCCACATTCTCACAGGTTATCTAGCAAACAATAAGCCACATTCTCACAGGTTATCTAGCAAACAATGAGCCACATTCTCACAGTTATCTAGCAAACAATGAGCTACATTCTCACAGGTTATGTAGCAAACAATAAGCCACATTCTCACAGGTTATCTAGCAAACAATAAGCCACATTCTCACAGGTTATCTAGCAAACAATGAGCCACATTCTCGCAAGTTATCTAGCAAACAATGAGCTACATTCTCACAGGTTATGTAGCAAACAATAAGCCACATTCTCACAGGTTATCTAGCAAACAATAAGCCACATTCTCACAGGTTATGTAGCAAACAATAAGCCACATTCTCACAGGTTATGTAGCAAACAATAAGTCACATTCTCACAGGTTATCTAGCAAACAATGAGCCACATTCTCACAGGTTATCTAGCAAACAATAAGCCACATTCTCACAGGTTATCTAGCAAACAATAAGCCACATTCTCACAGGTTATCTAGCAAACAATGAGCCACATTCTCACAAGTTATCTAGCAAACAATGAGCTACATCTCACAGGTTATCTAGCAACAATGAGCCACATTCTCACAGGTTATCTAGCAAACAATAAGCCACATTCTCACAGGTTATCTAGCAAACAATAAGCCACATTCTCACAGGTTATCTAGCAAACAATGAGCCACATTCTCACAAGTTATCTAGCAAACAATGAGCCACATTCTCACAGGTTATCTAGCAAACAATAAGCCACATTCTCACAGGTTATGTAGCAAACAATAAGCCACATTCTCACAGGTTATGTAGCAAACAATAAGCCACATTCTCACAGGTTATCTAGCAAATGATGAGCCACATTCTCACAGGTTATCTAGCAAACAATAAGCCACATTCTCACAGGTTATCTTGCAAACAATAAGCCACATTCTCACAGGTTATCTAGCAAACAATAAGCCACATTTTCACAGGTTATGTAGCAAACAATAAGCCACATTCTCACAGGTTATCTAGCAAACAATAAGCCACATTCTCACAGGTTATCTAGCAAACAATAAGCCACATTCTCACAGGTTATGTAGCAAACAATAAGCCACATTCTCACAGGTTATCTAGCAAACAATAAGCCACATTCTCACAGGTTATCTAGCAAACAATAAGCCACATTCTCACATGGTTATTGTAGCAAACAATAAGCCACATTCTCACAGGTTATCTAGCAAACAATAAGCCACATTCTCACAGGTTATCTAGCAAACAATAAGCCACATTCTCACAGGTTATCTAGCAAACAATAAGCCACATTCTCACAGGTTATCTAGCAAACAATAAGACCCCATTCTCACAGGTTATCTAGCAAACAATAAGCCACATTCTCACAGGTTATCTAGCAAACAATAAGACACATTCTCACAGGTTATCTAGCAAGCAAAATGTTACTTACAACCCAAAAATTTATTCAGAAAACTTTATTTTAGGAACAGATAAAAAGAGTTAGTTTCCGTACCACACATAAGGATCAAACTAAACTTAGTCCAAACAATCATACACAGGATACAACCTAATCAATTTGTTTACAAACCGTATATATAGGGAACAACCCAAAACGTTAATATCTCCTACTTACTTTCTTTTCCGTTCCTGGCTTGAGACAGTGACGTCATGAGAATCCAGACGATAATCAAGGACACTAATTTCGTCATGTTTAGTTTTTTTTTCCCCTCTACTTTTATGAAAACTAAGTGAGAAGAGGTCGAGAATTTTTCACAGAAGTCGTTATGTTACACTTCTAACCCATATGTGAACAAAGTCAGAGAGTGACATACTGTCATCTGGCTGCCCATCTTATATATCAAAGCCTTTATTTACACAAAAAAAACCAGGATTTTTTTGGATTAGCTTGGGTTAATACACCGAAATCTATGCATGTACTGAATCTATTTTCCTGTTTTTTCTTTCTTTTTACGTTACACTATTTACGTAAACCAAGTGATCTCTATCAGTTGTAGGAGGTTAGTGATGTGCAGCTGCGGGTGTTCACAGCATGTACACGGGAAGATGAGAGTAGGTAAGCGGTACATTCGTAGTGTTCTGGACTGCCAGCCAGTCAAAGACCCAGCACCCAGAAGAAGCAATCTTGACTCAGCACCAGTGAGAGTCGAACTGAGCGGCGCTCCCAGCATCTCTCCACTCCCCCCTCTCTCCCCTCACTCTCTTTTCCTCTGGTTCCTGGGCTGCCCTCCCTCTCTCCCTCTGTCTCTCTCGACCCTCCTCCCTCTTCTCCCTCTTGTTCCTACTACTCTCCACTGCTCTCTCATCCCTCCCCTCACCTCCCTGTCTCGCTCTTATTCTCTCTTTCTTCTTTTTCTCCGCCAGCAAGCCAGATTTACCACAGCTAGCAACATTCTGGACAGCATTGGTGACGGCTAGGCTGCTCGCTGCAAATGCTCCCCTTTCCCACACACTTTACACACAATGAACTCAAAACCCTCACGTTTGAGATATCGATTTAATATTTTCGACAATAGACTTTTTCGAATAATCTGTTTATTTGCATTCTCGTTTTTAATTAATAATTCACGGATAACTTCGAAAGAATCTGCGCTGAGAGGCACAGAAATAAATCCAAAAATGTCAATGGAAACATCCAACATTTTTGGTGTCAACAGAGACGGTGACAATGGCAGCCACTAAACAATGAGGGAAAAAGATTACTCAGAAATGCTGTTTATTGAGACTTTTTCGTTTTGC
The DNA here is from genome assembly GCF_026875155.1 of Cherax quadricarinatus. NCBI lineage: Eukaryota > Metazoa > Arthropoda > Malacostraca > Decapoda > Parastacidae > Cherax > Cherax quadricarinatus. Next base: position 65,065 of record NC_069445.1, on the reverse strand, counting down.
GGAACAGGCGTCTTCAGCTTGTTCCAAGGGTGAAACGTATCAATACAGTTTCCTCTTTGCAATAGTCTTTGTCTTCACCTGTCTATGGTGACCTGGCAGCGCCACCAGCCTCTGGTATGTATCACTTTCCAACCAAGATACTGAAATGTCCCCTTGTAATACGGAGTTGATGCTCAAATATTGCCTAGATATTTCATATCGGGTTATGTTTATCAGAGATTGTAAGTTGATTGTCTTGGCTCACAAATTTTTCACGTTTGTTTCAGTACATTCAATGACTGAACCGCAGATGTAATGAGGAAATATCGGATACTATAGTGCGAATCCAATATTCCCAGACACAGAGAGAGACATACACACACACAGGTTTGCAAGAAGACTAGTCCAGTAGCTAAGGGGAATGTCCAAAAGAAGAAAGGTTATGGGAAATCGACCTGGAAAACACTGGAGGACAGAAGGAATAGGGTTGTCTTGACAGCGACATATAAAATACTGCGAGGAATTGACAAGATGGACAGAGACAGGATGTTCCAGAGATGGGACACAGAAACTAGGGGTCCCCATTGGAAGTTGAAGACTCAGATGAATGACAGGAATGTGGGAAGTATTTCTTCACTCACGAGTTGTGGGTAAGTGAATAGTCTGGGAAGTGATGCAGCTGAGGCAGAATCCATACAAAGCTTTAAAAAAAGGGTATGATAAAGCTCTGGAGCAGGAAGAGTGACCTAGTAGAGACCAGTGAAGAGGCGGGGCCAGCGCTGTGAATTGGACCCCTGCAACCACAACTAGGTGGATACAACTAGGTAGATACACACACACACACACACACACACACACCCCACACACACACCCCACACACACACACACACACACACCATACACACATACACACATACACACACACACACACACACACACACACACACACACACACACCACACATACACACACACACACACACACACATACACACACACACACACACACACAACACACCACACACACACACACACACACACACACACACACACACCAACACACACACACACACACACACACACACACACAAACTCAAGTAACTTACAAAAGTACAAGGAAGCTAGAAATGTATATATAAAAGTAAGGTGAGGGGAAAGTATGCTAAAAGTTAACCTTTTACTTAACTTTCTTTAAAGGGTTTTTATCACTGACCAGAATTTTTAAAAGGGATGGACCGGGTAAGCCAGCGGAAGGTCCGCCCAGATGACCAAAAGCCCCAAAACGGCGGGTCATAAAATGACCAAGACCCGTCAGGAAAACTCGTCCTGTTTCCTGACGAACTCTACCTAACCTAACCTTCATTTAATATAAACGAATGTTAAAGATAATATATAAAGAATAAATGAAATCCCAAAATCATTGCAATAGAGGAAATGTGTCAAATTTTAAACTGCAAAGTTTTTGAGAACGTGTTCAGAGAACTTTTTTCAATGACGAATTTTAGTCCTAAATTGTTTGCTCTTAAAACTAAACACGTAGACAGGGAAGCATCCTGGCTCTCAATAGATAGGGAGTAGCGGGGGAGTATATAGTAACAATAGTTTCATTCCCGGGCTGCTTGTTAGGGTAGGGTAAGTAAAGCTCCCCCTATTCCCCCCCTTTTTCCTCCCCCCGAAAGTGATAGTTGATTGCCGGCTGCTTGTTAAGGTAGGGTCAGTCTGGCTCCCCCTATCCCTTCCCCCCCCTTCTTCCTCCCCCCCCTCCCCGAAAGGTGACGTGTGGGGCTCCGGCCAAACAGTAATCACTAGACTCACAGCTCCCAGCACTACTGTAAGTACATGACTGCTCATATTCTAGTGAACTTATTGGTTGAAAGCTTTGACCAATAATGAACTTAGTCCTTTCAGTTTTTAAATCTGTTAAATGTTTTATAATCATCCCACATCTTTTAGGTTTTGTACTTATCATGGAAGTGATTTCTTAAGCAGTGGGTAGCCTGTCTCTCTTTAAACAGTTTGGGAAATGACAGAGGGTCACCTGTCAACCAACGAGAAGAATAGAAGGAGACGGACTAACGTCCTGAGACGTCCCATGTTTAATTTACTTACCTTTTTGTAAGCCAACGCAGGACCCTAACCCCTCATCATAGCTTTGGTAATGAACCTGTTTTCCTGTCATCTGAAGTAATTATTTACGGCTATACTCTGTGAAGAACGAGCCGTTGGAAAGGTCACCAACACCTGCTACCCTCCCCCCCACATCAGCAACGGCAACGATTTCAACAACACGCAGTGTCACCAACACCTGACAACCCATTTCCACGATATCCCTAATTAGCGTTGATTCAAATGTAATTTTTTTCATTTCATTTTTCAATTTTTCTTTCAATTAGGAAAACCATTTTTGTTTTATTGTTTTCATTTTCCGTTTCTAAATAATAAAGTGTTTATCATTCTCTGTTTATTATTTCTTTTTCTATTCATTAATTTTCCTGAGGAGGAGCCAGCCATGGTAATCCCTGACTGAAGTTGTTATAGAGCTGAGTAAGCCTTCACAAGTGGCGACCTTTGCCGGGAAACAACTCTACTGAATAAAGATTCAACTCCATCTCGAATTTACCATTGGAACTTCAACCCCGCATACCACAGACGGTTACCACCAGCCATGAGTAATCATTCTCTATGGTAGGACTACGGAAAAGGGTATTTAAAAGATTTGGTAATTTTTTATAGTCTCAATTTACTGTAGTCAAGTCAAGCAGGATATAATAGTTAATTCTGTCACCTTTTTTCGAGCTTGATACCTTTGGAGGATTAGACTCTAGGACCCGAGATTTTTCAGTGAAAATTTGTTTCATTGAGCTCTTTATTTTATCAAGGAACTGTCGTAGGACACTCTGATTTATTGGTGAGAAGATTGGATGGTCAGTGACCCCATTCTACTAACTGTTTGCTCGGAGCCGGCATAGAACCCTTCATTTTCATTAATACATATTGTTTAATTGAAGCAGGATCGAGCCCTCTGGTTTATTTGCAGTTTGAGCGGAGCAGGAATTGAACCCTCCATTTTCTTTTAATACCCGTTTCATTTCCCCTGAAGTTTAGTTATTATTGCAAGCTGTAGGAATACCCAGTTTTGGATGAATGCGGGAAGAAAAGTTAGGAATAACAGGGAAAAATTTAGAATCTTTCATTAGTGCTAAGATCCAGAAAGACTCGAAAGAGAAAGAATTGAGAGAGAAAGGGGACAAAATCAGAAAGAGAAAAAAAAGGAGAGAGAGAAAATCGAAAGAAAAAGAGAAAAAGGAGAAAGAGAACCTTGAAAGACAGGGAAAAAGGAGAAAGAAACCTTGAAAGACAGGAAATAAGGAGAGAGAGAGAAATTGAGAGAGAAATCCGAGAAAGCCAGTTAGAAAGAGAGCGAGAAACCAAAAAGAGTGTGATAGACTTGATCGTGAGGAAAGAGCTAGAGAACGTGAGGAACAAGCAAAAAATACTTTGAGGAACAAGCTAAGAAAAGTAAGGAACAAGTTAAATTAAGAGAACTTGAGGAAAGAGCAAAGGATAGAGAACATGAGTTAACAGAGAGAGAGAAAAGGATCGTGAGCTCGAAAATCTCGCCTTGAATTAGAGAATAAAAAGTTAACTTTTACACAACAACAATTAAGGAAGGAGTAATGGAAACAACGTGCAGTCAGTGCACATATTTCCAACACCAAAATTTACCCCCTTCACAGAGGGTGATGACATTACTTCATCCCATTATCAGGTTTGAAAATCCCGCTACCCTCTGTGAATGGCCTGCTGACACCTGGGCTACCAGGTTAGGAATGTTATTTTCTGGTACAGCTTTGAATATCTATGGCAACTTTGTCGCAGGATATCGTATGTAATTAAACCTACTGAAGAAGGCAACCCTTTTAAAGCATACCAGAAAACCATAATTCTTACAGGAAAGATTTCAGGTATGCCACCTAACAGCCTGGACAAACTTTCACAGTTACAGGAAACACTCTTTCGTTGTTGGATTTTGGATAGAGAGTTCAGGAATTGATCACAGTTAAGAGTCTCTTAGAGACTTCATGGTTGCTGACCAGTTCCTGACAGCTCTTCCTCACCAAATGCGAACTTTTTATTAGAGAACGTAACCTGTTTAAAAGCTGATGAAGTTGCTGAGGCTGCTGATTTGTATGCTGAGGCTCACAATTCCTAAAAAGACCAAAAAGGGATCGAACCCTAAGGGAAAGGGGTTCAACAGATCTTAAGAAATCAAACCCTACAGTGGAAGTAAACTGAATTCTTTTTTTCCTGTTTGTCATTTATATGATTTTTAAGGGACATAAACGTCCCGATTGTCCTTCTAAGAAGGTCCAAAAAGTTGGAAGATGTTTTAAAGACTGTAATGACCAAGCACCCTTCTGTTCAGGAACAGTTAATGGACTTAATGTATCCCCCATTTTACGAGAAAACGGGAAATGCACATGTATAGTCAATTTCTGATAAGCTGTTCCCTAACCTTAAAGAAACTCATTCCTCTGCTATACTTTCAGACTACTTGGGCCGTATGGACCTTTCCTACCATCCGTGTTACATTAGGTCAAAATGGTTCACAGGTTGGTCTGAAGCCGTACTAGCTCCCATCACTTCTTGCTCCGTATTTAATAGGTAATGTAAAAGGTGCCATTCTTCCTTCTGAGTTGACCTTTCATCACCAAAGATGGACAAAAGCTTTTCAGATCCTCTTCCTGAGAGTCGGAGAAGCCCCTCGAAAATCAGAGAGACAATGTCTCGGAATTTCTGTGGGATTAAAAACCATTGATGCTACTCTCGAAAGCGAGGTAGTAGGATCCCCCGGTTCACTTGCTAGATGAAAGTGAAGATATCACCTCCGATCCCAAAAATGTCTTGACTGGGGCTCAGACCAAAGCCCAGGCTTCTCCTACTGTCCTCCTTTTGATTTTCCCTGGCTTTAAGCCTTTAGATATATCGAAGGATCCTTTGTCAATTTACAACGTAATTGCCCTTCTCTTCAGAATTGCCATAATGCTGCTAAACAAAAATCAAGTTCCCAATGGAAAAACTTTTCATATAAATTTGAATATATAAAAGGTATCTTGTACAATCAGTATTCAAATTAAAGTCAGATGAGATAGACTATTCCATCTTAGTTGTTCCAAGTCAATGCAGAGAGACTGTTCTTAAAATGGCTCATGCCTGCATGATCTCGCACCGTAAAACCTTAAATAAAATTAGGGAAACCTATTTTTGGCCTAAAATGTCCTCAGATGTCACTACCTATTGTAGATCGTGTAAAGTTTGCTAACTGTCATCCTCTCGAGGTACCAGGCGAGTACCTAGGGGTCAAAATTCCTATCTTTACGGTACCGTTTGAAAGAGTAGCTATTGACATCGTTGGTCCTTTATCTCCACTTTCATCTGGGGGACATAGATATATATTACCTTAGTTGATTTTGCTTCAAGTTTCCCTGAAGCCGTACCCTTAAAGACCATAACTACTACAGAGGGGCTGAAGCACTTTTGTCCATCTTCTCCAGAGTGGGCATCCCTAGAGAAATTTTTGTCTGACCGTGGAACACAATTCACATCTGACTTAATGCAACATCTCTACCAACTTCCGGGAGTGAAGCCTTTCTTTATCACCCCACTATCATCCCAGCTGTAATGGAGGATTGAGCGCCAGCATTCGATTCTCAAGTCCATTTTAAAGGAAACTTTGCTCCCTTAAACCTAAGGAGTGGCATAGTTACCTACCCTGTGCTTTTTGTTTGCCATGAGGGAAGTTCCAGTGACTCTTTGGGGTTTTCCCCTTTTTGAACTTCTCTATGATAGACAGGCCAGATACCCATTGTCCAACCTTCAGACTTATGGACTAATGAGGAGGTAAATGCTGAGGTTCAGTCTTCTTACCAGTTTCTCCTTGACCTTAGATCCAAACTGAGGAGACCTCTGACATAGTTTCGAAAAACTTACACTTGTCAATAAACCCAGTACAAAACCTATTTTGATTCAAAAAGTCAGAGAAGTTTTTAAAGTAGGGGATGAAGTTCTTGTACTTTTGTCTATCAAGTCAAATGAATTATTAGTAGCATGGAAAGGTCCATATAAAGTATTAAAAATTTGGGGGAAAGTTGATTACCTCATAGAAGTCAAGGGGAAACCTAAGCTTTATCATATCAACATCCTTAAGAAATATTACCGAAAAAATTCGCATAACTGCCTTAATAACTTTGGGACTTAGTTTTTGCACACGAACTTGATACAACAACTGAAGAATGTAAGGTGTGCGTAACTGACTCCTCTTACTTAGACTATGATGAAGAACTACATGACTTGGTGACTCTTGACCACTGGGGTGCAACCAACATTAATTTTAAATGAATCTTTGGATGACCATAAGAGACATGAACTACTTCAATGTGTGAGTAACTTTTCAGACGTCTTTACTGATATTCCGGGTGTTCCCTCCACGTTAGTCCATAAGATTGAGTTAGTGAGGACAATCCTATCAAACAAAAAATTATACCCATTCCAGTTCACCTTAGAGATGCATTTGCCGAGAGGTAACAAATTATTTAAACTAAAGATATTGAACCTTCAGTATCTGCATATTCTCACCATAGTCATGTTAAGAAGGAGGATAATTCATATAGACTTGTTTATTGACTTTAGGGGCCCTTTAATGCTATAACTCGGTGGGATGCTGAGCCATGCCCTTAATAGATAGCGATCTACAAAAAATTTTTTATGACGCTTCCTTTTTTTTCAGAGATTGATATTGGGCAGGCATACCCTCAAGTAATGTTAGATCCTTCTTCTAAGCAGTACACCGCTTTCTACACACCAAAGGGAAACTGATACAGTATAGAACTATGCCCTTCGGTTTGGTAACTGCCTGTGCTACCTACGTTGAGACTGATGAGAAAGGTCTTGGTAATATGGCCAAATGTTTCAGTTTTTTTTGATAACATTTACGTAATGACATCCACGTGGGCGAACATATCCAAAAACATTAACATCAGTTTTGCGTAGGTTACGCTCACATGGCCTCACTGCCAAGCCGAAGAAATGCTTCCTTGGTTATAACAAGATTAGATATCTTGGACTTAAAACTTTCTAATAACTCTCTGCAGCCCTCCCCAGTATAGACAAAGCTTTATTAGATTTAAATTCCCAAAACCAAGAAGCTCATGCGTAGCTTTCATGGTTCTGTAAATTTTTATGCAGGGTTTATTCCGAACCTTACTGATCTTACAGGCATCTTATCTGACTTCCTAAAAAGTCTGTGAAGGAACCTCTTGAACTTTCTGAAGCAGCTCGGGAAAAGTTTAATGAGATTATAAAAATATTTTCTCGAAAGACCCTATACTTAAGATTCCAGATATTAATAAAACATTTTTTTTAAGAACTGATGCCTCCCCAAAACTGGCTTAGGTGCGGTGTTACTAAAAATACCATGATGATACTCCCTTCCCCCTATGCTTCCTAAGCCGGAAACTCCTTCCCGCAGAAACGAGATACTCCACCATAGAAAAGGAATGTTTGGCTCTTGTGTGGGGTATATCGAAGCTTAAATTTTATCTACTGGGAAAAGAATTCATTTTAGAAACGGATCACAAGCCTTTGATATACCTGGAAACTTTTAAGGAACCAAAAGTCGCCTCTTGAGGTGGACCTTGGCACTCCAAACTTTTAAGTTTCCATAATTTTGTTTCATCAATGGTTCATCCCAATTATTTCTCTGACTGGTTAAGTCGTTACAGTCAGTAGAAGATTTGTTGTCTTATGCGACTTCCACGTGTTAGAACTTTTCCTCGCCTATTCCCTTTTTATACTCCCTTGAATATAAGTCTTGGTATGGGGGAGTGTGAGGAAAAGTTCAATAGATAGGAGAGCGAGGGATATATAGTAACATAGTTTCTTGCCGGCTACTTGTTAGGGTAGGGTAAGTCCAGCTCCCCTATTTTCCCCCCCTTTTTTTTTCCCCTCCCCGAAAGTGATAGTTTAATTGCCGGGTGCTTGTTAAGGTAGGGTCAGTCTAGCTCCCGCTATCCCTTCCCCTCCCTCTTCCCCCCCCCCCGATAGGTGACGTGTGGGGCTCCGGTAAAACAGTAATCACTCGACTCCAGCTCCCAGCACACTGTAGTACACGCCTGCTCATATTCTAGTGAACTTATTGGTTGAAAGCTTCACTTTTGACCAATAATAAACTTAGTCCTTTCAGTCCCTTTTAAATGTTAAATGTTTATTAATCACCACATCTTTTAGGTATTGTACTTATCATGGAGAGTGATTTCTTAAGCAGTGGGTAGCCTGTCTCTCTTTACAGCTTGGAATGACAGAGAGGGTCACCTGCCAACCAACGAGAAGAATAGAAGGGGACGGAACTAATGTCCTGAGACGTCCCATGTTTAGTCTACTTTCCTGGTATTAAGCCAATGCAGGGCCTAACCCCTCATCATAACAGTGGTAACGAACCTGTTTTCCTGTCATCTTAAGTATTTTTTACGGCTACACTCTGTGAAGAACGAGCCAGTGGTGGGCACCAACACCTTCCTCCCCCCCCCCCCCCCCCACATCAGCAACGGCTACGATTCAACAACACGCAGTGTCACCAAACCTGCACCCCCCCTTACCACGAAATTCCTATATTTTGCGTTGAGTTCAAATGTAATTTTTTTCATTTCATTTTTCATTTTTTTTTTCAATTAGGATACCCCATTCATGTTTTTATTGTTTTACATTTTCCGTTTCTAAATAATAAAAATGTTTATCTTCTCTGTTATATTTATTTTTCTATTCATTAATTTTCCTGAGGAGGAGCCAGCCTTGGTAATACTGACTGAAGTTGTTACAGGGCTGAGTAAGCCTTCACAGTAGATAGGATAGCATCCTGGCTCTTAAAAATTTAAAAAGTAGATAGGATAGCATCCTGGCTCTTAAAAATAAAGACAATAGATAGGATAGCATCCCGGCTCTTAAAACAAAGACAGTAGATAGGATAGCATCCTGGGTCTTAAAAACTAAAGACAGTAGATAGGATAGCATACTGGCTCTTAAACCTTTAAAAACAGTAGATAGGATAGCATCCTGGCTCTTAAAACTAAAGACAGTAGATAGGATAGCATCCTGGCTCTTAAAACTAAAGACAGTAGATAGGATAGCATCCTGGCTCTTAAACTAAAGACAGTAGATAGGGTAGCACCCTGGGGCTTAAAACTAAAGACAGTAGATAGGATAGCATCCTGGCTCTTAAAACTAAAGACAGTAGATAGGATAGCATCCTGGGGGCTTTAAAACTAAAGACAGTAGATAGGGTAGCATCTTGGCTCTTAAAACTAAAGACAGTAGATAGGATAGCATCCTGGCTCTTAAACATCCTGATAAGTTATGTATGGCTCCTGGTACATATTGTGCCTATAAAGTATTTTAAAAAAGGTGACAGAGAAGTCCGCTTAAAGTACTGGCCGGTTACCTGACAAGTGTTGGAAAATTATTGGAAAAACCCTTAAGTATGTTCAGCACTTAGAAAAATAAACTTATTACCTAATATCAAAGTTGTTAAGTTACTGAGACAGAGTTTACGAATTTTAATGAGGAAAAAGTGAAAATAAAAGGTAATTATGAACATTACTGAGCATATATAATATATATATATATATAAAATATAAAATATATATATATATAATATATATATATATATAATATATATATATTATATATATATAATATATATATATATTGGTTAAATGTTCCACGACTCGTTTGATTTCTCTCTCTATCAGTGTCGAATTTTTAAATATTTTTTCGAAAATTTGAAGCTACCCGCTGAGAAATTTTGAAAGTTATCTGATACATTCCAGGATGCTGGGGATGTTTTCAGCATAGTGGCACATTAACATACCAATTATCTTTTTGTCTTACACAGGTGTTGAAAATTTGAATCCGACCGGATGCGACGTTCTCGAGTTTTTGGCGAAATAAAAATGAAAAGTTGGATGAAGCAAATGAAGAAAAAAAATGAAACAATGTTTTTAAAGGGGATGCTTCAAGAATACTTAAAAAATCCCTGTCCATGAAGCTAATCTAACAGCTACCCACAATAAATAATATTCTTGTCTTCACTGGTCACAGACCGGCCGCGGGGGCGTTGACCCCCGAAACTCTCTCTCCAGGGAAAACGATGTCGTTTTTCATCACCTTTGTTTCTTTCCTCTTGACCATTGTCCACTTTGTTGTTGCCTTACTGTCTCCTAACTTTTCCCCAGCTCCTCCTTCACCTATCGGTTTCATTTTGCTAGAGAGAAGGCGTCGTTAGATCCGTTCAGAGAGAGTTCATAATGCACGTCCTCACACCATACAGGTCAGCTAGCTCGTGGATTTATACAATAAGTGTACTAGAAAACACCTCCAAATAACTCACCTTATTTCCAGCTCCAGTAAAAGAGGCTCCATCTATATCCTCTAACTTAGTTGATCAAGATTGAGAGATAAATAACCTTAATAATTACCTTTGCACTTCTATAAAACCTGAGTACAAAATACCAAACTATAAAACTCTACTTTAGTTGTCCTCGGCATTTTAGCCTTTCTGTACTCGACTGAAGGCTGCTGCGCAGGTGTACGATTCGTAATAAAGACACCAAAGTGTTCCACATGTATTCTACAGTCCTTAAATACGTTTTTATTTTATTTTTAAAGAGTTTTTTTTTGGGTGAAGCCTATCCGAGCTACCAGACATACACAGACTAAATATTAAATTTAAAAAATAAAGTGGAAAATGGGACAGTCTAATTAATAAATTATACCAATAGTCTAATAATAATTATACCAACACAGTCTAATAATAATTAGACCAACACAGCTAAAAAATAATTAGACCAAAACAGTCTAATAATAATTATACCAACACAGTCTAATAATAATTTAAACCAATACAGTCTAATAATAATTTAGACCAACAGTCAATAATTAGACCAACACAGTCTAATAATAATTAGACCAACACAGTCTAAAAAATAATTTGACCAACACAATCTAATAATAATCATAACTTTTCTTTGGGGAAACCCTTTTCGCTCCAGCGCCAATCTAAAAATTCTTGCAGCCTTGAAGGCCTGAACCCGAACAAACAATCCTATTATGTATAATGAAACTGTCACATTGAGACTAACACAACTCAATAACAAATAAAACTACTGTTGAAGATAATTCATCACTGGGTTTAAAAGTATGAATGGGATCAAATTAATGTATTACCTATTTTTTAAACAGGAACTAAAAATCTTTTTTTTATGTATGTTGGTAAATGAGCAAATCTACATCTATCAAACTAAATTTTTAGTGAATATTCTTTTTAATTAGATGGATCAGCTGACATTGGTTAATCCAATTAAAAGAATCCCTTCTTAAATTAAACCCCAGGAAATTATTACAATATATAATTAATAAAAATATCAATTCTGCACCGACACTTAAATAAGTGTATAACTAAATACTTGAAACTGATTACAAGGGGGCATTTTAAAAATATCACAGAAACTTTGTCAGGAAAATAGTCGGACAACTACTATAGGAATTCCCCAGTTTTGTGAATTATTCCTTATTTCGCCTCTCGTTTGTTACTGGTCTGAAGTGTTAGTGAGGGATACCTGAAAGGGAATGATGTTGCTGGTCTGAAGTGTGTAGTGAGGGATACCTGAGGAATGATGTTGCTGGGCTGAGTTGTGTAGTGCGGGATACCTGAGGAATGATGTTGCTGGGCTGAAGTGTGTAGTGCGGGTACCTGAGGAATGATGTTGCTGGTCCCGAAATGGTAGTGAGGGATACCTGAGGAATGATGTTGCTGGTCTGAAGTGTGTAGTGAGGGATATCGAGGGAAAGACGTTGCTGTTCTGAAGTGTGTAGTGAGGGATACCTGAGGAATGATGTTGCTGGTTTGAAGTGTGTAGTGAGGATACCTGAGAATGAGTTGCTTTGGGCTGAAGTGTGTAGTGAAGGATACCTGAGGATGATGTTTTCTGGGCTGAAGTGTGTAGTGAGGGATACCTGAAGGAATGATTTGCTGGTTTGAAGTGTGTATGAGGGATACCTGAGGAAATGTTTGGTCTGAAGTGTGTAGTGGGGAGGTTACCTGAGGAATGATGTTGCTGGGGCTGAAGTTGTAGTGAGGGATACCTGAGGAATGATTTTTCTGGTCTGAAGTGTGTAGTGAGGGGTACCTGAGGAATGATGTTGCTGGTTTTTAAGTGTGTAGTGAGGGATACCTGAGGAATGATGTTGCTGGGCTGAAGTGTTTTAGTGAAGGGATAAACCCGAGGAATGTGTTGCTGGTTTGAAGTGTGTAGTGAGGGGTACCTGAGGAATGATGTTGTTGGTCTGAAGTGTGTATGAGAGGTACCTGAGGAATGATGTTGCTGGTCTGAATTGTGTAGTGAGGGATACCTGAGGAATGATGTTGCTGGTCGTGAAGTGTGAGTGAGGGGTACCTGAGAATGATGTTGCTGGTCTGAAGTGTGGTTTGTGAAGGGATACCTGAGGGAAAGATTTTGCTGGTCTGAAAGTGTGTAGTGAGGGAAACCTGAGGAATGATGTTGCTGGTCTGAATGTGTAGTGAGGGATACCTGATTAATGTTGTTGCTGGTCTGAAGTGTGTAGTAAGGGATAGCTGAGGAATGATTTGCTGGTCTGAAGTGTGTAGTGAGGGATACCTGAGGAATGAACGTTGGCTGGGCGAAGTGTGTAGTGAGGGATACCTGAGGAATGATGTTGCTGGTCTGAAGTGTGTAGTGAAGGGATACCTGAGGAATGACGTTGCTGGTCTGAAGTGTGTAGTGAGGATACCTGAGGAATGATGTTGCTGGTCTGAAGTGTGTAGTTTAGGAATACCTGAGGGAAAGATGTTTGCTGGTCTGAAGTGTGTAGTGAGGGTACCTGAGGATGAAGTTGCTGGTCTGAAGTGTAATAGTGAGGGGTACCTGAGGAATGATGTTGCTGGTCTGAAGTGTGTAGTGAGGATACCGGGAATGATGTTTCGTCTGAAGTGTGTAGTGAGGGGTACCTGAGGAATGATGTTGCTGGGCTGAATGTGTAGTGAGGGGGACCTGAGGAATGATGTTGCTGGTCTGAAGTGTGTTAGTGAGGAATACCTGAGGAAAGATGTTGCTGGCTGGAAGTGTGTAGTGAGGGGGACCTGAGGGAAAGATGTTGCTGGTCCGAAGTGTGTAGTGAGGATACCTGAGGGAAAGATGTTGCTGGTCGAAGTGTGTAGTGAGGAATACCTGAGAATGATGTTGCTGGTCTGAAGTGTGAAATGAGGAATACCTGAGGAATGTGTTTCTGGTCTGAAGTGTGTAGTGAGGAATACCGAGGAATGTCTGAAAGTTGTCAACAAGTGGAGTGTCAAAGCTTGATGCACTACAATACGTTTTCACAAGGAAAGTAGCAGGAAGGGTCTGGTCACATGTTTGTCATGTACCACCAGTTTCATTTTATTTATGATTACAGGAGTTTAGTCTAAGCTCTTGGTCCTGGCTTTCCTTCAGCCGCTACTGGGTTCACTCCTGGCTGTGTGAGCAATATCATAACTGTTTCCTAAAAATTTTGTATGAATCCTGTCTCTATCACTTCTCTAAGTCGTTACATCTTCGAATTGTTCGAGTGTTACCTTGGTTTTCCTGACTAGTTCGTCGGTGCAAAATCAATACACCTGCGTCTTTAGCTAACCCTGAGATGCTGAAATTACCGTAAAACGAAATAAAGTTCCGTCTTGAGCATGGTTTGCTGCAGAAGCTCAGGGACGAGGGCTGCGCCCTGTATCCCGATGTGTTCGGATACTGAAAGTGAATGAAGTCTCTTTGTCTGATGTATACTAACTAAGACGACATGTATACTTACATATAGACGACATTATAGACTTCATTATCAAAACTAATTACGTATTGTAGCCTAATCTCAAGTGATAATGTTGATGGCAGATTCTATGGAAAATTTGTATGAACTTTTCCAATATTTCGGCCCTCTTAACCATGGTGACCTTTCTGAAAAAGCTTTGATGTGCAGTTGTCAAGAGTTATTACCAGTTTTTGTCAACTTGATACATTTTAAAACGAGGTGCCGCAGTTGGGGCCGCACTTCTTCAAGCATCTGTAGAGGGAGTTCTCCATCCCCATCCTTCCCTTGGGAAAATTTAAACCACGAGCCTACTCTCTGAAAAGGAGACCCTGTCTCTTGTTAAGGAGCTGTTGTTTGATCAGGTGTACAGAGATCACAATCCGATACCTGATCTAACATCGCTGTCAAACACATACGGGAAAGGCTAATGCGATCGCAGATTTGCAAAATTGGGTGAATTTATATTTTTATATTTAAACTTCATTAAGCATTATATACTGTTTGTTAGGATAAGGTAAGAGAAATAGGTAAACTTACAGTTTTTTTATCCTTTGCTATTGTTACGTAGTAACGTTTTCTCAAGTGAGGAAATAAATTACTTGATTAGTTCTACTATTACTGTTCATTCGCTGCGGCAGTGACCTAACCATTAACTCGTTTTTTAAAGTTTATCTTTAAACTTTCCATTCCGTTTTATCGAGCACTGGCAGCGCTATGATGGTAAAAACGAATGACCAACTGATTAGCCACAGCTCTCGCTTCACATGGCGAGGGTTATGGGTTCGATTCCCAGCAAGGGTAGAAACACTGGGGCGTGTTTCTTTACACCGGTTGTCTATGTTCACCAATCTGGAAAAAGGGTACCTTGGGTGTTAGTCGACTACTGGGTCGCATTTTTGGAACAAAACTGACCTAATTTGCCAAGTGCTCAGCAAACAAGCGGCTTCTATATTAGTAGTTTTCATTGATGTCAGCTACGGCCTGTACATGTACTTGTAGAAAATAAAAGATTTATTATTATGTTATATTACTGTTATAAGCTCCACCTGTAAAAAGTGCTCTGGGGAAGGTGGTGACTTCAGCTGTTCATCACACATCCTCATTTTAAAATTCCTTCAAAACAGACATGAGCCTGGTTGTTACTGTAGTTTTGAGGTGTCAGTGTAAGTTTACAGTTCAAAACATCAGTCACAGTGAGGAAATGAATTCAAAACAAGTTGATTTTATATCTAAATTTCAAGTCCAGAGGTCTTTCTCTAATTAAACCTTGGCTGATTAACATATACTGAAGTTTGGGCTATATAGTTAAGAGTCATTGGCAGAAAACATTCTCCATTTTCTCTCTCTAATTTTTGGTACACACAGTTATTCTTGCCAATTTCGTGTATTGTACATATTAAAAATAATACCTTGCCTTTTAATATTCTTTGAGCGCATTTTTGTGCTTTGGGAAATTTTATCTACGCGGCCAGGTAACACAGCCTTCTAATTGTCCTGTGTTTTGTAATTGCTTTCCTAGTCTGTTTCAACCATCAATAGAGGTTTTGATGGTAAATACTTTATCCCGACACTCTGGCTCGTGTCCCTTTTCTCTCTCCGGTTGTTTCCTTAACATGCTGATGCATAAGGTTTTCCTTAAAATACCTCTGATCTTATCCTTTCCCTGTTTTCCTTTTCCTTATTTGGTGCTAGTTCTCAACTTGTTTCTCTTTGAAATGTCACATAATTTGTAGCTTTGTTTTAAAAACCCGTTTGCTCTCCTTCCTGCTTCTGCAATGATATCAACCATTGCTTTGTCGTTCTCAATCATACTCTTTCTTAGTGTCCCGTTTCTAGAAGTATGTAGGTCACTGTTACTACCCCTTTGGGGTCCCCCTGTGATGACTGTGCCCTCTTTGAAGTCATATAATTAATTTCCGTTCATTTCTCTCTTCTGTTTTCAACTTTACCACTAACAGTTCACCCCCTTTCACCTCATATTTTCTCTGTTACCTCATATACTGTAGGGAATATGTCGTTCGTTCTGAATTCAATTTGATTTGTCTCTGTGATAGCTATGATGTCTGAGGTTACCTCCACCATTTAGTCTTTCCATTTCTCATCTTGTTAGATAATACATCTGCATTTTGTAAAACAATTACAGCTTTCTTTCCTTTATTCGTTTTGGTTTGTAGTATCTAGTCTTTGTGTTCGTTGTACTACTGTCAAAGTGTGGTCAGGGACCGATTGGGCTGAGATTGGTGTGTGCATCAATATTGGGAAAGGGGTCACGGTTGAAGTTGAACATATGGAGGAGAAGGAAGGGTGTAGAATTAAGGGTAAATGGGGCAGAGATAGTGTTAGTGATGGGAGAAGTTTTAGGTGGGCCATTCAGTTGTGCCTGCTGTGAAAGAGGCAGTGAGTGTGCCTTCGGAGAAGTGATGGTTAAGTATTTCTGCATCCTGCCTTTCCACGTACTTCTTCCCCATATCTGAAGTCTTTTTATGTACTATCTCAGCCGATTCTTTCGTTTTCCGATTCAGATATACACGATGATAATGTGTTTTCAAAGCAGGCTTACGGGTTTAGGTGCGGTGTTACAAAAATACCATGATATACCCCTTCCCTGTATGCTTCCTAACCGAAACCCCTTTCCCCCCAAAAACAGATACCCACCATAGAAAAAGGAAGTTGGCTCTTGTGGGGGGTATACAAAGTTTAAAATTTTTTACTACGGGGAAAAGAATTCATTTTAGAAACGGATCACAAGCCTTTGATATACCTGGAAACTTTTAAGGGAACCAACAGTCGCCTCTTGAGGTGGACCTTGGCACTCCAAGCTTTTAAGTTCCATATTGTGTACATCAATGGTTCATCCAATTATTTCTCTGACTGGTTAAGTCGTTACAGTCAGTAGAAGATTTGTTGTCTTATGCGACTTCCACGTGTTAGAACTTTTTCCTCGCCTATTCTTCTTATACTCCTTGAATATAAGTCTTGGTATGGGGGAGTGTGAGGGAAAAGTTCAATAGATAGGAGTAGCGAGGGAGTATATAGTAACAATAGTTTCTTGCCGGCTACTTGTTAGGGTAGGGTAAGTCCAGCTCCCACTATTCCCCCCCTTTTTCCCCCTCCCCGAAAGTGATAGTTTAATTGCCGGCTGCTTGTTAAGGTAGGGTCAGTCTAGCTCCCGCTATCCCTTCCCCTCCCTCTTCCCCCCCCCCCGATAGGTGACGTGTGGGGCTCCGGTAAAACAGTAATCACTCGACTCACAGCTCCCAGCACTACTGTAAGTACACGCCTGCTCATATTCTAGTGAACTTATTGGTTGAAAGCTTCACTTTTGACCAATAATAAACTTAGTCCTTTCAGTCTTTAACTGTTAAATGTTTTAATAATCACCACATCTTTTAGGTATTGTACTTATCATGGAGAGTGATTTCTTAAGCAGTGGGTAGCCTGTCTCTCTTTACAGCTTGGAATGACAGAGAGGGTCACCTGCCAACCAACGAGAAGAATAGAAGGAGACGGACTAATGTCCTGAGACGTCCCATGTTTAGTCTACTTACCTGGTATGTAAGCCAATGCAGGACCTAACCCCTCATCATAACAGTGGTAACGAACCTGTTTTCCTGTCATCTTAAGTATTTATTTACGGCTACACTCTGTGAAGAACGAGCCAGTGGTGGTCACCAACACCTTCCTCCCCCCCCCCCCCCACATCAGCAACGGCTACGATTTCAACAACACGCAGTGTCACCAACACCTGGCACCCCATTACCACGAAATTCCTATATTAGCGTTGAGTTCAAATGTAATTTTTTTCATTTCATTTTTCATTTTTCTTTCAATTAGGATACCCATTCATGTTTTTATTGTTTTACATTTTCCGTTTTCTAAATAATAAAGTGTTTATCATTCTCTGTTATTATTTATTTTTCTATTCATTAATTTTCCTGAGGAGGAGCCAGCCTTGGTAATACTGACTGAAGTTGTTACAGGGCTGAGTAAGCCTTCACAGTAGATAGGATAGCATCCTGGCTCTTAAAACTAAACAGTAGATAGGATAGCATCCTGGCTCTTAAAACTAAAGACAATAGATAGGATAGCATCCTGGCTCTTAAAACTAAAGACAGTAGATAGGATAGCATCCTGGGTCTTAAAACTAAAGACAGTAGATAGGATAGCATACTGGCTCTTAAACCTAAAGACAGTAGATAGGATAGCATCCTGGCTCTTAAAACTAAAGACAGTAGATAGGATAGCATCCTGGCTCTTAAAACTAAAGACAGTAGATAGGATAGCATCCTGGCTCTTAAAACTAAAGACAGTAGATAGGATAGCACCCTGGGTCTTAAAACTAAAGACAGTAGATAGGATAGCATCCTGGCTCTTAAAACTAAAGACAGTAGATAGGATAGCATCCTGGGTCTTAAAACTAAAGACAGTAGATAGGATAGCATCTTGGCTCTTAAAACTAAAGACAGTAGATAGGATAGCATCCTGGCTCTTAAACTATCCTGATAAGTTATGTATGGCTCCTGGTACATATTGTGCCTATACGTATTTAAAAAAGGTGACAGAGAAGTCCGCTTAAAGTACTGGCCGGTTACCTTGACAAGTGTTGGAAAATTATTGGAAAAACCCTTAAGGTATGTTCAGCACTTAGAAAATAATAACTTATTACCTGAATATCAAAGTTGTTAAGTTACTGAGACAGAGTTTACGAATTTTAATGAGGAAAAAGTGAAAATAAAAGGTAATTATGAAACATTACTGAGCATATATATATATATATATATATTATATATATATTTTATATATATATATATATATATATATATATATATATATATATATATATATATATATATATATATATATTGGTTAATGTTCCACGACTCGTTTGATTTCTCTCTCTATCAGTGTCGAATTTTTAAATATTTTTTCGAAAATTTGAAGCTACGCCGCTGAGAATTTTGAAAGTTATCTGATACATTCCAGGATGCTGGGGATGTTTTCAGCAATAGTGGCACATTAACATACCAATTATCTTTTTGTCTTACACAGGTGTTGAAAATTTGAATCCGACCGGATGCGACGTTCTCGAGTTATGGCGAAATAAAACTGAAAAGTTGGATGAAGCAAAATGAAGAAAAAAATGAAACAATGTTTTTAAGGTGATGCTTCAAGAATACTTAAAAAATCCCTGTCCATGAAGCTAATCTAACAGCTACCCACAATAATAATATTCTTGTCTTCACTGGTCACAGACCGGCCGCGGGGGGGTTGACCCCGAAACTCTCTCTCCAGGTAAAACTGATGTCGTTTGTCATCACCTTTGTTTCTTTCCTCTTGACCATTGTCCAGCTTTGTTGTTGCCTTATCTGTCTCCTAACTTTTCCCTAGCTCCTCCTTCACCTATCGGTACATCTGCTAGAGAGAAGGCGTCGTTAGATCCGTTCAGAGAGAGTTCATAATGCACGTCCTCACACCATACAGGTCAGCTAGCTCGTGGATTTATACAATAAGTGTACTAGAAAACACCTCCAAATAACTCACCTTATTTCCAGCTCCAGTATATGAGGCTCCATCTATATCCTCTAACTTAGTTTGATCAAGATTGAGAGATAAATAACCTTAATATTACCTTTGCACTTCTATAAAACCTGAGTACAAAATACAAACTATAAAACTCTACTTTAGTTGTCCTCGGCATTTTAGCCTCTTCTGTACTCGACTGAAGGCTGCTGCGCAGGTGATACGATTCGGTAATAAAGACACCAAAGTGTTCCACATGTATTCTACAGTCCTTAAATACGTTTTCATTTATTTTTTAAAGAGATATTTTTTGGGTGAAGCCTATCCGAGCTACCAGACATACACAGACTAAATATTAATTAAAATATAATGTGGAAAATGGGACAGTCTAATAATAAATTATACCAATAGTCTAATAATAATTATACCAACACAGTCTAATAATAATTAGACCAACACAGTCTAATAATAATTAGACCAACACAGTCTAATAATAATTATACCAACACAGTCTAATAATAATTAAACCAATACAGTCTAATAATAATTAGACCAACAGTCTAATAATTAGACCAACACAGTCTAATAATAATTAGACCAACACAGTCTAATAATAATTAGACCAACACAATCTAATAATAATCATAACTTTTCTTGGGAACCTTTACGCTCCAGCGCCAATCTAAAAATTCTTGCAGCCTTGAAGGCCTGAACCCGAACAAACAATCCTATTATGTATAATGAAACTGTCACATTGAGACTAACACAACTCAATAACAAATAAAACTACTGTTGAAGATAATTCATCACTGTTAACAGTATGAATGGGATCAAATTAATGTATTACCTATTTCTTAAACAGGAACTAAAAATCTTTATTTTATGTATGTTGGTAAATGAGCAAATCTACATCTATCAAACTAAATTTATAGTGAATATTCTTTTGAATTAGATGGATCAGCTGACATTGGTTAATCCAATTAAAAGAATCATTCTTAAATTATCCCCAGGAAATTATAATTACAATATATAATTAATAAAAATATCAATTCTGCACCGACACTTAAATAAGTGTATAACTAAATACTTGAAACTGATTACAAGTGGCATTTAAAAGTATCACAGAAACTTTGTCAGGAAAAATAGTCGGACAACTACTATAGGAATTCCCCAGTTAGTGAATTATTCCTTATTTCGCCTCTACTGTTGTTACTGGTCTGAAGTGTGTAGTGAGGGATACCTGAGGAATGATGTTGCTGGTCTGAAGTGTGTAGTGAGGGATACCTGAGGAATGATGTTGCTGGTCTGAAGTGTGTAGTGCGGGATACCTGAGGAATGATGTTGCTGGTCTGAAGTGTGTAGTGCGGGATACCTGAGGAATGATGTTGCTGGTCTGAAGTGTGTAGTGAGGGATACCTGAGGAATGATGTTGCTGGTCTGAAGTGTGTAGTGAGGGATATCTGAGGAATGACGTTGCTGTTCTGAAGTGTGTAGTGAGGGATACCTGAGGAATGATGTTGCTGGTTTGAAGTGTGTAGTGAGGGATACCTGAGGAATGATGTTGCTGGTCTGAAGTGTGTAGTGAAGGATACCTGAGGAATGATGTTGCTGGTCTGAAGTGTGTAGTGAGGGATACCTGAGGAATGATGTTGCTGGTTTGAAGTGTGTAGTGAGGGATTACCTGAGGAATGATGTTGTTGGTCTGAAGTGTGTAGTGAGAGGTTACCTGAGGAATGATGTTGCTGGTCTGAAGTGTGTAGTGAGGGATACCTGAGGAATGATGTTGCTGGTCTGAAGTGTGTAGTGAGGGATACCTGAGGAATGATGTTGCTGGTTTGAAGTGTGTAGTGAGGGATACCTGAGGAATGATGTTGCTGGTCTGAAGTGTGTAGTGAAGGGATACCTGAGGAATGATGTTGCTGGTTTGAAGTGTGTAGTGAGGGATACCTGAGGAATGATGTTGTTGGTCTGAAGTGTGTAGTGAGAGGTACCTGAGGAATGATGTTGCTGGTCTGAAGTGTGTAGTGAGGGATACCTGAGGAATGATGTTGCTGGTCTGAAGTGTGAGTGAGGGATACCTGAGGAATGATGTTGCTGGTCTGAAGTGTGTAGTGAAGGGATACCTGAGGAATGATGTTGCTGGTCTGAAGTGTGTAGTGAGGGATACCTGAGGAATGATGTTGCTGGTCTGAAGTGTGTAGTGAGGGATACCTGATTAATGTTGTTGCTGGTCTGAAGTGTGTAGTAAGGGATAGCTGAGGAATGATGTTGCTGGTCTGAAGTGTGTAGTGAGGGATACCTGAGGAATGACGTTGCTGGTCTGAAGTGTGTAGTGAGGGATACCTGAGGAATGATGTTGCTGGTCTGAAGTGTGTAGTGAAGGGATACCTGAGGAATGACGTTGCTGGTCTGAAGTGTGTAGTGAGGGATACCTGAGGAATGATGTTGCTGGTCTGAAGTGTGTAGTGAGGAATACCTGAGGAATGATGTTGCTGGTCTGAAGTGTGTAGTGAGGGGTACCTGAGGAATGATGTTGCTGGTCTGAAGTGTATAGTGAGGGATACCTGAGGAATGATGTTGCTGGTCTGAAGTGTGTAGTGAGGGATACCTGGGGAATGATGTTGCTGGTCTGAAGTGTGTAGTGAGGGGTACCTGAGGAATGATGTTGCTGGTCTGAAGTGTGTAGTGAGGGGTACCTGAGGAATGATGTTGCTGGTCTGAAGTGTGTAGTGAGGAATACCTGAGGAATAGATGTTGCTGGTCTGAAGTGTGTAGTGAGGGTACCTGAGGAATGATGTTGCTGGTCCGAAGTGTGTAGTGAGGATACCTGAGGAATGATGTTGCTGGTCTGAAGTGTGTAGTGAGGAATACCTGAGGAATGATGTTGCTGGTCTGAAGTGTGTAGTGAGGAATACCTGAGGAATGATGTTGCTGGTCTGAAGTGTGTAGTGAGGAATACCTGAGGAATGTCTGAAAGTTGTCAAACAAGTGGAGTGTCAAAGCTTGATGCACTACAATACGTTTTCACAAGGAAAGTAGCAGGAAGGTGTCTGGTCACATGTTTGTCTGTACTCACCAGTTTCATTTTATTTATGATTACAGGAGTTTAGTCTAAGCTCTTGGTCCTGGCTTTCCTTCAGCCGCTACTGGGTTCACTCCTGGCTGTGTGAGCAATATCATAACTGTTCCTAAAATTATGTATGAATCCTGTCTCTATCACTTCTCTAAGTCGTTACATCTTCGAATTGTTCGAGTGTTACCTTGGTTTTCCTGACGTAGTTGCGTCGGTGCTACATCAATACACCTGCGTCTTTAGCTAACCCTGAGATGCTGAAATTACCGTAAAACGAAATAAAGTTCCGTCTTGAGCATGGTTTGCTGCAGGAAGCTTCAGGTACGAGGGCTGCGCCCTGTATCCAGATGTGTTCAGGATACTGAAAGTGAATGAAGTCTCTTTGTCTGATGTATACTAACTATAGACGACATGTATACTTACATATAGACGACATTATAGACTTCATTATCAAAACTAATTACGTATTGTAGCCTAATCTCAAGTGATAATGTTGATGGCAGATTCTATGGAAAATTTGTATGAACTTTTCCAATATTACGGCCATCTTAACCATGGTGACCTTTCTGAATGAAAAGCTTTGATGTGCAGTTGTCAAGATGTTATTACCAGTTTTGTCAACTTGATACATTTTAAAACGAGGTGCCGCAGTTGGTGCCGCACTTCTTCAAGCATCTGTAGAGGGAGTTCTCCATCCCGATGCCTTCCTCTTGGGAAAATTTAAACCACGAGCCTACTCTCTGAAAAGGAGACCCTGTCTCTTGTTAAGGAGCTGTTGTTTGATCAGGTGTACAGAGATCACAATCCGATACCTGATCTAACATCGCTGTCAAACACATATCGGGAAAGGCTAATGCGATCGCAGATTTGCAAAATTGGGTGAATTTATATTTTTATATTTAAACTTCATTAAGCTATTATATACTGTTGGTTAGGATAAGGGTAAGAGAAATAGGTATCTTACAGTTCTTTTATCCTTTGCTATGTTACTGTA
>NC_069445.1:0-41089 GCF_026875155.1 Cherax quadricarinatus | reverse complement strand
AAAAACCCTAAAAAACGGAAGTCAGTTTGCGTTTTTGGTTTTTCTTTATAGTATTTTTTACCAAAAATGCGTCTTTACTGGTCCATGCGTCTTTACTGGTCAAGTAACCCTATCAGGTACCTCCCTTAACATTTAAAGGCGAAAACAAACATTTATCCATACACATCAATGTCTATCAACAACACTTCAGTTAGTTTATCACAGTACAAGTCTAGATAACGTGTAATTACTACAGAAAATTGGAGAGGAATCTCCCATACTCACCCATTAGCGGGAAAACACAGCTGTTCTGATGTAAACAAAGGCATGTTGAGTGTTGCCATCTATGGTTAGGTTTATTTATTTTTATTTTATTTTATTTCATTATTTATTTTTCTTTTGATTAATTTTTAAAAATCAATTTTACTCTCCAAACACTTGAACTTTTTAGGTAGGGACCCCTTTGCACTTGCACCATGTGCGCAGTCTTGGATGAGCCCCTGAACCCCTTGGACCGCGGGGCCCCTAAATGCGCGGGGCCCTAGGCAAATGCCTAGTTTGCCTATGCGGTAATCCGGCCCTGTAGACCATTTCACCAAATATTGTGAGTTAGTTCCTATTGCAGATAAGACTGCAGAGACAGTAGCTAAAGCGTTTAAAGAATGCATTATCTGCAGGCATACCACCCCTAAATCCTTAGTAACAGATAATGGAGGTGAATTCTGTAATGAGATTCTTGAAAATTTGTGTACTCTATACAAGATCTCTAAATCCACCATTGTTCCTCATCATCCTGCCAGCAATGGGTTAGCTGAACGAACCAGTAAGAAAGTACTTGATGTCCTGAGAGCCACTATCAACCCCAATAGTGAAACTTGGGATGAAGTCATACCAGATGTTCAATGTGCCATAAATTCTGCTTACAATGCTTCCATAGGTGATACTCCACATTATGCATTGTATGGTGTAGACAAGCGTTTACCCTATGAGTTGTTATATTCCACTCCGAAACCTAATTACAACCCTGATGATTTCGTAGCAACTCGTACCAGCATGGCTCAAAGTGTTTTTAGAAGAATCCGTGAAACACTTCATAAATCAACAGCAGAATTTACTAGAGTAACTAATAGCGTGCTAAGCCATCAAAAGTCAAAGTAGGTTCGAGAGTAATGCTGACAAATTTCAACAAAACATCCGCAATGCCTAAGCTCGATCAAAAGTTTGTCGGACCTTATCGTGTTGTAGAAACACATCTCTGGTAATAAGTATAAGGTTAGAGAAATTAGTACTGGTAAGTACAAAGAATCGCATTTAGATCATATGAAATTAGTATGCGATGTTGATGATATTGCTACCCAGACTAATGTGACAGATGCTGAAAATCCTCTTGACTCTGTACCCTCTACCTCAGATACTCAGTTAGATAACCAACCTGAATGTCATTACTCCTTGCGTACTCGACAAGTAATGAGAAACCCACAAGTATCTTTTGTAGATACTCGTTCAGATCTCCCTCAGTCAAGGCATGTGTTAGCCATTGCAGAGGAATTCGATCCTCCCAGAGATGATAACCATTCTGCATATGTAAACCTCACCCTCGCAGAATTGGGTTTAAATGTTCATAGTCTGTATAACTAGATGTCCGAGATGAAGTAAATTGTCAACTGTTTGTTATTAACTGATTAGTTTTTTCAGAATTTGTTTTTTTCATATTCACGTTCCCTCCATATTCTGAGAATTTGACAGTAATGATCTGAGTGCGCACCAGATGCCTTTGCTGTTAATTTCACCTTGTATATATTTATTTATTCTTCCTCAGAATCCGTAGAGTGCATGAATACAGATCGATCGATCAATTCCATCCATATTGTACAATGATTTGTTCTTATAGTTTGTAATGCATTACGTTAAAAGTGATACATTAACACCCAATTACGTAAAATTCATTTTGTTAACATCCAGTATGATACCATCCATTAGTTCTAAGTTATATATGAATTTGTTATTGTATAGAATCGGCTCAGAACCACCTGCCTGTTCAGCCTATAAGATAGTAGTGTATGTCGAGACGACATACGTAACATGACCGTAGCTGTCAGCATAGTTGCTGATCCCTGTGTTGTACAGCATATTAGTATCATCCATGTGTTTATATAGAAGACTCCTTAGGCCTGTGACTGTATGACATCACGGGATGCAGCTTGAGTGTGAAGCTAGCTACCTCGCACTCAGTCGGCGTTTGACACAGGCTAGGACAGGCAGAGGCTGGGCTCCATTTTCCATCATCACAGTCTGACAATATATCATTACCATCCAACAAGTGTGTCTACCTTCAACCCTCGATATCTCCATTTAAGAACCCCTACAATACCTCATCCACTAGGAAAATAATAGGATGGATAATGAGAACCTTCAAAACTAGGGACACCAAACCCATGATGATTCTCTTCAAATCGCTTGTTTTCTCTAGGCTGGAATACTGTACACTAACGGCCCCCTTCAAGGCTGGCGACATTGCAGACCTGGAGAGTGTACAAAGAACTTTCACAGCACACATAAGTATGATAAGGCACCTAAACTACTGGGAACGGCTGAAGGTCCTTGATCTGTATTCCCTCGAACGCAGGTGAGAGAGATACATGATAATATACACTTGGAAGGTCCTGGAGGGATTGGCACCAAACCTGCACACGAAAATCACTCCATATGAAAGCAAAAGACTCGGCAGGAGATGCAACATTCCCCCGATGAAAAGCAGGGGCGCCACGAGTACAATGAGAGACAACACAATAAGTGTCCAGGGCCCAAGACTGCTCAATTGCCTTCCAGCATGCATAAGGGGGATTACCAATAGACCCCTGCTGTCTTTAAGAAGGCACTGGACAGGCACTTAAAGTCAGTACCTGATCAACCGGGCTGTGGTTCGCACGTCAGCTTGCGTGCGGCCAGCAGTAACAGCCTGGTTGATGAGATCCTGATCCACCATGAGGCCTGGTCTCAGACCGGGCCGCGGGGGGTTGACCCCCGAAAACCCTCTCCAGGTAAACTCCAGTTATGGTGTTTGTGAACCGAGCTTTTAAAGGAGAGAGTGTGTTAGTTGGCAGTGATATATGCAGTCAAGGGTGTGTCCCTGGAACCATCCTTGCATAATGTATGACGTGGTAAACTGCAAATCTTTGTGAATGCTCATGGTAGATATTTCACCCTGAGAAAGAACATCAAACTGGTAGACCTCATCAAGTTTCCTCTTCCGTGAGTCAAAGGTGAAGTGGAGGCAGACAAGCTTGTAGGTGAAGTTCTCCTAAGGAAATCTTGCGGCACAAGTCTGATGAAGCCTGTGGACTCCTCAAAGTTCTGAACAGTGCTTGTTCTGCGAGTGCATTAGACAGTGAACCTATGGGACTGACTTCACTCAACATATATCCCTGCAGAATGGTACCAAACCTATTTACGTTTTGCCATTTGCAAAGAGCCTTCGCTGAAGAACTCATTACCAAGATTCTCCAGAATGGAGTTATCAAAGACACTACATCTCGGAATGCTTAACTTATCTTTTTCCTAAGTAGGATGGGACATCTCATCTTGCAATCTACTCAGGAAAACTAAATGCCTGTCCAGACTCCGACCATTTCCCATTGTCACTTCTGAATGACCTATTGCAGCACATTAGCAATATATTTTTTTAATTACGATCTTCTGTAAAAAATTTTGGAGTTTTCTTCTTGACGACCAAAAATAAAAAAAAATGATGGCATTATTTACACCAACTACAAATTATAGTTCAAATGGATGAATTAGTTTTAAAGGAGCAGCCTAATTACACTCGGGTCATTTGATATCGACAAGTGTACTCTCCTGGGTAACACCATTATAGTATACCTAAATGATTCATTGTGATATCTCAGGAACTTACCTTCCCATCTTGAAAAAACTAAGCAGGTTTTGGGAAAAATTTAAAGCCAAGGCTAGTCTAAAAGGGTCAAGCTTTCCAAATGCCAGTTTTCTCAGGAAAGAGATAAGTTTCTGGGGCATGTAGTGACTCGGAACAGTATAAAGACAGACAAGTCCAAACTCTCTACTAGGCCCGGTCCAGTGGCCAGGCCCGGTGGCCTGGTGGATAAAGCCCCCCTTCACACACGGAGGGCCCGGGTTCGATTCCTGGCGGGTAGAAACATTCGACACGTTTCCTTACACATGTTTTCCTTTTTCACTTAGCAGCAAATGGGTACCTGGGTGTTAGTCGACTGGTGTGGGTCGCATCCTGGGGGGCAAGATTGAGGATCCCAATGGAAATAAGTTAGACCGTCCTTGAATGACGCACTAACTGGGTGGCTAACCCTCCGGGTTAAAAATCGAACGGAAAATCTTATCTTAATTCTTATCTCTAGATCTATGACGGCAGATGAATTCACTCCTTCATGGACCTGCTGTTTTTTACCTCACTTTCATTGCCGGTTTCTCTACCATTGTTACAGCACTGATTCGCTTTTAAAAGGGAAGGACTTTCCACCAAGAAAGAGATTTGTATGTCAAACCTGTTCTCAAATTTCTTGACTTTACATTGATGACGGATGCCAGCAAAGTTAACATTGGTGATGTCTTGTCTCAGAAGTCCGATGGTAAAAAAACAGCCAATAGCTCACACTAGTCATATTCTTCCACAGCTGAGAAACTATTCAGTACCCAGAGCTAGATGCCCTTTATCATTGTCGGGGCCTTGAATCATTTTCGAGAAATTATCTACCAATAACTCATCAAGATTTATAATTATCATTTTACCTCTTTTGTCTCTTTTTGCAAACAAGTTTTACCCTCAGGAAAGCATGCTCGGGGGGTCTCTTACTTTCATTGACCTGGAAATTTTCTGTTTCTGGTGAGCAGAACTTCATTATTAATGCCCTATCGAAGCATATCACTTTTGTTATCTCTAAAAACTCCTCCATTGAAGATCTAGAGAGAGAGCCCAACACTGAGACTGTTAGGCCACCTGTCCATCATTACCTGACCAAAGAGGATACTGACCGCAGGTCGAACCTGTAAAGTGAAAGATTTGGTCATTAACCAAGGAGTTCTGCGCCGAGTGACTAGACTAGCGAATTCTAGCAGAGCCGTCCACCAGCTGCTGATTCCAGAACCCTTGGTACCAGGAACCTTGAAGTCGCCCCAAGATGTCCCAGGTGGCACTGCATCCAGTAAAGACTGCACAAAAGCATTTCCTGCTTCCAGCACAAAGGTACATTATCGGTCCTAAAACCCATCCTTAAGTATCCCATTAAAAAGGACCTATGGGAATGAACTTTTGTCAACCTGCTGAGTAATTTTTTGGCCTCAGAGTAAGGTCACTAACTTCACGTAGCACTCTGAACTAGGGACCCATTCCTGACAAACTACCGAGACAGTTTTCAAAGGCGTTCAGAGATTATGTTATCCTATGTCATTTCTTGCCTCATGTCTTTTTATCGGACAATGGGTCAGAGTTTATTAAAGCCGCAATGCAGGGATCTTTGCTGTAGGTTCAACATATATTAAGTACATATAATTGGATACCACCCCACAACAATGGCCCTGCCGATTGCAAGAATCACAAAATCTTAGAAGTGCTCAGAGTGACCATCAGTCCGAGTTGTACCCAAGGGATGATGCCATTCCAGATGTGCAGAGTATCCTAAATTCCTTTTTACAATAGTTCGATTGCAGATACACCTCACTTTGCAATGTCGGCTATGTCAAACATTTACCTTTCAAAATTCCGCTTTCTCTGCCTCAACCTGTCTATGATTTGATAATTTCAGTTTTATAAGATGCAGACTTCTCAGCTCATCTTCAAGAGAGCATGGTAAAACCTTATGAAAGCAACATAAGTTTACTACTAATTGTAATGCCATTGCTACGGGGATTAAGGTGGTACCAGAATGTAGTCATGTTACAAAAAATCATTCAAATCCCAGGTATGTACATATTAACTGGCTCCCTAATCCGTTGGTTCTTACCAACTCCTTTCCCCAGCTTCACAAACTACAATATGAAATAAAAGGTTGCCAGTGGTGCAATTAAAGAAGCTCAATTTCGCCCCATGAAGTACGATGACAATGTGTAAACTGAAGCCGAACTGGAGGAATGGGTATTGCGACAGCACGACCTAACTGACATTAGCGATAACACTTCTGCTACTCCTACCTCTGCTGATGTGATCAATGACAGCCTCCCTGTCCAGGCGGCATTCTTATGGTTATGGCCAAGGACAGCAGTACATTTCTGTGTCATTACACAACCCCTGACTTATCTGATTCATTCGCCGACTATCGTCTTCTCACTGAAAAAGGCATTAATGCTCATAAAACTTTACAGTTAGTTAAACTTCACATGTCGGAAACAGTATATTTCATGTATACATGTATATGTACAATACATTTAGTCTTCCATTCATGTTCTGGAACTGAAAGTTTTACCTCAGGCAGCATGAGTTTACAGTCTGCACCAAAGATCAGGAAAAATACGCCCTCTCGTGTGCATTCACAACCTAGAAATGCGATTGCCAATTATTTATTTACATATGTGCAGATGGATCGATGTCTCTCAATGTGTAGACAGGCCTGATGTCCTGTGCAGCTCTGTGAGAGTTGTAAGATTCATGCTCTGGGGCTGTTTTAATGTCCACTGGCCCCATTAATTGCTATCTCTATCATCATTTGAAACCCATTTTTTTTCTCTCTCCGGCAGGAAGTTTTCTTTTAAGGGTCCAGAAATAGAACATAAGAATTTAAAGGATCTTTCTTATGTTCTATTTCTGTAAAGAAACAAAACCAATTTCCCCAGGAATATTTTAAGTTTTCACTTGTCGCATATCAGTGCTGTCAGGTCAGGAATGATCTGAGGTGCGTGACTGAGCAACGTAACCAGATTCTCCTCCATGTTTTGAAAATGCCTGCCTGCGTAGGCATGATTTCTGTGCTCCTAGGTAAGGGAACTCATGTTTTGAGTTAGAGAGGATTTACACAGCTGCTTCACTCTCACTCTGACGACATTCGCCAGACAAATAACACCTTTCCTTCCTGGTTCTTGGGTATTGGTTGCCCCTCACCCTCGTTGCCCGGTGTCTAGTCTGCAGTGAGTTTATCATATCCTGCAGTTCCCTACTAAACCATTACCATAACAATCAACCCAATAATAACAGAAAAGGTGGAGTGTCCATTACCAGCACCTCCATGCACACACCATTATTGCGTCAGGTGTGCTTCGTCAGGTGTGCTGCGTCAGGAGTGCTGTGTCAGGTGTGCTGTGTCATGTGTGCTGTGTCATGTGGCTGTGTCAGGTGTGCTGTGTCATGTGTCTGTCATGTGTGCTGTGTCAGGTGTGCTGTGTCAGGTGTGCCTGTCAGGTGTGCTGTGTCATGTGTGCTGTAAAGTGTGCTGTGTCAGGTGTGCTGTGTCATGTTGCTGTGTCAGGTGTGCTGTGTCAGGTTGTGCTGTGTCAGGTTTGCTGTGTCAGGTGTGCACGGAGTCAGTGTGTGCTGTGTCCATGTGTGCTGTGTCAGACGTGTGCTTGTGTCAGGTGTGCGTGACCAGGTGATGTGTGTCATGTTTGCTGTGTAAGGTGTGCTGTGGTCAGTGTGTGCTGTGTCAGGTGTGCTGTGTCAGGTGTGCTGTGTCATGTGTGCTGTGTCAGGGTGTGCTGTGTCAGGTGTGCCGATTGTAATCAGGTGTGCTGTGTTCATGATGTGCTGTATGAGGGTTTGTGCTGTGTCAGGTGTGCTGTGTCAGGTGTAGTGTGTCAGGTGGTGCTGTGTCAGGCGTGCTGTGCCAGGGTGCTGTGTCAGGTGTTTATGCTGTGTCAGGTGTGCTGTGTCAGGTGTGCTGTGTCAGGGGTGCTGTTGTCAGGGTGTGCCTTGTCAGGTTGTTGGCTGGTCTGGTGTGCTGTGTCCAGGTGTGTTGTGTCATATGTGCTGTGTCAGGGTGTGCTGTGTCAGGTGTGGCTGTGTCAGGTGGGTTGATGTGTCAGGGACGGATTGTCAGTGTGCTGTGTCAGGTGTAGCTGTGTCAGTGTGTGTAGTGTCAGATGTGCTGTGTAGGTGGGCTGTGTCAGATGTGCATTGTCAGATGTGCTGTGTCAGGTGGGCTGTGTCAGGTGGGCTGTGTCAGGTGTGCTGTGTCAGGTGTGCTGTGTCAGGTGTGCTGTGTAGGTGGGCTGTGTCAGGTGGGTTGTGCAGGTGTTCTGGTAACAGGTGGGGTTTGTCAGGTGTGCTGTGTCAGGTGGGCTATGTTGTCCGGTGGGCTGTGTCAGGTGTGCTGGTGACAGGTGGGCTGTGACGGTGGGCTGTCGTCAGGTGTGGCTGTGCAGGTGTGCTGTGTCAGGTGGGCTGTGTCAGGTGGGCTGTGTCAGGAGTGGGGGGGCTTGTGCCAGTGTGGGCGTGATCAGGTGTGCTGTGTCAGGTGGGCTGTTACAGGTGGGCTTGTCTCAGGTGTGCTGTGTCAGGTGTTGCTGTGTCAGGTGGGCTTGTGTCAGGTGGGCTGTGTCAGGTGGTGTGTTGTGTCAGGTGGGCTGTGTCAGGAGTGCTGTGTCAGGTGTGTTGGTGTGTCAGGTGGGCTGTGTCAGGTGTGCTGTGTAAGGTAGTGCTGTGTCAGTGTGTGCTGTGCAGGTGTGCTGTGTCAGGGGGCTGTTTCAGGTGGGCTGTGTCAGGTTATTTTGCTGTGTCAGGTGGGCTGTCAGATGTGCTGTGTCAGGAGGGGCTCTGTGACAGGTGGGATTGAGTCAGGTTGTGCTGTGTCAGGTGTGCTGTGTCAGGTGGGCTGTGTCAGTGGGGCTGTGTCAGGTGGCTGTTGCTGTGTCAGGTGGGCTGTGCTCAGGTGTGCTGTATCAGGTGTGTGCTCCCGGTCAGGTGGGGCTGTGTCAGGTGCTGTGTCAGGTTTGTGCTGTGTCGGGTGTGCTTGTGTTCAGGTTGGGCTTGTGTCAGGTGTGCTGTGTGTGTTGCTGTGTCAGGTGGGGCAGTGTCAGGTGTGTGCTGTGACAGGTGGGCTGTGACAGGTGGGGCCTGTGTCAGGTGTGTTGTGTCAGGTGTTGACTGTGTCAGGTGGGCTGTGTCAGGTGGGCTGCGTCGGTGTGCTGTGTCAGGTGGCTGTTCTGTTGTCAGGTGTGCTGTGTCAGGTGGGCTGTGACAGGTGGGCTGTGTCAGGTGTGCTGTGTCAGGTGTGCTGTGTCAGGTGTGCTGTGTCAGGTGGGCTGTGTCAGGTGTGCTGTGTCAGGTGTGCTGTTTCAGGTGCGGCTGTTTCAGGTGTGCTGGGTCAGGTGTGCTGTGTCAGGGTGCTGTGTCAGGTGGGCTTGTGTCAGGTGGGCTGTGGTCAGGTGTGCTGTGTAGTGAGCTGTGTCAGGGTGTGCTGTGTCAGGTGGGATTGTGCCATGTGGGATGAGTCAGGTTGATGTGTCAGGTGGCTGTGTCAGATGGGCTGTGTCAGGTGGGATGTGTCAGGTGTGCTGTTTGTCAGGTGGCTGTGATCTAGGTGTGCTGTGTCAGGTGTGCTGTGTCAGGTGGGCTGTGTCAGTGTGCTGTGTCAGGGTGCTGTGCAGTGTGCTGTGTCAGGTGTGCTGTGTCGATGGTGCTGGTGTCAGGTGGGCTGTATCAGGTGTGCTGTGTCAGGTGTGCTGTGTAGGTGTGCTGTGTTCAGGCGGGCTGTGTCAGGGGTGCTGTGTCAGGTGTGCATTTGTCAGGTGGGCTGTGTCAGGTGTGGCGTGTCAGGTGTGCTGTGTAGGTGTGCTGTGTCAGTTGAGCTGTATCAGGTGTGCGGTTTTGTCAGGTGGGCTGTGTCAGGTGTGTGTTGTCAGGTGTGCTCTGTGTCAGGTGGGCTGTGTCAGGTGTGCTGTGCAAGGTGGGTGCGTCAGGTGTGCTGTGACAGGTGGGCTGCTGGACAGGTGGGCTGTGTCAGGAGGGCTGGTGTCAGGTGTGCTGTGTCATGTGGGCTGTTTGTCAGGTTGTGCTGTGTAGGTGTGCTGTGTCAGGTGGGATGTGTCAGGTGGTGGGCTGGGTCAGGTGTGCTGTGTTAGATTGCTGTGCAGGTGTGCCTGATGTCAGGTGTGTTGTGTCAGTGGGCTGTGTCAGGGTGGGATGTGTCAGGTGTGTGTGTCAGGTGTTGCTGTGTAAGGTGTGCTGTGTCAGGTGTGCTGTTGTCAGGTGGGCTGTGGACAGGTGGGATGTGTCAGGTGGGCTGTGTCAGGTTTTGCTGTGTCAGGTGTGCTGTGTCAGGTTGTGCTGTGTCAGGTGTCTCTGTGTCAGGTGGCTCTGTGACAGGTGGCTGTAGGTCAGGTGGGCTGTGTCAGGTGTGCTGTGTCAGGTGTGCTTGTGTCAGGTGGTGCTGTTGTGTCAGGTGGGCTTGTGGTCAGGTGTGCTGTGTCAGGGTGCTGTGTCAGGTGGGCTGTGACAGGTGGGACGACGTAGTGTTGCTGTGTCGGTGTGCTGTGTCAGGTGGGCTGTGGCAGGTGGGCTGTGTCAGGTGGTGCTGTGTCCAGGTGGCTGTGTCAGGTGTGCTGTGTTCAGGTGTGCTGTGTAGGTGGGCTTGTGTCAGGTGTGCTGTGTCAGGTGTTGCTGTGTAGGTGTTGCTGTGTCAGTGTTGGGGCTGTTGTCAGGTGTGCTGTGTCAGGTTTGTGCTGTGTCACTGGGGCTGTCTGGTGTGCTGAGACAGGGTGGGTTGACAGGTGGTAGTGTCAGGTGTGGTGTGTTCAGGTGTGCTGTGGTCAGGTGGGTGTGTCAGGTGGGCTGTGTCAAGGTGTTCTGTTGTCAGGTGGGCTGTGTCAGGTGTGCTGTGTCAGCCGGGCTGTGACGACAGGTGGGCTGTGTCAGGTGTGCTGTGTCAGGTGTGCTGTGCTCAGGTGGGGCTGTGTCAGGTGGGACTCTAGTGTCTGGGGTGCTGTGTAGGTGGGCTGTGTCAGGTGTTCTGGTAGGTGTGGCTGTGTTCAGGTGGGGCTGTGTCAGGTGTTGCTGTGTCAGGTGTGCTGTGTCAGGTGTGTCTGTGTCAGGTGTGCTGGTGTCAGGTGGGCGCTGTGTCAGGTGGGCTGTGTCAGGTGTTGCTGTGTCAGTGGGCTGTGTCAGGTGTTGCTGTGTCAGGTGGGCTGTTGGGACAGGTGGGATGATGTCAGGTGTGCTGTTGTGTAGGTGTGCTGTTTGTGCTGTGTCAGGTGGCTGTGTCAGTGGGCTTGTTCAGGTTTGCTGTGTCAGGTGGGCTGTGTCAGGTTGCTGTGGTCAGGTGTGCTGTGTCATAGTGGGCTGTGTCAGGTGTGGCTTGTGTCAGGTGTGCTGTGTCAGGTGTGCTTGTGTCAGGTGTGCTGTGGTCAGTATGTGCTGTGTCGGTGGACGCTGTGTCAGGTGTGCTTGTTGTCAGTGTGTGCTGGTGTAAGTGTTGCTGTGTCAGGTGGGCTGTGTCAGGTGTGCTGTGGTCAGGGATGTGCTGTGCGGTGGGCTGTGTCAGGTTGTGCTGTGTCAGGTGGCTGTGTCAGGTTGTTAGCTGTGTCAGGTGAGCTGTTATCAGGTTTTGCTGTGTCCAGTTGGTCTGTGTCAGGTGTGGCTGTGTCTCAGGCTGTGCTGTGTCAGGTGCGGCTGTGTCAGGTGTGCTGTGTCAGGTGTGCTGTTCGGTGGGCTGTGTCAGTGTGCTGTGACAGGTGGGCTGTGACAAGTTGGGCTGTGTCAGGTTGTGCTGGAGTCAGGTTGTGCTGTGTCAGTTGGGGCTGTGTCAGGTGGGTCTGTGTCAGGTGTGCTGTGTCAGGAGGGCTGTGTCAGGTGTGCTGTGTCAGGTGGCTGTACAGGTGGGCTGTTGTCAGGTGTGCTGTGTTCAGGTGTGCTGTGTCAGGTGGGTGTGTAGGTTGGGCTGTGTCAGGGTGTGTGCATGTGTTCAGGTTGGCTGTGTCAGGTGTGCTGTGTCCAAGGTGTGCTGTGTCAGGTGGGCTGTGTCAGGTGTTGCTGTTGGTCAGGTGATGCTGTGTCAGGTGTGCTCGTGTTCGGTGTGCTGTTGTCGGTGGGCTGTGTCAGGTGGGCTGTGTCAGGTGTTGCTGTTGTTCAGGTGGGCTTGTGTGTCAGGTGTGCTGTGTCAGGTGGGCTGTGACAGGTGGGGGATGAGTCAGTGTGTGCTGTGTCAGTGTTGCTGTGTCAGGTGGGCTCTGTGTCAGGTGGGCTGTGTCAGGTGTGCTGTGTCAGGTGTGTGCTGTGTCAGGTTGTGCTGTGTCAGGTGTGCTGTTGTCAGGTGGGCTGTTGTCAGGTGTGCTTTTCAGGTGTGCTCTGTGTCAGGTGTGGCTGTGTCAGGTGTGCTGTGTCAGATGTGCTGTGTCAGGTGTGCTGTGTCAGGTTGTGCTGTGTCAGATGTGCTGTGTCAGGTGTGGCTGTGTCAGGTGTGCTGTGTCAGGTTGTGCCTGTGTCAGGATGTGCTGTGTCAGGTGGGCTGTGTCAGGTTGTGCTGTTTTGTCAGGTGTGCCTGTGTCAGGTGGGCTGTGTCAGGTTGTGCTGTGTCGGCTGGTTGTGCTTGTCAGGTGTGCTGTGTCAGGTGAGCTGTATCAGGTGTGCTGTGTCAGGTGGGCTGTGTCAAGGTGTGCGTGTCAGGTGGGCTGTGTCAGTGTGTGCTGGTGACAGGTGGGCTGTGACAGGTGGGCTGTGTCGGTGGGCTGTGTCAGGTGTTGCTAGTGTCAAATGGGCTGTGTCAGGTGTGCTGTGTAGGTGTGCTGTGTGGTGGGATGGTCAGGTGGGCTGTGTCAGGTGCTGCTGTGTCAGGTGTGTGCTGTGCCAGGTGTGCTGTGTTTTCAGGTGTGTTGTATGTCAGGTGGGCTTGTGTCAAGTGGGCTGTGTAGATGTGCTGTGTCAGGTGTGCTGTGTCAGGTTGTGCTGTGTCAGTGTGCTGTGTTCAGGTGGGCTGTGACAGAGGGCTCTGTCAAGGTGGGCTGTGTCGGTGTGCTGTGTCAGAGTGTGCTGTGTCAGGTGTGCCAGTGTCAGGTTGTGCTGTGTCAGGTGGGCTGTGAAGGAGGGGCTGTGTCAGGTGGGCTGTGTCAGGTGTGCTGTGTCAGGTGTGCTGTGTCAGGTGGGCTGTGTCAGGTGGGGTGTGTCAGGTGTGCTGTGTCAGGTGGGCTGTCAGGGTGTGCTGTGTCGGTGGGCTTGTGACATGGTTGGGATGAGTACGGTTGTGGCTGTGTCAGGTGTGCTGTGTCAGGTGGGTCTGTGTCAGGTGGGCTTGTTGGTCAGGTGTGACTGTGTTCAGGTGGACTGTGTCAGGTGTGCGTGTCAGAAGTGTGCTGTGGTCAGGTGGGCTGTGTCAGGTGTGCTGTGTCAGGTGTGCTGTGTATGTGTGCTGTGTCAGGTGGGCTGTGTCAGGTGTGCTGTGTCAGGTGTGCTGTGTCAGTTGGGCTGTGTCAGGTGTGCTGTGACAAGTGGGCTGTGACAGGTGGGCTGTGTCAGGTGTGCTGTGTCAGGTGTGCTGTGTCAGGTGGGCTGTGTCAGGTGGGCTGTGTCAGGTGTGCTGTGTCAGGTGGGCTGTGTCAGGTGTGCTGTGTCAGGTGGGCTGTGACAGGTGGGCTGTGTAGGTGTTGCTGTTTCATGGTGGGTGTGTCAGGTGTTGCATGTGTCAGGTGGGCTGTGACAGGTGGGCTGTGTCAGGTGTGCTGTGTCAGGTGTTGCCTTGTGTCAGGTGTGCTGTGTCAGGTGGGGTGTGTCAGGGTGTGCTGTGTCAGGTGGCTGTGTAGGTGTGCTGTGTCAGGTTTGTGCTGTGTCAGGTGGGCTGTGTCAGGTGGGCTGTGTCAGGTGTGCTGTGTCAGGTGGGCTGTGTCAGGTGTACTTGTCAGGTGGGCTGTGTACAGGTGGGCTTGTTGTCAGGTGTGCTTTGTCAGGTGGGCTGTGTCAGTGGTGTGTGTCAGGTGGGCTGTGACTGTGGGCTGTGTCAGGTGTGCTGTGGTCAGGTAAGTGCGTATGTCAGGTGAGCTGTGTCAGGTGGGGGCTGTGTCATGGTGTGCTGTGTAGGTCGAGGCTGGGCAGGTGTGCTGTGTCAGGGGTGCTGTGTCAGGTGGGCTATGTCAGTGTGCTGTGTCAGGTGTGCTGTGTAGGTGTGCTGTGGTCAGGTGTGCTGTGTCGGGTGGCTGTGTCGTGGGCTGTTGGTCAGGTGTGCTGTGTCAGGTGGGCCTGTGTCAGGTGTGCTGTGTCAGGTGGGCTGTGACAGGTGGGGATGAGTTAGGTGTGCTGTGTGTCAGGTGTGATGTTGTCAGGTGGGCTGTGTCAGGTGGGCTTTGTAGGTGTAGCTGTGTCAGGTGGGCTGTGTCAGGTGTGCTGTGTCAGGTGTGCATGTGTCAGGTGGGCTGGGCTGTGTCAGGTGTGCTGTGTCAGGTGTGTTGTGTAAGGTGTGCTGTGTCAGGTGTGCTGTGTCAGATGTGCTGTGTCAGGTGGGCTGTGTCAGGTGTGCTGTGTCAGGTGTGCTGTGTCAGGTGTGCTGTGTCAAGTGGGCTGTGTCAGGCGGCTGTGTCAGGTGTGTGCGGTTCAGGTGGGCTGGGTCAGGTGTTGCTGTGTCAGGTGTGCTGTTGTCAGTGGAGGGTGTGTGACAGGTGAGCTGTATCAGTGTGCTGTGTGTCAAGTGGGCTGTTGTCAGGTGTCTGTTCAGGTTGTGCTGTGTCAGGTGGGGCTGTGTCAGGTGTGCTGTGTCAGGTGGGCTGTTGTCAGTGTGCTTGTTGAAGGTTGGCTGGGACAGGTGCGGCTGTGTCAGGTGGCTCGTGTCAGGTGTGTGTGTCAAGTGGGTGTGTCCAGGTGTGATGTGTTGTCAGAGGTGTGCTGTTGTCAGGTGGGCTGGAGTAGGTGGGCTGTGTCCTGGTGTGCTGTGTCA
The DNA here is from genome assembly GCF_026875155.1 of Cherax quadricarinatus. Taxonomy (NCBI): domain Eukaryota; kingdom Metazoa; phylum Arthropoda; class Malacostraca; order Decapoda; family Parastacidae; genus Cherax; species Cherax quadricarinatus. Next base: position 26,282 of record NC_069445.1, on the reverse strand, counting down.
GGTGGCTGTGCCAGGTGTGCTGTGTCAGGGTGTGCTGTGTCAGGTGGGTTGTGTCAGGGGGATGTGTTCAGGTGTGCTGTGTAGGTGTGTTTGCTGTGTCAGCTGTTGCTTGTGTCAGGTGTGCTGTGTCAGGAGTGCTGTGACAGGTGGGCTGTGCAGGTGGGCTGGTAGGTGTGCTGTGTCAGTAGTGTGCTCTGTGTCAGTGTGTGCTGTCGTCAGGTGTGCTCGTGTCAGGTGGCTGTGCAGGTGTGCAGATTGCTGTGACAGGTGGGCTTGTGTCAGGTTGGTTCTGTGTTCAGGTGGGCTGTGACAGGTGGGCTGTGTCAGGTGTGACTTGTGTCAGGTGTGCTGGTAAGGTGGGCTGTGTCAGGTGTGGGCTGTGTCAGGTGTGCTGTGTCAGGTGGGCTGTGTCAGGTGGGGCTGTGGTACAGGTGGGCTGTGTTAGGCTGGGCTGTGTCAGGTGTGCTGTGTCAGGTGTGCTGTGTCAGAGTGGGCCTGTGTCAGGTGGGCTCTTTTCAGGTGTGCTGTGTCATTGTGTGCTGTGTCAGGGTGTGCTGTGTCAGGTGGGCCGTGTCAGGTGGGCTGTGACAGGGGGCTGTGTCGGTGGCTGTGTCAGGTGGGTGGGGCTGTGTCAGGTGTGCTGTGTCAGGTGTGCTGTGTCAGGTGTGCTGTGTCAGGGGGCTGTGGTCAGGCAGGCTTGTGACAGGGGGGGCTTGGCTGTGTCAGGAAGGGCTGTGTCATGTGGGCTTGTTGTAGGTGTGCTGTGTCTGGTGTGCTGTGTCAGGTGTGCTGTGTCAGGTGTGCTGTGTCAGGTGGGCTGGTCAAGGTGGGCTGTGTCAGGTGGGCTGTTGTCAGGTGTGCGTGACAGGACTGTGCTGTGTCAGGTGTGCTGTGTCAGGTGAGGCATGTGACAAGTGTGCTGTGACAGGTGTGCTGTTGTCAGGTGTGCTGTGTCAGGTTGTTGCTGTGTCAGGTTGTGCTGTGTCAGGTGGGCTGTGTCAGTGGGCTGTATTCAGGTGGGGCTGTGTCAGGTGTGCTGTGGGACAAGGTGTGCTGTGTCAGGTGTTGTGCTGTTGTCAGGTGGGCTGTGACAGGGTGTGCTTGTGACAGGTGTGCTGTGTCAGGGTGTGCTGTTGTCAGGTGTGCGTTGTGCTGTGTCAGGTGGGCTGTGTCAGGTGGGCTGGGTCAAAGTGTGCTGTGTCAGGTGTGCTGTGTCAGGTGTGCTTGTGGACGGTGGGACTGTGACAGGCTGGGCTGTGTCAGGTGGGCTGTGTCAGGTGTGCTGTGTCAAGTGAGCTGTGTCCGGTGTGATGTGTCAGGTGTGCTGTGTCAGGTGGGCTGTGTCAGGTGGGCTGTGTCAGGTGTTGCTGTGTAGGGTGCTGTGTAAGTGTGCTGTGTCAGGTGGGGCTGTGTCCGGTGTGCTTTGTCAGGTGTGCTGTGTCGGTGGGGCTGTGTCAGGGATGTGCTGTGTAGGTTGGTGCTGTGTTCAGGTGTTGCTGTGTCAGGTGGAGCTGTATCAGGTTTGTGCTGTGTCAGTTGGGCTGTGTCAGTGTGCTGTGTCAGGTGTGCCTGTGTCAGAGTGGGCTGGTGTCAGGTGTGCTGTGTCAGGTGTGCTGTTGTAGGTGGGCTGTTGTCAGGTGTGCTGTGACAGGTGGGCTGTGACAGGTGGGCTTCAGTCAGGTGTGCTGTGTCAGCTGTGCTGTGTCAGGGGGCTGGTCAGGGTGGTCTGTGTCATGGTGCCAGTGTCAGGTGGGCTGTGTCAGGTGTGCTGTGTAAGGTGGGCTGTGACAGGTGGCTGTGTCAGGGTCGAGCTGTGTCAGGTGTGCTGTGTCAGGTGGGCGTGTCAGGTGGGCTGTGTCATGTGTGCTGTGTCAGGTTGCTTGTGTCAGGTGTGTGCTGTGTCAGGTGTTGCTGTGTCAGTTTGGGCTGTGTCAGGTGATGCAGTGTCAGGTGCTGTGCTGTGTCGGTGTGCTGTGTCAGGTGTGCTGTGTCAGGTGGGCTGTGTCAGGTGTGCTGTGTCAGGTGTGCTGTGTCAGGTGGGCTGTGTCAGGTGTGCTGTGACAGGTGGGCTGTGAAGGTGGGCTTGTGTCAGGGTGCTGTGTCAGCGTGCTGTGTCAGGTGGGCTGTGTCAGGTGGGCTGTGTCAGGTGTGCTGTGTCAGGTGGGCTGTGTCAGGTGTGCTGTGTCAGGTGGGCTGTGACAGGTGGGCTGTGTCAGGTGTGCTGTGTCAGGTGTGCTGTGTCAGGTGGGCTGTGTCAGGTGGGCTGTGTCAGGTGTGTGTTGTCAGGTTGGCTGTGTCAGGGGTCTGTGTCAGGTGTGCTGTGTCAGGTGGGGCTGAGTCAGGTGTGTGTGTCAGGGTGTGCTGTGTTCAGGTGTGCTGTGTCAGGTGTGCTTTGTCAGGTGGGCTGTGTCGGTTGGGCTGTGTTCAGGTGTGCTGTGTTCAGGTGGGCTGTGTCAGGTGTGCTAGTGTCAGGTGGGCTGTGAAAGGTGGGATGGGTAAGGTGTGCTGTGTCAGGTGGTACTGTGTAGGTGGGCTGTGGTCAGGTGGCTGTTGTGTCAGGTGTGCTGTGTCAGGTGTGCTGTTGTCAGGTGTGATGTGTCAGGTTGTGCTGTGCAGGTGGCTGAGTCAGCGTGTGCTTGTCGTCAGGTGTGCTTGGTGTCAGGTGTGCAGTGTCATGGTGTGCTGTGTCAGATGTGCTGTGTCAGGTGGGGTGTCTGGTGTGCTGTGTCAGGTGTGCTGTGTCCAGGTGTGTGTGTCAGGTGGGCTGTGTCATGTGTGCTGTTTGTGTCAGGTGTTGCTGTGTCAGGGGGCTGTGTCAGGTGTCTGTGTCAGGTGTGCTGTATGTTGTCAGGTGTGCTGTGTCAGGTGAGCTGTATCAGGTGTTGCTTGTGTCAGGTGGGCTGTGTCAGGTGTTGCTGTGTCAGGTGGGCGTGTCAGGTGTGCCTGTGACAGGTGGGCTGTGACAGTGGGCTGCTGTCAGGGGGCTGTGTCAGGTGTGTGTTGTCAAGTGGGCTGTGTCAGGTGTGCTGTGTCAGGTGTGCTGTGTCAGGGTGGGCAGTGTCAGGAGGGCTGTGTCAGGTTGTGCTGTGTCAGGTGTGCATGTAAAGTCTGTGCTGTCTCAGGTGTGTTGTGTCAGGTGGGCTTGGGCTGTGTCAGGTGGGAGTGTCAGGTGTGCTGTGTTAGGTGTGCTGTGTCAGGTGTGCTGTTCAGAGTGTGCTGTTGTCAGGTGGGCTGTTGGACAGGTGGGCTGTGTCAGGTGGGCTGTGTCAGGTGTGCTGTGTCAGGTGTGCTGTGTCAGGAGTCGGCTGTGTCAAAAGAGTGTGCTGTGTCAGGTGGGCTTGACAGGTGAGCATGTGTTAGGTGGGCTCGTGTCAGGTGTGCTGTGTTCAGGTGTGCTGTGTAAGGTGGGCTGTGTTCAGGTGGGGTTGTGTCAGGTGTGCTGTGTCAGTGTGGGCTGTAGGGTGCTGTGTCAGGTGGCTGTGACAGGTGGGATGAGTCAGGTCTGTGCTGTGTCAGGTGTGCTCTGTGGTCAGGTGGGCTGTGTCAGGTGGGCTGTGTCAGGTGTGCTGTGTCAGGTGGGCTGTGTCAGGTGTGCTGTGTAAGGTGTGCTGTGTCAGGTGGGCTGTGTCAGGTGTGCTGTGTCAGGTGTGCTGTGTATGTGTGCTGTGTAGGTGGGCTGGTCAGGTGTGCTGTGTCAGGTGTGCTGTGTCAGTTGGGCTGTGTCAGGTGTGCTGTGACAAGTGGGCTGTGACAGGTGGGCTGTGTCAGGTGTGCTGTGTCAGGTGTGCTGTGTCAGGTGGGCTGTTGTTTTTTTCAGGTGGGCTGTGTCAGGTGTGCTGTGTCAGGTGGGCTGTGTCAGGTGTGCCTGTGTCAGGTGGGCTGTGTCAGGTTGTGTGTGCTGTGTCAGGTGGCTGTGGTCAGGTGTGCTAGTTGTAGGTGTGCTGTGTCAGGTGGGCTGTGTCAGGTGTGTGCTGTGTCAGAGTATGTGCTGTTGTCAGGTGTGCTGTGTCAGGTGTGCTGTGTCTATGTGGGCTGTGTAGGTGGGCTTGTCAGGTGTGCTGTGTTCAGGTGGCTGTGTCAGGATGTTTGCTGTGTCAGTGTGGGCTTTGACAGGTGGGATGGAGTCAGGTGTGCTGTTGTAGGTGTGCTGTGTCATGGGCTGTGTCAGGTGGGCTTTGTCAGGTGTGCTGTGTTCAGGTGGGCTGTGTCAGGTGTGCTGTCGTCAGGTGTGCGGTGTCAGGTGGGCTGTAAACAGGTGTGCTGTGTGTAGGTGTGTGTGTAAGGGTACTGTGTCAGGTGTGCTGTGTAGATGTGCTGTGTCAGTGGGCTGTGTCAGGTGTGCTGTGTCAGGTGTTGCTGTGTCAGGTTGTGCTGTGTCAGGTGGGCTGTGTCAGGTGTGCTGTGTCAGGTGTTCCTGTGTCAGGTGGGCTGTGTCAGGTGATGCTGTGTCAGGTGTGCTGTGTCAGGTGCTGCTGTGTCAGGTGAGCTGTATCAGGTGTTCTGTGTCAGAGTGGGCTGTGTCAGGGTATTGCTGTGTCAGGTGTGCTGTGTCAGGCGGGCTGTGTCAGGTGTGCTGTGTCAGGTGTGCTGTGTAAGGGGGCTGTTGTCAAGAGTGTGCTTGTGTCAGCGTGGGCTGTGTTCAGGTGTGCTGGTGACAGGTGGGTTTGGGACAGGTGGGCTGTGTCAGGTGGCTGTTGTCCAGGTGTGCTGTGTTCAAGTGGGCTTTGTCAGGTGTGCTGTGTCAGGTGTGCTGTGTCAGGTGGGCTGTGTCAGGTGGGCTGTGTCAGCATGTGCTGTGTCAGGTGTGCCTGTGCCAGGTGTGCTTGTGTCGGTGTGCTGTGTCAGGTGGGCTGTGTCAGGTGGGATGTGTCAGGTGTGCTGTGTCAGGTGTGCTGTGTCAGCTGTGCTGTGTCAGGTGTGCTGTGTCAGGTGGGCTGTGACAGGTGGGCTGTGTCAGGTGGGCTGTGTCAGGTGTGCTGGTCGGGTGTGCTGTGTCAGGTGTGCTGTGTCAGGTGTGCTGTGTCAGGTGTGCTGTGTCAGGTGGGCTGTGTCAGGTGTGCTGTGACAGGTGGGCTGTGTCAGGTGGTCTGTGTCAGGTGGGCTGTGACAGGTGGGCTATGTCAGGTGTTCTGTGTCAGGTGTGCTGTGTCAGGTGGGCTGTGTCAGGTGTGCTGTGTCAGGTGTGCTGTGTCACGTGGGCTGTGTCAGGTGAGGCGTGACAGGTGGGCTGTGTTTAGTTGGGCTGTGTCAGTGTTGGGGCTGTTGTCAGGTGTGCTGTGTGCAGGTGGGCTGTGTCAGGTAGGCTCTGTCAGGTGTGCTGTGTCAGGTGTGCTGTGTCAGGTGTGCTGTGTCAGGTGGGCTGTGTCAGGTGGGCTGTGACAGGTGGGCTGTGTCAGGTGGGCTGTGTAAGGTGGGCTGTTGTCAGGTGTGCTGTGTAGGTGTTGCTGTGTCAGGTGTGCTGTGTAGGAGGGATGTGTCAGCAGGCTTGTGAAGGTGGGTGTCGTTCAGGTGGGGCTGTGATTCATGTGGCTGTGTCAGGTGTGCTGTGTCGGTGTGCCGTGTCGGTTGTGGCCTCTTGTGTCAGGTGCGCTGTGTCAGGTGGGCTGTGTCAGGTGGGCTGTGTCAGGTGGGCTGTGTCAGGTGTGCTGTGACAGGTGTGCTGTGTCAGGTGTGCTGTGTCAGGTGGGCTGTGAAAGTGTGCTGTGACAGGTGTTGTTGCTGTGTTGTCGGTGTGCTGTGTCAGGTGTGCTGTGTCAGTGTGTGTGTGTCAGGTGGGTGTGTCAGGGGCCCCCTGTGTCAGGTGGGCTGTGTCAAGGTGTGCTGTGACAGGTGTGCTGTGTCAGGTGTGCTGTGTAGGTGGGCTGTGAAGGTGTGTGTGGACAGGTTGTGGCTGTGTCAGGTTTGCTGTGTTTCAGGTGTGCTGTGCAGGTGGGCTGTGTTCAGGGTGGGCTGTTGTAGTGTTCGTGTCAGGTGTGCTGTTGTCAGGATGTGCTGTGAAAGGTGGGCTGTGACAGGTGGGCTGTGTTCAGGTGGGCTTTGGCAGGTGTGCAGTGTCAAAGTGAGCTGTGTCGGTTGATGTTGTCAGGTGTGCTGTGTCAGGTGGGCTGTGTCAGGTGGGCTGTGGTCAGGTTTGTGTGACGTAGGTGTGCTGTGAAGGTGGCTGTGCAGGTGGAGCTGTGTCAGGTGTGCCTGTGTCAGTGTTGCTGTGTCAGGTGGGCTGTGTCAGGTGTGCTGTGTCAGGTGTGCTGTGTCAGGTGTGCTGTGTCAGGTGAGCTGTATCAGCGGGTGCTGTGTCAGTTGGGCTGTGTCAGGTGTGCTGTGTCAGGTGTTGCTGTGTCGGTGTGCTGTGTCAGGTGTGCGGTGTCAGGTGTGCTGTCGTCAGGTGGGCTGTGTCAGGTGTTGCTGTGACAGGTGGGCTGTGGACAGGTGGGCTGTGTCAGGTGTGCTGTTGTCAGGTGTTAGCTGTGTCAGGTGGGCTGTGTCAGGTGGTCTGTGTCAGGTGGCTGTGTCAGCGTGGGCTGTTTGTCAGGTGTGCTGAAGGCAGGTGGGCTGTGACAGTGGGCTGTGTCAGGTGTGCTGTGTCAGTGTGCTGTGTCAGTGGGCTGTGTAGGTGGGCTGTGTCAGGTTGTTGCTGTGTCAGGTTGGCTGTGTCAGGTGTGCTGTTGTCAGGTGTGCGTGTAGGTGGGCTGTGTCAGGTGTGCTGTGTCAGGTTTGCTGTGTCAGGTGTGCTGTGTCAGGTGTGCTGTGTCAGGTGGGCTGTGTCAGGTGGGCTGTGTCAGGTGTGCTGTGTCAGGTGGGCTGTGTCAGGTGTGCTGTGTCAGGTGGGCTGTGACAGGTGGGATGAGTCAGGTGTGCTGTGTCAGGTGTGCTGTGTCAGGGATGGGCTTGTGTTCAGGTGGCTGTGTCACGGTGTTGCTGTTGTCAGGTTGTGTGTGTCCAGGTGTCCCTGGTCAGGTGTGCTGAGTCAGGTGGGCTGTGTCAGAGTGTGCGTTGTGTCAGGTGTGCGTGTCAGGTGTGCTGTGTCGGTGTGTTCTGTGTCAGAGTGCTGTGTCAGGTGGGTGTGTCAGGTGGCTGTGTCAGGTGTGTTGTGTCAGTGTGTGTGCTGTGTCAGGTGGGCTGTGGTCAGGGTGCTGTGTCAGGTGTGCTGTGTCAGGTGGGCTGTGGTTCAGGTGGTGCTGTGTCAGGTGTGTGTGTCAGGTGTGCTGTGTCAGGTGAGCTGTATCAGGTGTGCGTGTCAGGTGGGCTGTGTCAGGTGTTGCTGTGATCAGGTGGGCTGTGTCAGGTGTGCTGTGAAGGTGGGCTGTGGACAGGTGGGCGTGTCAGGTGGGTCTCTGTCAGGTGTGCTTGTCAAGTGGGCTGTGTCAGGTGTGCTGTGTCAGGTGTGCGGTGTCAGGTGGCTGTGTCAGGTGGTGCTGTTTGTCAGGTGTGCTGTGTCAGGTGTGCTGTGAAAGGTGTGCTGTGTCAGGTGTGTTGTGTCAGGTGGGCTGTGTCAGGTGGGATGTGTCAGGTGTGCTGTGTCAGGTGTGCTGTGTCAGGTGTGCTGTGTCATGTGTGCTGTGTCAGTGTGGGCTCTGTGACAGGTGGGCGTGTCAGGTGGGTGTGTCAGGTGTGCTGTGTCAGGTTGTGCTGTGTCAGGTGTGCGGTGTCAGGTGGGCCTGTGGACAGGTGGGCTTGTGTCCAGGTGGGCTGTGTCAGTTTGCTGTTGGTCAGGTGTGCTTGTGTCAGGTTGGGCTGTTGTCAGGTGGGGTGTGTTGTCAGGTGTGCTGTGTCAGTTGGGCTGTCAGGCTGTTCTGTGTAAGGTGGGCTGGGCTGTGACGGTGGGATGAGTCAGGTGTGTTGTGTCAGGTGTGCTGTGTCAGGTGGGCTGTGTCAGTGGGCTGTTTGTGTCAGGTGTGCTGTGTCAGGTGGGGCTGTGTCAGGTGTGCTGTGTCAGGAGTGCTGTGTCAGGTTGGGCTCTGTAGGTGTGCTGTGTCAGGTGTTGCTGTTGGTAAGTGTGCTGTGTCAGGTGGGTTGTGTCGGTGTGCTGTGTCAGGTGTGCTGTGTCAGTTGGGCTGGTCAGGTGTGCTGTGACAGTGAGGCTGTGACAGGTGGGTCTGTGTCAGGGTTGCTGTGTCAGGTGTGCTGTGTCATGTGGGCTGTGTAGGTGGGCTGTGTAAGGTGTGCTGTGTAGTGGTGGGGCTGTGTTCAGGTGTGCTCGTCAGGTGGGCTGTTGACAGTCTCCGGCCAGGAGAGTTTTCTTTTAAGGGTCAGAGAAATAGAACTTAGAATAAAGGGATCTTTCTTATGTTCTATTTCTGGTAAAAAAACAAAACCAATTTCCAAGGAATATTTTAGTTTTTCACTTGTACGCATATCAGTGCTGCAGGTCAGGATGATCGAGGTGCGTGACTGAGCAACGTAACCAGAATCTCCTCCATGTTTTGAATGCCTGGCCTGCGTAGGCATGATTTCTGTGGCTCCTTGGTAAGGGAACCTCATGTTTTGAGTTATAGAGAGGATTTACACAGGCTGCTTCACTCTCACTCTGACGACATCGACAGACCAAATAACACCTTTCATTCTGGTTCTTTGGCTATTGGATTGCCCCTCACACCTCGTTGCCCGGTGTCTAGTCTGCAGTGAGTTTATATATCTGCGCTTCCCTACTAGCCAGTTACCATAACAAATAACCAATAATAACAGAAAAAGGTGGGAGTGTCCATTACCACACCTCCATGCACACACCATTTATTGCGTCTGGTGTGCTTCGTCAGGTGTGCTGCGTCAGGCAGGGCTGTGTCAGGTGTGCTGTGTCATGTGTGCTGTGTCATGTGTGCGTGTCAGGTGTGCTGTGTCATGTGTGCATGTCATGTCGTGCTGTGTCCAGAGTGTGCTGTGTCAGGTGTGCCGTGTCAGGTGTGCTGTGTCATGTGTGCTGTAAAGTGTGCTGTGTCAGGTGTGCTGTGTCATGTTGCTGTGTCAGGTGTGCTGTGTCAGGTTGTGCTGTGTCAGGTTTGCTGTGTCAGGTGTGCACGGAGTCAGTGTGTGCTGTGTCCATGTGTGCTGTGTCAGACGTGTGCTTGTGTCAGGTGTGCGTGACCAGGTGATGTGTGTCATGTTTGCTGTGTAAGGTGTGCTGTGGTCAGTGTGTGCTGTGTCAGGTGTGCTGTGTCAGGTGTGCTGTGTCATGTGTGCTGTGTCAGGGTGTGCTGTGTCAGGTGTGCCGATTGTAATCAGGTGTGCTGTGTTCATGATGTGCTGTATGAGGGTTTGTGCTGTGTCAGGTGTGCTGTGTCAGGTGTAGTGTGTCAGGTGGTGCTGTGTCAGGCGTGCTGTGCCAGGGTGCTGTGTCAGGTGTTTATGCTGTGTCAGGTGTGCTGTGTCAGGTGTGCTGTGTCAGGGGTGCTGTTGTCAGGGTGTGCCTTGTCAGGTTGTTGGCTGGTCTGGTGTGCTGTGTCCAGGTGTGTTGTGTCATATGTGCTGTGTCAGGGTGTGCTGTGTCAGGTGTGGCTGTGTCAGGTGGGTTGATGTGTCAGGGACGGATTGTCAGTGTGCTGTGTCAGGTGTAGCTGTGTCAGTGTGTGTAGTGTCAGATGTGCTGTGTAGGTGGGCTGTGTCAGATGTGCATTGTCAGATGTGCTGTGTCAGGTGGGCTCGTGTCAGGTGGGCTGTGTCAGGTGTGCTGTGTCAGGTGTGCTGTGTCAGGTGTGCTGTGTAGGTGGGCTGTGTCAGGTGGGTTGTGCAGGTGTTCTGGTAACAGGTGGGGTTTGTCAGGTGTGCTGTGTCAGGTGGGCTATGTTGTCCGGTGGGCTGTGTCAGGTGTGCTGGTGACAGGTGGGCTGTGACGGTGGGCTGTCGTCAGGTGTGGCTGTGCAGGTGTGCTGTGTCAGGTGGGCTGTGTCAGGTGGGCTGTGTCAGGAGTGGGGGGGCTTGTGCCAGTGTGGGCGTGATCAGGTGTGCTGTGTCAGGTGGGCTGTTACAGGTGGGCTTGTCTCAGGTGTGCTGTGTCAGGTGTTGCTGTGTCAGGTGGGCTTGTGTCAGGTGGGCTGTGTCAGGTGGTGTGTTGTGTCAGGTGGGCTGTGTCAGGAGTGCTGTGTCAGGTGTGTTGGTGTGTCAGGTGGGCTGTGTCAGGTGTGCTGTGTAAGGTAGTGCTGTGTCAGTGTGTGCTGTGCAGGTGTGCTGTGTCAGGGGGCTGTTTCAGGTGGGCTGTGTCAGGTTATTTTGCTGTGTCAGGTGGGCTGTCAGATGTGCTGTGTCAGGAGGGGCTCTGTGACAGGTGGGATTGAGTCAGGTTGTGCTGTGTCAGGTGTGCTGTGTCAGGTGGGCTGTGTCAGTGGGGCTGTGTCAGGTGGCTGTTGCTGTGTCAGGTGGGCTGTGCTCAGGTGTGCTGTATCAGGTGTGTGCTCCCGGTCAGGTGGGGCTGTGTCAGGTGCTGTGTCAGGTTTGTGCTGTGTCGGGTGTGCTTGTGTTCAGGTTGGGCTTGTGTCAGGTGTGCTGTGTGTGTTGCTGTGTCAGGTGGGGCAGTGTCAGGTGTGTGCTGTGACAGGTGGGCTGTGACAGGTGGGGCCTGTGTCAGGTGTGTTGTGTCAGGTGTTGACTGTGTCAGGTGGGCTGTGTCAGGTGGGCTGCGTCGGTGTGCTGTGTCAGGTGGCTGTTCTGTTGTCAGGTGTGCTGTGTCAGGTGGGCTGTGACAGGTGGGCTGTGTCAGGTGTGCTGTGTCAGGTGTGCTGTGTCAGGTGTGCTGTGTCAGGTGGGCTGTGTCAGGTGTGCTGTGTCAGGTGTGCTGTTTCAGGTGCGGCTGTTTCAGGTGTGCTGGGTCAGGTGTGCTGTGTCAGGGTGCTGTGTCAGGTGGGCTTGTGTCAGGTGGGCTGTGGTCAGGTGTGCTGTGTAGTGAGCTGTGTCAGGGTGTGCTGTGTCAGGTGGGATTGTGCCATGTGGGATGAGTCAGGTTGATGTGTCAGGTGGCTGTGTCAGATGGGCTGTGTCAGGTGGGATGTGTCAGGTGTGCTGTTTGTCAGGTGGCTGTGATCTAGGTGTGCTGTGTCAGGTGTGCTGTGTCAGGTGGGCTGTGTCAGTGTGCTGTGTCAGGGTGCTGTGCAGTGTGCTGTGTCAGGTGTGCTGTGTCGATGGTGCTGGTGTCAGGTGGGCTGTATCAGGTGTGCTGTGTCAGGTGTGCTGTGTAGGTGTGCTGTGTTCAGGCGGGCTGTGTCAGGGGTGCTGTGTCAGGTGTGCATTTGTCAGGTGGGCTGTGTCAGGTGTGGCGTGTCAGGTGTGCTGTGTAGGTGTGCTGTGTCAGTTGAGCTGTATCAGGTGTGCGGTTTTGTCAGGTGGGCTGTGTCAGGTGTGTGTTGTCAGGTGTGCTCTGTGTCAGGTGGGCTGTGTCAGGTGTGCTGTGCAAGGTGGGTGCGTCAGGTGTGCTGTGACAGGTGGGCTGCTGGACAGGTGGGCTGTGTCAGGAGGGCTGGTGTCAGGTGTGCTGTGTCATGTGGGCTGTTTGTCAGGTTGTGCTGTGTAGGTGTGCTGTGTCAGGTGGGATGTGTCAGGTGGTGGGCTGGGTCAGGTGTGCTGTGTTAGATTGCTGTGCAGGTGTGCCTGATGTCAGGTGTGTTGTGTCAGTGGGCTGTGTCAGGGTGGGATGTGTCAGGTGTGTGTGTCAGGTGTTGCTGTGTAAGGTGTGCTGTGTCAGGTGTGCTGTTGTCAGGTGGGCTGTGGACAGGTGGGATGTGTCAGGTGGGCTGTGTCAGGTTTTGCTGTGTCAGGTGTGCTGTGTCAGGTTGTGCTGTGTCAGGTGTCTCTGTGTCAGGTGGCTCTGTGACAGGTGGCTGTAGGTCAGGTGGGCTGTGTCAGGTGTGCTGTGTCAGGTGTGCTTGTGTCAGGTGGTGCTGTTGTGTCAGGTGGGCTTGTGGTCAGGTGTGCTGTGTCAGGGTGCTGTGTCAGGTGGGCTGTGACAGGTGGGACGACGTAGTGTTGCTGTGTCGGTGTGCTGTGTCAGGTGGGCTGTGGCAGGTGGGCTGTGTCAGGTGGTGCTGTGTCCAGGTGGCTGTGTCAGGTGTGCTGTGTTCAGGTGTGCTGTGTAGGTGGGCTTGTGTCAGGTGTGCTGTGTCAGGTGTTGCTGTGTAGGTGTTGCTGTGTCAGTGTTGGGGCTGTTGTCAGGTGTGCTGTGTCAGGTTTGTGCTGTGTCACTGGGGCTGTCTGGTGTGCTGAGACAGGGTGGGTTGACAGGTGGTAGTGTCAGGTGTGGTGTGTTCAGGTGTGCTGTGGTCAGGTGGGTGTGTCAGGTGGGCTGTGTCAAGGTGTTCTGTTGTCAGGTGGGCTGTGTCAGGTGTGCTGTGTCAGCCGGGCTGTGACGACAGGTGGGCTGTGTCAGGTGTGCTGTGTCAGGTGTGCTGTGCTCAGGTGGGGCTGTGTCAGGTGGGACTCTAGTGTCTGGGGTGCTGTGTAGGTGGGCTGTGTCAGGTGTTCTGGTAGGTGTGGCTGTGTTCAGGTGGGGCTGTGTCAGGTGTTGCTGTGTCAGGTGTGCTGTGTCAGGTGTGTCTGTGTCAGGTGTGCTGGTGTCAGGTGGGCGCTGTGTCAGGTGGGCTGTGTCAGGTGTTGCTGTGTCAGTGGGCTGTGTCAGGTGTTGCTGTGTCAGGTGGGCTGTTGGGACAGGTGGGATGATGTCAGGTGTGCTGTTGTGTAGGTGTGCTGTTTGTGCTGTGTCAGGTGGCTGTGTCAGTGGGCTTGTTCAGGTTTGCTGTGTCAGGTGGGCTGTGTCAGGTTGCTGTGGTCAGGTGTGCTGTGTCATAGTGGGCTGTGTCAGGTGTGGCTTGTGTCAGGTGTGCTGTGTCAGGTGTGCTTGTGTCAGGTGTGCTGTGGTCAGTATGTGCTGTGTCGGTGGACGCTGTGTCAGGTGTGCTTGTTGTCAGTGTGTGCTGGTGTAAGTGTTGCTGTGTCAGGTGGGCTGTGTCAGGTGTGCTGTGGTCAGGGATGTGCTGTGCGGTGGGCTGTGTCAGGTTGTGCTGTGTCAGGTGGCTGTGTCAGGTTGTTAGCTGTGTCAGGTGAGCTGTTATCAGGTTTTGCTGTGTCCAGTTGGTCTGTGTCAGGTGTGGCTGTGTCTCAGGCTGTGCTGTGTCAGGTGCGGCTGTGTCAGGTGTGCTGTGTCAGGTGTGCTGTTCGGTGGGCTGTGTCAGTGTGCTGTGACAGGTGGGCTGTGACAAGTTGGGCTGTGTCAGGTTGTGCTGGAGTCAGGTTGTGCTGTGTCAGTTGGGGCTGTGTCAGGTGGGTCTGTGTCAGGTGTGCTGTGTCAGGAGGGCTGTGTCAGGTGTGCTGTGTCAGGTGGCTGTACAGGTGGGCTGTTGTCAGGTGTGCTGTGTTCAGGTGTGCTGTGTCAGGTGGGTGTGTAGGTTGGGCTGTGTCAGGGTGTGTGCATGTGTTCAGGTTGGCTGTGTCAGGTGTGCTGTGTCCAAGGTGTGCTGTGTCAGGTGGGCTGTGTCAGGTGTTGCTGTTGGTCAGGTGATGCTGTGTCAGGTGTGCTCGTGTTCGGTGTGCTGTTGTCGGTGGGCTGTGTCAGGTGGGCTGTGTCAGGTGTTGCTGTTGTTCAGGTGGGCTTGTGTGTCAGGTGTGCTGTGTCAGGTGGGCTGTGACAGGTGGGGGATGAGTCAGTGTGTGCTGTGTCAGTGTTGCTGTGTCAGGTGGGCTCTGTGTCAGGTGGGCTGTGTCAGGTGTGCTGTGTCAGGTGTGTGCTGTGTCAGGTTGTGCTGTGTCAGGTGTGCTGTTGTCAGGTGGGCTGTTGTCAGGTGTGCTTTTCAGGTGTGCTCTGTGTCAGGTGTGGCTGTGTCAGGTGTGCTGTGTCAGATGTGCTGTGTCAGGTGTGCTGTGTCAGGTTGTGCTGTGTCAGATGTGCTGTGTCAGGTGTGGCTGTGTCAGGTGTGCTGTGTCAGGTTGTGCCTGTGTCAGGATGTGCTGTGTCAGGTGGGCTGTGTCAGGTTGTGCTGTTTTGTCAGGTGTGCCTGTGTCAGGTGGGCTGTGTCAGGTTGTGCTGTGTCGGCTGGTTGTGCTTGTCAGGTGTGCTGTGTCAGGTGAGCTGTATCAGGTGTGCTGTGTCAGGTGGGCTGTGTCAAGGTGTGCGTGTCAGGTGGGCTGTGTCAGTGTGTGCTGGTGACAGGTGGGCTGTGACAGGTGGGCTGTGTCGGTGGGCTGTGTCAGGTGTTGCTAGTGTCAAATGGGCTGTGTCAGGTGTGCTGTGTAGGTGTGCTGTGTGGTGGGATGGTCAGGTGGGCTGTGTCAGGTGCTGCTGTGTCAGGTGTGTGCTGTGCCAGGTGTGCTGTGTTTTCAGGTGTGTTGTATGTCAGGTGGGCTTGTGTCAAGTGGGCTGTGTAGATGTGCTGTGTCAGGTGTGCTGTGTCAGGTTGTGCTGTGTCAGTGTGCTGTGTTCAGGTGGGCTGTGACAGAGGGCTCTGTCAAGGTGGGCTGTGTCGGTGTGCTGTGTCAGAGTGTGCTGTGTCAGGTGTGCCAGTGTCAGGTTGTGCTGTGTCAGGTGGGCTGTGAAGGAGGGGCTGTGTCAGGTGGGCTGTGTCAGGTTGTTGCTGTGTCAGGTGTGCTGAGTCAGGTGGGCTGTGTCAGGTGGGGTGTGATCAGGTGTGCTGTGTCAGGTGGGCTGTCAGGGTGTGCTGTGTCGGTGGGCTTGTGACATGGTTGGGATGAGTACGGTTGTGGCTGTGTCAGGTGTGCTGTGTCAGGTGGGTCTGTGTCAGGTGGGCTTGTTGGTCAGGTGTGACTGTGTTCAGGTGGACTGTGTCAGGTGTGCGTGTCAGAAGTGTGCTGTGGTCAGGTGGGCTTGTGTCAGGTGTGCTGTGTCAGGTGTGCTGTGTATGTGTGCTGTGTCAGGTGGACTGTGTCAGGTGTGCTGTGTCAGGTGTGCTGTGTCAGTTGGGCTGTGTCAGGTGTGCTGTGACAAGTGGGCTGTGACAGGTGGGCTGTGTCAGGTGTGCTGTGTCAGGTGTGCTGTGTCAGGTGGGCTGTGTCAGGTGGGCTGTGTCAGGTGTGCTGTGTCAGGTGGGCTGTGTCAGGTGTGCTGTGTCAGGTGGGCTGTGACAGGTGGGCTGTGTAGGTGTTGCTGTTTCATGGTGGGTGTGTCAGGTGTTGCATGTGTCAGGTGGGCTGTGACAGGTGGGCTGTGTCAGGTGTGCTGTGTCAGGTGTGCTGTGTCAGGTGGGCTGTGTCAGGTGGGGTGTGTCAGGTGTGCTGTGTCAGGTGTGCTGTGTCAGGTGTGCTGTGTCAGGTGTGCTGTGTCAGGTGGGCTGTGTCAGGTGGGCTGTGTCAGGTGTGCTGTGTCAGGTGGGCTGTGTCAGGTGTGCTGTGTCAGGTGGGCTGTGTACAGGTGGGCTTGTTGTCAGGTGTGCTTTGTCAGGTGGGCTGTGTCAGTGGTGTGTGTCAGGTGGGCTGTGACTGTGGGCTGTGTCAGGTGTGCTGTGGTCAGGTAAGTGCGTATGTCAGGTGAGCTGTGTCAGGTGGGGGCTGTGTCATGGTGTGCTGTGTAGGTCGAGGCTGGGCAGGTGTGCTGTGTCAGGGGTGCTGTGTCAGGTGGGCTATGTCAGTGTGCTGTGTCAGGTGTGCTGTGTAGGTGTGCTGTGGTCAGGTGTGCTGTGTCGGGTGGCTGTGTCGTGGGCTGTTGGTCAGGTGTGCTGTGTCAGGTGGGCCTGTGTCAGGTGTGCTGTGTCAGGTGGGCTGTGACAGGTGGGGATGAGTTAGGTGTGCTGTGTGTCAGGTGTGATGTTGTCAGGTGGGCTGTGTCAGGTGGGCTTTGTAGGTGTAGCTGTGTCAGGTGGGCTGTGTCAGGTGTGCTGTGTCAGGTGTGCATGTGTCAGGTGGGCTGGGCTGTGTCAGGTGTGCTGTGTCAGGTGTGCTGTGTAAGGTGTGCTGTGTCAGGTGTGCTGTGTCAGATGTGCTGTGTCAGGTGGGCTGTGTCAGGTGTGCTGTGTCAGGTGTGCTGTGTCAGGTGTGCTGTGTCAGGTGGGCTGTGTCAGGCGGCTGTGTCAGGTGTGTGCGGTTCAGGTGGGCTGGGTCAGGTGTTGCTGTGTCAGGTGTGCTGTTGTCAGTGGAGGGTGTGTGACAGGTGAGCTGTATCAGTGTGCTGTGTGTCAAGTGGGCTGTTGTCAGGTGTCTGTTCAGGTTGTGCTGTGTCAGGTGGGGCTGTGTCAGGTGTGCTGTGTCAGGTGGGCTGTTGTCAGTGTGCTTGTTGAAGGTTGGCTGGGACAGGTGCGGCTGTGTCAGGTGGCTCGTGTCAGGTGTGTGTGTCAAGTGGGTGTGTCCAGGTGTGATGTGTTGTCAGAGGTGTGCTGTTGTCAGGTGGGCTGGAGTAGGTGGGCTGTGTCCTGGTGTGCTGTGTCAGGTGGCTGTGCCAGGTGTGCTGTGTCAGGGTGTGCTGTGTCAGGTGGGTTGTGTCAGGGGGATGTGTTCAGGTGTGCTGTGTAGGTGTGTTTGCTGTGTCAGCTGTTGCTTGTGTCAGGTGTGCTGTGTCAGGAGTGCTGTGACAGGTGGGCTGTGCAGGTGGGCTGGTAGGTGTGCTGTGTCAGTAGTGTGCTCTGTGTCAGTGTGTGCTGTCGTCAGGTGTGCTCGTGTCAGGTGGCTGTGCAGGTGTGCAGATTGCTGTGACAGGTGGGCTTGTGTCAGGTTGGTTCTGTGTTCAGGTGGGCTGTGACAGGTGGGCTGTGTCAGGTGTGACTTGTGTCAGGTGTGCTGGTAAGGTGGGCTGTGTCAGGTGTGGGCTGTGTCAGGTGTGCTGTGTCAGGTGGGCTGTGTCAGGTGGGGCTGTGGTACAGGTGGGCTGTGTTAGGCTGGGCTGTGTCAGGTGTGCTGTGTCAGGTGTGCTGTGTCAGAGTGGGCCTGTGTCAGGTGGGCTCTTTTCAGGTGTGCTGTGTCATTGTGTGCTGTGTCAGGGTGTGCTGTGTCAGGTGGGCCGTGTCAGGTGGGCTGTGACAGGGGGCTGTGTCGGTGGCTGTGTCAGGTGGGTGGGGCTGTGTCAGGTGTGCTGTGTCAGGTGTGCTGTGTCAGGTGTGCTGTGTCAGGGGGCTGTGGTCAGGCAGGCTTGTGACAGGGGGGGCTTGGCTGTGTCAGGAAGGGCTGTGTCATGTGGGCTTGTTGTAGGTGTGCTGTGTCTGGTGTGCTGTGTCAGGTGTGCTGTGTCAGGTGTGCTGTGTCAGGTGGGCTGGTCAAGGTGGGCTGTGTCAGGTGGGCTGTTGTCAGGTGTGCGTGACAGGACTGTGCTGTGTCAGGTGTGCTGTGTCAGGTGAGGCATGTGACAAGTGTGCTGTGACAGGTGTGCTGTTGTCAGGTGTGCTGTGTCAGGTTGTTGCTGTGTCAGGTTGTGCTGTGTCAGGTGGGCTGTGTCAGTGGGCTGTATTCAGGTGGGGCTGTGTCAGGTGTGCTGTGGGACAAGGTGTGCTGTGTCAGGTGTTGTGCTGTTGTCAGGTGGGCTGTGACAGGGTGTGCTTGTGACAGGTGTGCTGTGTCAGGGTGTGCTGTTGTCAGGTGTGCGTTGTGCTGTGTCAGGTGGGCTGTGTCAGGTGGGCTGTGTCAAGTGTGCTGTGTCAGGTGTGCTGTGTCAGGTGTGCTGTGACAGGTGGGCTGTGACAGGTGGGCTGTGTCAGGTGGGCTGTGTCAGGTGTGCTGTGTCAAGTGAGCTGTGTCCGGTGTGATGTGTCAGGTGTGCTGTGTCAGGTGGGCTGTGTCAGGTGGGCTGTGTCAGGTGTTGCTGTGTAGGGTGCTGTGTAAGTGTGCTGTGTCAGGTGGGGCTGTGTCCGGTGTGCTTTGTCAGGTGTGCTGTGTCGGTGGGGCTGTGTCAGGGATGTGCTGTGTAGGTTGGTGCTGTGTTCAGGTGTTGCTGTGTCAGGTGGAGCTGTATCAGGTTTGTGCTGTGTCAGTTGGGCTGTGTCAGTGTGCTGTGTCAGGTGTGCCTGTGTCAGAGTGGGCTGGTGTCAGGTGTGCTGTGTCAGGTGTGCTGTTGTAGGTGGGCTGTTGTCAGGTGTGCTGTGACAGGTGGGCTGTGACAGGTGGGCTTCAGTCAGGTGTGCTGTGTCAGCTGTGCTGTGTCAGGGGGCTGGTCAGGGTGGTCTGTGTCATGGTGCCAGTGTCAGGTGGGCTGTGTCAGGTGTGCTGTGTAAGGTGGGCTGTGACAGGTGGCTGTGTCAGGGTCGAGCTGTGTCAGGTGTGCTGTGTCAGGTGGGCGTGTCAGGTGGGCTGTGTCATGTGTGCTGTGTCAGGTTGCTTGTGTCAGGTGTGTGCTGTGTCAGGTGTTGCTGTGTCAGTTTGGGCTGTGTCAGGTGATGCAGTGTCAGGTGCTGTGCTGTGTCGGTGTGCTGTGTCAGGTGTGCTGTGTCAGGTGGGCTGTGTCAGGTGTGCTGTGTCAGGTGTGCTGTGTCAGGTGGGCTGTGTCAGGTGTGCTGTGACAGGTGGGCTGTGAAGGTGGGCTTGTGTCAGGGTGCTGTGTCAGCGTGCTGTGTCAGGTGGGCTGTGTCAGGTGGGCTGTGTCAGGTGTGCTGTGTCAGGTGGGCTGTGTCAGGTGTGCTGTGTCAGGTGGGCTGTGACAGGTGGGCTGTGTCAGGTGTGCTGTGTCAGGTGTGCTGTGTCAGGTGGGCTGTGTCAGGTGGGCTGTGTCAGGTGTGTGTTGTCAGGTTGGCTGTGTCAGGGGTCTGTGTCAGGTGTGCTGTGTCAGGTGGGGCTGAGTCAGGTGTGTGTGTCAGGGTGTGCTGTGTTCAGGTGTGCTGTGTCAGGTGTGCTTTGTCAGGTGGGCTGTGTCGGTTGGGCTGTGTTCAGGTGTGCTGTGTTCAGGTGGGCTGTGTCAGGTGTGCTAGTGTCAGGTGGGCTGTGAAAGGTGGGATGGGTAAGGTGTGCTGTGTCAGGTGGTACTGTGTAGGTGGGCTGTGGTCAGGTGGCTGTTGTGTCAGGTGTGCTGTGTCAGGTGTGCTGTTGTCAGGTGTGATGTGTCAGGTTGTGCTGTGCAGGTGGCTGAGTCAGCGTGTGCTTGTCGTCAGGTGTGCTTGGTGTCAGGTGTGCAGTGTCATGGTGTGCTGTGTCAGATGTGCTGTGTCAGGTGGGGTGTCTGGTGTGCTGTGTCAGGTGTGCTGTGTCCAGGTGTGTGTGTCAGGTGGGCTGTGTCATGTGTGCTGTTTGTGTCAGGTGTTGCTGTGTCAGGGGGCTGTGTCAGGTGTCTGTGTCAGGTGTGCTGTATGTTGTCAGGTGTGCTGTGTCAGGTGAGCTGTATCAGGTGTTGCTTGTGTCAGGTGGGCTGTGTCAGGTGTTGCTGTGTCAGGTGGGCGTGTCAGGTGTGCCTGTGACAGGTGGGCTGTGACAGTGGGCTGCTGTCAGGGGGCTGTGTCAGGTGTGTGTTGTCAAGTGGGCTGTGTCAGGTGTGCTGTGTCAGGTGTGCTGTGTCAGGGTGGGCAGTGTCAGGAGGGCTGTGTCAGGTTGTGCTGTGTCAGGTGTGCATGTAAAGTCTGTGCTGTCTCAGGTGTGTTGTGTCAGGTGGGCTTGGGCTGTGTCAGGTGGGAGTGTCAGGTGTGCTGTGTTAGGTGTGCTGTGTCAGGTGTGCTGTTCAGAGTGTGCTGTTGTCAGGTGGGCTGTTGGACAGGTGGGCTGTGTCAGGTGGGCTGTGTCAGGTGTGCTGTGTCAGGTGTGCTGTGTCAGGAGTCGGCTGTGTCAAAAGAGTGTGCTGTGTCAGGTGGGCTTGACAGGTGAGCATGTGTTAGGTGGGCTCGTGTCAGGTGTGCTGTGTTCAGGTGTGCTGTGTAAGGTGGGCTGTGTTCAGGTGGGGTTGTGTCAGGTGTGCTGTGTCAGTGTGGGCTGTAGGGTGCTGTGTCAGGTGGCTGTGACAGGTGGGATGAGTCAGGTCTGTGCTGTGTCAGGTGTGCTCTGTGGTCAGGTGGGCTGTGTCAGGTGGGCTGTGTCAGGTGTGCTGTGTCAGGTGGGCTGTGTCAGGTGTGCTGTGTCAGGTGTGCTGTGTCAGGTGGGCTGTGTCAGGTGTGCTGTGTCAGGTGTGCTGTGTATGTGTGCTGTGTCAGGTGGGCTGTGTCAGGTGTGCTGTGTCAGGTGTGCTGTGTCAGTTGGGCTGTGTCAGGTGTGCTGTGACAAGTGGGCTGTGACAGGTGGGCTGTGTATCAGGTGTGCTGTGTCAGGTGTGCTGTGTCAGGTGGGCTGTTGTTTTTTTCAGGTGGGCTGTGTCAGGTGTGCTGTGTCAGGTGGGCTGTGTCAGGTGTGCCTGTGTCAGGTGGGCTGTGTCAGGTTGTGTGTGCTGTGTCAGGTGGCTGTGGTCAGGTGTGCTAGTTGTAGGTGTGCTGTGTCAGGTGGGCTGTGTCAGGTGTGTGCTGTGTCAGAGTATGTGCTGTTGTCAGGTGTGCTGTGTCAGGTGTGCTGTGTCTATGTGGGCTGTGTAGGTGGGCTTGTCAGGTGTGCTGTGTTCAGGTGGCTGTGTCAGGATGTTTGCTGTGTCAGTGTGGGCTTTGACAGGTGGGATGGAGTCAGGTGTGCTGTTGTAGGTGTGCTGTGTCATGGGCTGTGTCAGGTGGGCTTTGTCAGGTGTGCTGTGTTCAGGTGGGCTGTGTCAGGTGTGCTGTCGTCAGGTGTGCGGTGTCAGGTGGGCTGTAAACAGGTGTGCTGTGTGTAGGTGTGTGTGTAAGGGTACTGTGTCAGGTGTGCTGTGTAGATGTGCTGTGTCAGTGGGCTGTGTCAGGTGTGCTGTGTCAGGTGTTGCTGTGTCAGGTTGTGCTGTGTCAGGTGGGCTGTGTCAGGTGTGCTGTGTCAGGTGTTCCTGTGTCAGGTGGGCTGTGTCAGGTGATGCTGTGTCAGGTGTGCTGTGTCAGGTGCTGCTGTGTCAGGTGAGCTGTATCAGGTGTTCTGTGTCAGAGTGGGCTGTGTCAGGGTATTGCTGTGTCAGGTGTGCTGTGTCAGGCGGGCTGTGTCAGGTGTGCTGTGTCAGGTGTGCTGTGTAAGGGGGCTGTTGTCAAGAGTGTGCTTGTGTCAGCGTGGGCTGTGTTCAGGTGTGCTGGTGACAGGTGGGTTTGGGACAGGTGGGCTGTGTCAGGTGGCTGTTGTCCAGGTGTGCTGTGTCAAGTGGGCTGTGTCAGGTGTGCTGTGTCAGGTGTGCTGTGTCAGGTGGGCTGTGTCAGGTGGGCTGTGTCAGGTGTGCTGTGTCAGGTGTGCTGTGCCAGGTGTGCTGTGTCAGGTGTGCTGTGTCAGGTGGGCTGTGTCAGGTGGGATGTGTCAGGTGTGCTGTGTCAGGTGTGCTGTGTCAGCTGTGCTGTGTCAGGTGTGCTGTGTCAGGTGGGCTGTGACAGGTGGGGCTGTGGTCAGGTGGGCTGTGTCATTCAGGTGTGCTGGTCGGGTGTGCTGTGTCAGGTGTGCTGTGTCAGGTGTGCTGTGTCAGGTGTGCTGTGTCAGGTGGGCTGTGTCAGGTGTGCTGTGACAGGTGGGCTGTGTCAGGTGGTCTGTGTCAGGTGGGCTGTGACAGGTGGGCTGTGTCAGGTGTGCTGTGTCAGGTGTGCTGTGTCAGGTGGGCTGTGTCAGGTGTGCTGTGTCAGGTGTGCTGTGTCACGTGGGCTGTGTCAGGTGAGGCGTGACAGGTGGGCTGTGTTTAGTTGGGCTGTGTCAGTGTTGGGGCTGTTGTCAGGTGTGCTGTGTGCAGGTGGGCTGTGTCAGGTAGGCTCTGTCAGGTGTGCTTGTGTCAGGTGTGCTGTGTCAGGCTGTGCTGTGTCAGGTGGGCCTGTGTCAGGTGGGCTGTGAAGGTGGGCTGTGTCAGTGTGGGCTGTGTAAGGTGGGCTGTTGTCAGGTGTGCTGTGTAGGTGTTGCTGTGTCAGGTGTGCTGTGTAGGAGGGATGTGTCAGCAGGCTTGTGAAGGTGGGTGTCGTTCAGGTGGGGCTGTGATTCATGTGGCTGTGTCAGGTGTGCTGTGTCGGTGTGCCGTGTCGGTTGTGGCCTCTTGTGTCAGGTGCGCTGTGTCAGGTGGGCTGTGTCAGGTGGGCTGTGTCAGGTGGGCTGTGTCAGGTGTGCTGTGACAGGTGTGCTGTGTCAGGTGTGCTGTGTCAGGTGGGCTGTGACAAGTGTGCTGTGACAGGTGTTGTTGCTGTGTTGTCGGTGTGCTGTGTCAGGTGTGCTGTGTCAGTGTGTGTGTGTCAGGTGGGTGTGTCAGGGGCCCCCTGTGTCAGGTGGGCTGTGTCAAGGTGTGCTGTGACAGGTGTGCTGTGTCAGGTGTGCTGTGTAGGTGGGCTGTGAAGGTGTGTGTGGACAGGTTGTGGCTGTGTCAGGTTTGCTGTGTTTCAGGTGTGCTGTGCAGGTGGGCTGTGTTCAGGGTGGGCTGTTGTAGTGTTCGTGTCAGGTGTGCTGTTGTCAGGATGTGCTGTGAAAGGTGGGCTGTGACAGGTGGGCTGTGTTCAGGTGGGCTTTGGCAGGTGTGCAGTGTCAAAGTGAGCTGTGTCGGTTGATGTTGTCAGGTGTGCTGTGTCAGGTGGGCTGTGTCAGGTGGGCTGTGGTCAGGTTTGTGTGACGTAGGTGTGCTGTGAAGGTGGCTGTGCAGGTGGAGCTGTGTCAGGTGTGCCTGTGTCAGTGTTGCTGTGTCAGGTGGGCTGTGTCAGGTGTACTGTGTCAGGTGTGCTGTGTCAGGTGTGCTGTGTCAGGTGAGCTGTATCATCGGATGCTGTGTCAGTTGGGCTGTGTCAGGTGTGCTGTGTCAGGTGTTGCTGTGTCGGTGTGCTGTGTCAGGTGTGCGGTGTCAGGTGTGCTGTCGTCAGGTGGGCTGTGTCAGGTGTTGCTGTGACAGGTGGGCTGTGGACAGGTGGGCTGTGTCAGGTGTGCTGTTGTCAGGTGTTAGCTGTGTCAGGTGGGCTGTGTCAGGTGGTCTGTGTCAGGTGGCTGTGTCAGCGTGGGCTGTTTGTCAGGTGTGCTGAAGGCAGGTGGGCTGTGACAGTGGGCTGTGTCAGGTGTGCTGTGTCAGTGTGCTGTGTCAGTGGGCTGTGTAGGTGGGCTGTGTCAGGTTGTTGCTGTGTCAGGTTGGCTGTGTCAGGTGTGCTGTTGTCAGGTGTGCGTGTAGGTGGGCTGTGTCAGGTGTGCTGTGTCAGGTGTGCTGTGTCAGGTGTGCTGTGTCAGGTGTGCTGTGTCAGGTGGGCTGTGTCAGGTGGGCTGTGTCAGGTGTGCTGTGTCAGGTGGGCTGTGTCAGGTGTGCTGTGTCAGGTGGGCTGTGACAGGTGGGATGAGTCAGGTGTGCTGTGTCAGGTGTGCTGTGTCAGGGATGGGCTTGTGTTCAGGTGGCTGTGTCACGGTGTTGCTGTTGTCAGGTTGTGTGTGTCCAGGTGTCCCTGGTCAGGTGTGCTGAGTCAGGTGGGCTGTGTCAGAGTGTGCGTTGTGTCAGGTGTGCGTGTCAGGTGTGCTGTGTCGGTGTGTTCTGTGTCAGAGTGCTGTGTCAGGTGGGTGTGTCAGGTGGCTGTGTCAGGTGTGTTGTGTCAGTGTGTGTGCTGTGTCAGGTGGGCTGTGGTCAGGGTGCTGTGTCAGGTGTGCTGTGTCAGGTGGGCTGTGGTTCAGGTGGTGCTGTGTCAGGTGTGTGTGTCAGGTGTGCTGTGTCAGGTGAGCTGTATCAGGTGTGCGTGTCAGGTGGGCTGTGTCAGGTGTTGCTGTGATCAGGTGGGCTGTGTCAGGTGTGCTGTGAAGGTGGGCTGTGGACAGGTGGGCGTGTCAGGTGGGTCTCTGTCAGGTGTGCTTGTCAAGTGGGCTGTGTCAGGTGTGCTGTGTCAGGTGTGCGGTGTCAGGTGGCTGTGTCAGGTGGTGCTGTTTGTCAGGTGTGCTGTGTCAGGTGTGCTGTGCCAGGTGTGCTGTGTCAGGTGTGTTGTGTCAGGTGGGCTGTGTCAGGTGGGATGTGTCAGGTGTGCTGTGTCAGGTGTGCTGTGTCAGGTGTGCTGTGTCAGGTGTGCTGTGTCAGTGTGGGCTCTGTGACAGGTGGGCGTGTCAGGTGGGTGTGTCAGGTGTGCTGTGTCAGGTTGTGCTGTGTCAGGTGTGCGGTGTCAGGTGGGCCTGTGGACAGGTGGGCTTGTGTCCAGGTGGGCTGTGTCAGTTTGCTGTTGGTCAGGTGTGCTTGTGTCAGGTTGGGCTGTTGTCAGGTGGGGTGTGTTGTCAGGTGTGCTGTGTCAGTTGGGCTGTCAGGCTGTTCTGTGTAAGGTGGGCTGGGCTGTGACGGTGGGATGAGTCAGGTGTGTTGTGTCAGGTGTGCTGTGTCAGGTGGGCTGTGTCAGTGGGCTGTTTGTGTCAGGTGTGCTGTGTCAGGTGGGGCTGTGTCAGGTGTGCTGTGTCAGGAGTGCTGTGTCAGGTTGGGCTCTGTAGGTGTGCTGTGTCAGGTGTTGCTGTTGGTAAGTGTGCTGTGTCAGGTGGGTTGTGTCGGTGTGCTGTGTCAGGTGTGCTGTGTCAGTTGGGCTGGTCAGGTGTGCTGTGACAGTGAGGCTGTGACAGGTGGGTCTGTGTCAGGGTTGCTGTGTCAGGTGTGCTGTGTCATGTGGGCTGTGTAGGTGGGCTGTGTAAGGTGTGCTGTGTAGTGGTGGGGCTGTGTTCAGGTGTGCTCGTCAGGTGGGGGGGGGGGGGGAAAAAAAAAAAAAAAAAAAAAAAAAAAACCCCCGTAATATGCCCAAATCTTTACGACACAACATTAAGCTTATAGACCAAGCTTTACAAGTCTCAGCAAAGCTTGGAGACCAAGCTTTACAAGTCTCAGCAAAGCTTGGAGACCAAGCTTTACAAGTCTCAGCAAAGCTTGGAGACCAAGCTTTACAAGTCTCAGCAAAGCTTGGAGACCAAGCTTTACAAGTCTCAGCAAAGCTTGGAGACCAAGCTTTCACAAGTCTCAGCAAAGCTTGGAGACCAAGCTTTTACAAGTCTTAGCAAAGCTTGGAGACCAAGCTTTACAAGTCTCAGCAAAGCTTGGAGACCAAGCTTTACAAGTCTCAGCAAAGCTTGGAGACCAAGCTTTACAAGTCTCAGCAAAGCTTGGAGACCAAGCTTTACAAGTCTCAGCAAAGCTTGGAGACCAAGCTTTACAAGTCTCAGCAAAGCTTGGAGACCAAGCTTTTACAAGTCTTAGCAAAGCTTGGAGACCAAGCTTTACAAGTCTCAGCAAAGCTTGGAGACCAAGCTTTACAAGTCTCAGCAAAGCTTGGAGACCAAGCTTTACAAGTCTCAGCAAAGCTTGGAGACCAAGCTTTACAAGTCTCAGCAAAGCTTGGAGACCAAGCTTTACAAGTCTCAGCAAAGCTTGGAGACCAAGCTTTACAAGTCTCAGCAAAGCTTGGAGACCAAGCTTTACAAGTCTCAGCAAAGCTTGGAGACCAAGCTTTACAAGTCTCAGCAAAGCTTGGAGACCAAGCTTTACAAGTCTCAGCAAAGCTTGGAGACCAAGCTTTACAAGTCTCAGCAAAGCTTGGAGACCAAGCTTTACAAGTCTCAGCAAAGCTTGGAGACCAAGCTTTACAAGTCTCAGCAAAGCTTATAGACCAAGCTTTACAAGTCTCAGCAAAGCTTGGAGACCAAGCTTTACAAGTCTCAGCAAAGCTTGGAGACCAAGCTTTACAAGTCTCAGCAAAGCTTGGAGACCAAGCTTTTACAAGTCTCAGCAAAGCTTGGAGACCAAGCTTTTACAAGTCTCAGCAAAGCTTGGAGACCATCTTTACAAGTCTCAGCAAAGCTGGAGACCAAGCTTTACAAGTCTCAGCAAAGCTTGGAGAACCAAGCTTTACAAGTCTCAGCAAAGCTTGGAGACCAAGCTTTTACAAGTCTCAGCAAAGCTTGGAGACCAATCTTTACAAGTCTCAGCAAAGCTTGGAGACCAAGCTTTACAAGTCTCAGCAAAGCTTGGAGACCAAGCTTTACAAATCTCAGCAAAGCTTGGAGACCAAGCTTTTACAAGTCTCAGCAAAGCTTGGAGACCAAGCTTTCACAAGTCTCAGCAAAGCTTGGAGGGCCAAGCTTTACAAGTCTCAGCAAACTGGAGACCCAAACTTTACAAGTCTACAAAACTTGGAGACCAAGTTTTACAAATTCAGCAAAGCTGGACCAAGCTTTACAAATCTACAAAACTTGGGGACCAGGGGATTTCAAGTCTCAGCAAAGCTTGGAGACCAAACTTTTAAAGTCTCACAAAACTTGGGACCAAGCTTTCACAAGCTCAGAAAGCTGAAGACCAAACTTTTAAAGTCTCATCAAAAACTTGGGGGACCAAGCTTTTACAAGTCTCAGCAAAGCTGAAGATCAGCTTTACAAAACTCAGCAAAGCTTGGAGACCAACTTTTTCAATTTAAAAT
>NC_069444.1:40385786-40418686 GCF_026875155.1 Cherax quadricarinatus | reverse complement strand
AAGGAGCAGAATGTTGTGGTGCCTCTAACCGAAATCTCCAACACATCCCTGAACACTGGGCAACTACCTGAGAAATGGAAGACAGATAATGTAGTCCCCATATTTAAGAAAGGAAACAGAAACGAGGCGCTAAACTACAGACCTGTGTCTCTGACATGTATTGTGTGCAAAGTCATGGAGAAGATTATCAGGAGGAGAGTGGTCGAACACCTGGAAAGGAACAAGATTATAAATGAAAACCAGCATGGGTTCATGGAAGGCAAATCTTGTATCAAAAACCTCCTGGAGTTTTATGACAAGGTAACAGAAGTAAGACACGAGAGAGAGGGGTGGGTAGATTGCGTTTTCCTAGACTGCAGGAAGGCCTTTGACACAGTTCCCCACAAGAGATTAATGCAGAAGCTGGAGGATCAGGCGCACGTAAAAGGGAGGGCACTGCAATTGATAAGGGAATACCTGACAGGGAGGCAGCAACGAGTCATGGTACGTGAAGAGGTATCACAGTGGGCGCCTGTTACGAGCGGGGTCCCACAGGGGTCAGTTCTAGGACCAGTGCTATTTTTGATATATGTGAACGACATGATGGAAGGAAGAGACTCTGAAGTGTCCCTGTTCGCAGATGACGTGAAGTTGATGAGAAGAATTAAATCGGACGAGGATGAGGCAGGACTGCAAAGAGACATGGACAGGCTGGACATGTGGTCCAGCAACTGGCTTCTCGAATTCAATCCAGTCAAATGCAAAGTCATGAAGATTGGGGAGGGGCAAAGAAGACCGCAGACAGAGTATAGGCTAGGTGGACAAGACTACAGACCTCACTCATGGAGAAAGACCTTGGGGTGACCATAACACCGAGCACATCACCGGAGGCACACATCAACCAAATAACCGCTGCAGCATACGGGCGCCTGGCAAACCTGAGAATAGCGTTCCGATACCTTAATAAGGAATCGTTCAAGACACTGTACACTGTGTATGTTAGGCCCATACTGGAGTATGCAGCACCAGTCTGGAACCCACACCTGGTCAAGCACGTCAAGAAGTTAGAGAAAGTACAAAGGTTTGCAACAAGGCTAGTCCCAGAGCTCAAGGGAATGTCGTACGAGGAAAGGTTAAGGGAAATCGGACTGACGACACTGGAGGACAGAAGGGTCAGGGGAGACATGATAACGACTTACAAGATACTGCGGGGAATAGACAAGGTGGACAGAGATAGGATGTTCCAGAGAGGGGACACAGGGACAAGGGGTCACAACTGGAAGATGAAGACTCAGACGAGTCACAGGGACGTTAGGAAGTATTTCTTCAGTCATAGAGTTGTCAGCAAGTGGAATAGCCTAGCAAGTGAAGTAGTGGAGGCAGGAACCATACATAGTTTTAAGAAGAGGTATGACAAAGCTCAGGAAGAGAGAGGAAAAGAGAGGACCCAGTAGCGATCAGTGAAGAGGCGGGCAGGAGCTGAGTTCGACCCCTGCAACCACATTAGGTGAGTCACAATTAGGTGAGTAACCACACACACACACACCACACAACACACACAACACACACAAACACACAACACACGACACGCACACACACACACACACACACACACACACACACAAAACCACACACACACACACACACACCACACACACACACACACACGCACCACAACACGCACACCACACACACACACACACACACACACACACACACCACACACACACACACACACAACCCCACACACACACCACACACATTTGATCACACATGCACCCTCGTCACCAAAAATAAATACATACACAAAAAAAAACACACCCCCTCCCTCTAGAAAAAAAAAATAGAACATCTCCCTTTCACCCCCCCCCATCCCCCAGTGGCCAAATGTGAAAAAGGCTGTCAATGCATTTTTAGTATGCCACGTGAGAGCCGAGTGGGAATATATATATATATATATATATATATATATATATAAAAATATATATATATATATATATATATATATATATATACATATTATTTTATATAATATATATATATATATATATATATATATATTATATATTATTATATATACATTCATTTATACATGTATACCCCTGCTGGTTCACCAGCCCGGCATTACTAACTCCATATTCATCTGTCCTCTCATTCGTTTCCATATGAAATATTACCTTTTTTACTCGTGTCCCTTTCATCCAATGTTATTAACTGCTAATTGTGTATGCATATACAATATATATATATATATATTATATATATATAATATATTTTATATATATATATATATATATATATATATATATATATATATATTATATATATATATATATTATATAGCTACAGTTAGAGTAAGAGGTAGATGGGAAAAGAGGAAAATGGCAGCAACAAGCAAGATGGAGGTGAAGTTTTATAAACTAAGGGAGGCGGAAGTTCAGGTGAGATATAAGCAATTATTGGGAGAAAGGTGGGCTGGTGCAAGTATGAGTAGTGGGGGGGGGTTTGAAGAGGGTTGGAATAGTTTTAAAAATGCAGTATTAAGAATGTGGGACAGAAGTTTGTGGTTATAGGAGGGTGGGTGCAGGAGGAATGAGGAGTGATTGGTGGAATGATGAAGTAAAGGGTGTGATAAAAGAGAAAAGTTAGCTTATGAAAGGTTTTTACAAAGCAGAAGTGTTATAAGAAGAGTAGAGTATATGGAGAGTAAAAGTAAGGTGAAGAGATCGGTTAGAGAGTGCAAAGGAGAGCAGATGATAGAGTGGGAGAGGCACTGTCAAGGAGTTTTAATGAAATAAGAAAAAAATTTGGAGTGAGTTAAACAAGTAAGAAAGTAGAGACGAATGATTTGTCACTTAAAAACAGAGTAGGGGAGTTAGTAAGGGGAGTGGAGGTTTTCGGTAGATGGCGAGAATATTTTGAGGAAAATTTTAAATGTCGACGAAGAAAGGGAAGCGGTAATTTCATGCACTGGCCAGGGAGGTATACCATCTTTTAGGAGTGAAGAAGAACAAGATGTGAGTGTGGGAGAGGTACGTGAGGCATACGTTGAATGAATGGGGGTGAAGAAGCTGGACTGATGGGTTCATGACTGAAATGTTAAAGCGGGGCATTTTGTGTTGGAGTGGTTGGTTTTTGCTTTAATAAATGTATGAATGAGGGGAAGTACATAAGGATGACAGCGAGCATGTATAGTCCCTTTATATAAAGGGAAGGGGGACAAAAGAGATTTAAAAATTATAGAGGAATAAGTTTACTGGAGTTATACCAGGAAAGGTGTACGGTGGGTTATAATTGAAATGTATTAGAGGTTAAGATACAGAATGTAGGATTGCGGATGTGCAAGAGGTTTCAGGTGGGATTTGGTTGTGTTGTTCAAGTGTTTACTTTGAGGCATGATATGTGAACAGTATTTAGATAAAGGTTAGGGAAGTTTTTATTGCTTTAGGATTTAGAAAAAGGCATATGATAGAGTGGTATAGAGGAGCAATGTAAAGCAGATGTTGCTAAGTATATGGAATCAGGTGGTAATGTTAATAAATGCTGTAAATGAGTTTTTATGAGGATAGTGAGGCTCAGGTTAGGGTGTGTAGAAGAGAGGGAGACTACTTCCCGGTAAAGAGGTCTTAGAAGGAGTGGGTAATGCCACCATGGTTGTTTAATATATTTAGTTGGGGTTGTAATGAAGTATATACATGAGGAGTTCGTGAGAGGGGTGGGATGAAGTTATGGGGAATTTCAAATACGTCATAATGGGATTTAACACAGTTGCTTTTTGGCTGATGATACTGTGCTATGGGAGATCTAATGAAAATTGCAATGAGTTAATGGAGGAGTTTGGGAATGTGTGTAAGGTTAGAATGTTGAAGTGAACATAGAAAAGAGTAAGGGTGATGTGGTATCAAATGATTTAGATAAAGAAAATTGGAATATCAAATTGGGGAGGAGGCTTATGGAAAGTAAGTGAATGTTTTCAGATATTGGGAGTTGACGTGTCGGCGGATGGATTTATGAAGGTTGGGTTAATCTTAGAACTGATGAGGGAGAAAATGGCTGAGTGGTGCGTTGAGTTTATGTGGAGACAAAAAACGTTATCTATGGAGCAAAAGAAGGGAATGTAGAAAGTATAGTAGTACCCATCTATCTTATATGGGTGTGGAAGCTTGGGTTGTGGAATGCAGCATCGAGGAGGCGGTTTGAAGCAGTGGAGATGTCCTGTCTAAGGGCTATGTGTGGTGTAAATTAATTATGCAGAAAAAAAATCGGAGTGTGGAAAATTTTGGAGAAGGTTGTTGGAGTTAATAAAAATATTAGTCAGAGGGCTGGAGAGGGGTTGTTTGAGGTATGTTTCGGTCATTTGGATGTAGAATGGATCAAAGTAGATTGACATGGAGAGCGTATAAATCTGTTGGGGTATAGGATAGGCGGGGTTGGGGTCGTCCTCGCAATAGGTTGAGGGAGGGAGGTAAGGGAGGTTTTGTGGGTGGGGGGCTTGGACCTTCAGCAAGAGTGCGTGAGCGTGTTAGTTAGTGAATGGAGACGAATGGCAGTTGGGCCTATGACGATTTTTTTTTCTTGGTTTTGGGTTGTGTGAGCAGGGTTTTATTAGTGAAGGATCTGGGGTAAATCGGTTATTGTTATATTGCCGGACTTGAGTCCTGGATATGGGAAGTTCAATGCCTGCACTCTAAAGGAAGTGGTAGGGTTCGTCAGGATATTTGTGTTTGGTCGGATTATGTTGTGTATCTTTTTATGATATTGCTTCTAAAACTGTTGTGTTCTGAGGACCTTGCAAAAACATTGTTTTTGTGTGGTGAGGTTGAAAGTGGTGAAAGTTGAATGTATTTTCCTTTTGGGTGATTTTCTTTCTTTTTTGGGTCTCCCTGCCTCGGTGGGGATCGGCCGATTGTTAAATATTTATTTATATAGATATATTATATATAATATATTTATAATATATATATATATTATATATATATATATTTATATATATTATACATATATTAATTATTGTGACCACGAACGAGTGTATTGATCAATATCAACAATGCACTAGCCATCGACTCGAATCACATGCTGCTTTGGCCTGATATTGGTGGACGAAAAACTGAAGCCCTTATCACTGAACCATAGGATCAAGGGTCAGGTGGGACCCTCACACTACTACAAACACCCCCACCATTCCTTCAATGCAGGCAATGTAAGCCCAACTCCATGGACTCTTTGTCCGCGTAACCGGCTTCCAATGAACTGGACTTTTGGAGTGTAGTGGGCTGGTTGAAGTGTCGTGGATGGTGGAGATGTGTGGTCTGGTGAGTGTCGTGATGGTGGAAGTGTCGTGGACTGGTGGAGTGTTCGTGGATGGTGGAGTGTCTTGGAGGTGGAGTGTTGTGGATCGGTGGAGTGTCGTGGACAGGAGTGTCGTTGGACTGGTGGAGTGTCGTGGGACTGGTGGTGTGTCGTGGACAGGAGTGTCGTGGTACTGGTGGAGTGTTGTGGACTGTGGAGTGTAGTGGACTGGTGGAGTGTCGTGGACAGGAGTGTTCGTGACTGGTGGGATTGTTGTGGACTGGTGGGAGGTCGTGGAATGGTGGAGTGTCGTGGACTGGTGGTTGTAACGTGGACAGGAGTGTAGTGGATCTGGGAGTGTCTTGGACTGGTGGAGTGTCGTGGACGATGGCGGTTCTGAGACTAGTGGTGTGTCGTGGAGGAACCGGTCACGGGAACATGAGGCTCTAGTTCATAATACAAGACGTATTGACTGGACCTAGAGACAGCAGTGATAAAGCTCTTACAAACAGAGCTAAGACATTGATTAAGACCTGCCTCGCATGGGCAGTAGGCATGCTGTTACTGCAGTGTGTCATTCTTGCTTATTTCTTATGTTCAGCTCTATTACACAGAGAGGGTAGTCTGTGATAGCTCTATGTACACGCGGGAAAGACAGTGATAAAGTCTATGTATAGAGCGGGGAAGTTCAGTGATAAAGTCTTTGTACACAGCGGGATGACAGTGATAAAGCTCTTTGCACACAGCGGGGAAGACAGTGATAAGGCTATATATACACAGGGGAAGTCAGTTGATATAAGCTCTTTATACACAGCGTGAAGACAGTGATAAAGCTCTACTACACGCGGGAAGACAGTGATTATAGCTCTATGTTCACAGCGGGGAAGTCAGTGATAAAGATCTTTGTTCTAGCGGAAGGCAGTGATAAAAGCTACTTCATACACAGCGGGAAGACAGTGATAAAGCTCTATGTACACAGCGGTAGACAGTGTTATAGATCTAGTACACAGCGGGAGGACAGTGATAAAGCTCTATGTTCAAGAGGGAAGACAGTGTTAATGCTCTATGTACACAGCGTTAAGACAGTGATAAAGCTATATGTACACAGCGTTAATAAGACAGTGATAAAGCTCTATGCACACAGGTTAAGGCAGTTGTTAAAAGCTCTTTGCTCCAGCGGGAAGACGTGTTAACGCTCTTGTACTCAGCGTTAGACAGTGATAAGCTCTTTGCACACTGCGCGGAAGACTGTGATAAAGTTTGTACACAGCGGGAAGGACAGTGATAAAGCTCTATGTTCACAGCGGGACGGGACAGTGATAAAGCTCTATGTACACAGCGGGAAGACAGTGATAAAGCTCTTGTACCACTGCGCGGAAGAACTGTGATATAAAGCTCTATGTAAACTGCGGGAAGACAGTGAATAAAGCTCTCTACACAGAGGCCTGCTAATTGAGATACAGCTCTACATAGAGGAGATGTTTCCAATAAAAGAAATGAGAAAATTTAAAAAGAAGAAATGAAAAGTGAGAATAAAGTAATAAGTGAGATTGAAAACAATGAAAAAGAAAAGACAAATGAATTTATTTCATTAAACTGAGACAGTAAGCAAAGATTTTTTTTTAATTCTAAAGTCTACTTTATCCCACCATCTGGGGATATTATTCCACCCTCTGGGGTATTATCCACCTTATGGGGATATTATCACCATTCTGGGGAATATTATCACCATCTGCGAGGATATTATCCACCATATGGGGTTTTATCCCACCTCTGGGGATGTTATCCACCGTCTGGGGAATTTATCCAACATCTGGGGATGTCCACCATTGAGGATTATTATCCACCTTTGGGGTTATTATCCACCTTTCTGGGGAGGATTAGTATCCCCCCTCTGGGGAATTATCCACCCTCTGTGGATATTGTACTCCCTCTAGGGATTATCCACCATCTGGGGATATTATCACCATCTGGGGTATTATCCACCGTTTTGGGGATTATTATCCACCATCTGGGATGTCCACCTCTGGGGATATTATCCACCATCTGGGGATATTATCTACCTATCTGGGGGATTTTTATCCATCATCTGGGGATTTTTATCCACCTCTGGGATATTATCTACCAACTGGGGAATATTATCCACTATTGGGGTATATTATCCACATCTGGGGATATTATCCACCATATAGGGATATTATCCACAGTATGGGGATTTTTTCCACCATCTTGGGGTGTCCATCCATCCTGGGGAATTATCCACCATCTGGGGGATATTTATCCACATCTGGGGGATTTTATCCACCCTCTGGATTTTTTATGTATAAAAAAATTTTTTTTTTTTTCCACCCTTGGGATTTTATCCACCCTCTAGGGGATATTATCCACCACTGGGGTTTTATCCTCCATCTGGGGATATTATCCTACGTCTGGGATATTATCCTCCATCTGGGGATGGCCACCATCTGGGGAAATTAATCCACATCTGGGGATAATTATCCATATCTGGGGATTTTATCAATCATCTGGGGATATTATCCCACCCTCTGGTAGTTATTATCTTACCATTGGATATTATCCACTATCTGGGAGGATATTTATCATCCATCTGGGGATATTATCACCCTCTGGGGATTATCCTCCCTCTGGGGATATTAGCCCCATCTGGGTGATATTATCCACCATCTGGGGATTATTATCCACAATGGGGAGTTTTTATCCACCATCAGGGGTTATTATCCACCATAGGGGGATATATTATCCCTCTGGGGATATTCGTCCACCATCTGGGGATATTCCACGTCGGGGAATTTATCCACATCTGGGATATTATCCACCCCTCTGGGGATATTATCCACATTGGGGAATTGGAATTATCCACACCTCTAGGGGTATTAGGCTCCATCTGGGGATATTATCCACCTTCTGGGAGATTTCCACCATCTGCGGATATTATCCACCTCTGGGTTATTATCTACCCTCTGGGGTTATTACCCCCCCCCCACCCTCTAGGGTTTATTCCACCATCTGGGGTTATTATACACCATATGGGGAATATGATTCCACCGTCTGGGGAAATTATCCACCATCTGGGTTGTCCACCATCTGGGGATATTATCCACATCTGGGAATATTATCCACTATCTGGGATTATTATCCATCATCTGGGGATATTATCCCACCCTCTGGTGATATACCTTCCATATGTGAATATTATCAACTATATGGGGGGGGGATATTATCTCCATTGGGGATTATTTTCACACCTTCTTGGGTTATTACCTTAATTGGGGATATTAGCACTATCTGGGGATTTATCACCCATCTGGGGATATTATGCACCATCTGTGGATATTATCACAATCTGGGATATTATCCACCATCTGGGGATATTATCACCCTCTGGGGTTATTATCCACCCTCTTGGGATATTATACACCATCTTGGATTTTTATCATCCATCTGGGGATATTTCCACCAGTTCTGGGGTTATTATCCACCGTCTGGGGATATTAGTACACCATCGGGGATGTCCTCCATTGGGATTATTATCCACTATCTGGGGATATGATCCTCATCTGGGGGATTTTATTCACCATCTGGGATTTATCCACCATCTGGGGATATTATCCACCATTGGGGTTATTTTCCACCCTCCGGGGATATTGTCCACCATATGGGGATATTATCCACCTTTCAGGGGATATTATCACCATATGGGGATATTATTCAACCCTTGGGGATATTATCCACCCTCTGGGATATTAGGCACCCTCTAGGGATTTTATCCTCCATCTGGGGAATTTTATCCACCATCTGGGGATATTATCCACCCTCTGGGGAGAATATCAACCCTCTGGGGTTATTACCAACCCTCTAGGATATTTTCACCATCTGGGGATTTTATCCCACCATCTGGGGATATGATCCACCGCTGGTGGATATTATCCCCCATCTGGGGATGTCCACCATCTGGGATATTATCCACTATCTGGGGATATTATCCACCCTCTGGGGATTTTATCACTCCCTCTAGGGATATTATCCACCATCTGGGGATATTATCCATCATATGAGGGATATTATCACCCTCTGGGGTTATTTCCTCCCTCTGGGGAATTATCAACCTCTAAAGTTATTATTCCACCATCTGGGGTATTATCCACCATCTGGAGATTCATTATACACCCTCTGGGGATTTATCCACCCTCTAGGGATATTATACACCATTGGGATATTATCCACCTTCTGGGGATATTATCCACCGTCTGGGGATATTATCCACCCATCTGGGGTGTCCACATCTGGGGATATTATCCAACATATGTGGGTTTTTATCCACTATCGGGGAGATTATCACAGCATCTGGGGATATGATCCCCCCCCTCTGGTGATTTATCTACCATCTGGGAAATTATCGCACTATCTGGGGATTTTATCACCATTCCTGGGGTTGGATATATCCACCCTCTGGGGATATTTTCCACCTCTGGGGAGATTATCCACCATCTGGGATATTATCCACCATCTGGGGATATTATCCACCATCTGGTGGGGATATTATCCACCATCTGGGGATAATTATCCACAATATGGGGATATTATCCACCCTCGGGGGTTATTGTCCACCATCTGGGGGATATTATCCACCGTCTGGGGATATTATCCACCATCTGGGGTTATTATCCAACCCTGCTGGGGATATTATCACCATCTGGGGATATTATCCACCCTTAGGGATATTATGCACCATCTGGGGATTTTATACACCATTCTGGGGTTATTATCCACCCTTGGGGATATTATCGACCCTCTGGGGATATTATCCACCCTCTAGGGTTATTTATCCACCATCTGGGATATTATTCCACCATTGGAGGTATTATCACATCGTCTGAGGGAATTATACACCATCTGGGGAGGTCCACCTTCTGTGGGATATTAATCCACCATCTGGGGATATTATACACTATCTGCGGATATTATCAATCATCTGGGGATATTATCCCATCCCTATGAGTGATTTTATCTACATACTGGGATATTATCCACTATCTGGGGATATTATCCACATCTGGGGATATTTTCCACCATTCTTGGGTTATTATCATCATTGGGGGATATTTATCACTTTCTGGGGATATTATCACCATCTGGGGATATTATGCACCATCTGGGGATATTATCCACCAATCTGGGGATATTATCCACCATCTGGGATATTATCCACCCTCTGGGGATTTTATCCACCCTCTGGGGATTTATCACACTCTAGGGATATATCCACCATCTGGGGGAATATTTATCACCATCTGGGGATTTTATTCCACCTCTCTGGGGTTATTATACACCATTCTGGGGATTGTTCCACCATATGGGGATATTATCCACTATCTGGGGATATTATCCATCATCTGGATATTATCCACCATTGGGGTATATTATACACCCATCTGGGGTTTTTATCATCCATCTGGGGATATTTTCCACCCTCTGGGGTTATTGTCCACCATCTGGGGATATTTTCCACCTCAGGGGATATTTTCCACAATCTGGGGATATTTCACCCTCTGGGGATATTATCCACCCTATGGGGAATATTATGCACCCTATAGGGATATTTTCCACCCATCTGGGTTTTATCCACCATTCTGGGGATGATATTATTCCACCCTCTGGGGATATTATCCACCTCTGGGGATATTATCCACCCTATAGGGATATTATCCACCATCTGGGGATATTATTCACCATCTGGGGATAGTATCACCGTCTGGGGATATTATCCACCATCTGGGGTTGTCACCATCTGGGATATTATCCACTATCTGGGGATTTTATCCACCCATCTGGGGTGGAATATTATCCACCCTCTAGGGATATTATCCACCATCTGGGGTATTATCCATCATATGGGGATATTATCCACCCTCCTGGGGATATTATCCACCTTGGGGATATTATCCACACTCTAGGGTTATTATCCACCATCTGGGATATTATCCAACATCTGGGGATATTTTATACACTATTCAGGGGATTTATCCATCATATGGGGAAATTATCCACCCCTTGGTGAATATTATTACCATATGGGAATATTATCCACTATATGGGGATATTATCCACAATCTGGGGATTTTTTCACTCCTTCTTGGGTTTTTATCCATTCATCTGGGGATATTATCCACTATCTGGGGTTATTATACACATCTGGTATTATGCTCCATCTGGGGATATTATCACACCTTTGGGGATATTATCCACCATTATGGGGGATTATCCACTATCTGGGGATATTTCCACCATCTAGGGGTTATTATCCATCATCTGGGGTATATTATCCACTATCTGGGGATATTTTACAATTCTGGGAATTATCCACCATCTGCGAGTATTATTTTTTTTTTTTTTTTCCCCCCCCCCCACTATCTGGGGATATTATCCACTATCTGGGGGTATTATCCACTATTTGGGGATATTTATCACCATCGGGGGATTTTATCCACTATTGGGGGATATTATCCTCATCTGGGAATTTTTTCCACCATGTTGGGGTTATTATTCCATTCATTGGGGATATTATCCACCCTTCTGGGATATTACCCACCATGGGGTTATTATCCACCATCTGGGATATTATCCACCATCTGGGGATATTATCCACACCATCTGGGGATATTATCCACCATTGGGGTATTATCCACCCTCTGGGGATATTATCCACCCTCTGCGGATTTATCCACCCTCTAGGGATATTATCCCATCTGGGGATTTTATCAACCTTCTGGGGATATATCCACCGTCTGTGGATATTATCCCATTGGGGATTGTCCACCATCTTGGGGGATATTATCCACCTCTGGGGATATTTATCCACTATTGGGGGATATTATCCATATCTGGGGATATTTCCCACCCTCTGGTTGATATTATTACCATCTGGGAATATTATCCACTATCTGGGGATATTATTCACCATCTGGGGATATTATCCACCCTCTGGGGATATTATCCTCCCTCTGGGGAATTATCCACCATCTGGGGATATTATCCACCATCTGGGGAGTTATCCACCATCTGGGGATATTATCCACCCATCTGGGGATATTTTATCCACCATCTGGGGATAATTATCCACACCTCTTAGGGTATTGTCCTCACCATCTGGGGATATTTATCACCGTTTTTGGGATATTATCACCATATGGGGATATTATCCTACCTTGCGGAATATTATCCACCATCTGGGGATATTATCCACACCTCTTGGGATATTATCCACCATCTGGGGATTATTATCCACCAATCTGGGGATATTATCCACCCTCTGGGAGATATTATCTAACCTCTGGGGATTATTATCCTCCCTCTAGGGATATTTATCCACCATCTGGGGATATTATCCACCATCTGGGGTTATTATCCTCCGTATGGGGTTTTTTCCACCATCTGGGGAGGTCACCATCTGGGGATATTATCCACCATCTGGGGATATTCTCCACTATCTGGGGTGTTTTACTCCTCATCTGGGGATATTATCCCACCCTGGGGATATTATCTACATCTGGGAATTATTATCCACTTTTGGGGGTTATTATCCACATCTGGGGATATTTTCCACCATCTTGGGATATTATCCATCATTGGGATAATTATCACTATTTGGGGATATTTATCCACCATCTGGGGATATTATGCATCCATCTGGGGATTTTATTCACAATCTGGGGATATTATCCACCATTGGGATATTGTATCACCTCTGGGGATATTATCCACCCTCTGGAGGATATTATCCACACCTTCTAAGGGATTATTATCCAACATCTGGGGATATTATACACCATCTGGGGATTTTATCCACCGACTGGGGATTTTATCCACCATCTGGGGATGTCCACCCATCTGGGGATATTACCACTATCTGGGGATATTATCCATCATCTGGGGATATTATTCCCACCTCTGGTGATTTTATTACCCATCTGGGAATTATTATCAAATATCTGGGATATTATCCACCATCTCCCCCCCGGGTATTATCTCCCTTGGGATAATATCCACCTCTTGGGGATTTTATCCACCCATCTGGGGCTATTATCCACATTTTTTTTGCAAAGGGAGGAGATTATCCTCAATCTGGGGAGATTGTCCACCATATGGGGATATTTTCCTCCCTCTGGGGATATTGTCACCATCTGGGTTATTATCCACCATCAGGGGATATTATCCACACTTCTGGGGGTTATTATCCAACCTCTGGGGATATTATCCTCCCTCTGTGGGATAATTATGCACACCTCTAGGGTTATTATCCTCCATCTGGGGATGTATCCTCATTTGGGGATTTTATCCACCTCTGGGGGATATTATCCACCTCCGGGGATATTATCCACCCTCTAGGGATTTTATCCACAACTGGGGATATTATCCACCATCTGGGATATTATCCACAGTCTGGGAGGATATTATCCACCATCTGGGGATGTCCACCATACTGGGGTATTATCCACTATCTGGGGATATTATCCACCCTTCTGGGGGATATTATCCACCCTCTTGGGATATTATCCACCATCTGGGGATATTATCATCATCTGGGGATATTATCACCTCTGGGGATATTTTCACCCTCTGGGGATTATTATCCCCCCTATAGGGATATTATCCACCATCTGGGGATATTATCCCCATCTGGGGATATTATCCACTATCTGGGGATAGTATCCATCATTGGGGATATTATCCCACCCTCTGGTGATATTTTCTACCATCTGGGAATATTTATCCACTATCTGGGGTATTATAATCCTCCATCTGGGGGATATTTTCCACCTTGGGTATATTTCCTCACTGGGGATATTATCAACATATCTGGGGATATTTATCTCCATCTGGGGATATTTTGCACCATATGGGGATATTATCCACCATCTGGGGATATTATCAACCATTTATGGGGGTATAAACCAAGTCTGGGGATAATATCCACCATCTGGGGATATATACTTCATCTGGGGATATTATCCACTATATGGGGATATTCTCCACTATCTGGGGAAAATTATCCACCATCTGCGAGTTTTTATCCACTAT
Source organism: Cherax quadricarinatus (assembly GCF_026875155.1). Classification (NCBI taxonomy): domain Eukaryota; kingdom Metazoa; phylum Arthropoda; class Malacostraca; order Decapoda; family Parastacidae; genus Cherax; species Cherax quadricarinatus. Next base: position 40,404,319 of record NC_069444.1, on the reverse strand, counting down.
CTGGGGATTGTTATCCTCTTTCTGGGGATTTTATTTCCAATATTTGGTGGATATTATCCACCATATGGGGTATTATCCTCTATCTGGGGATATTATCACAATCTGGGGAATATTATCCACCATTTGGGGTATTATCCTTCATCTGGGGATATTATCCAACATCTGGGGATATTATCCTCCTTCTGGGGATATTATACAACCATTGGGGATATTATCCACCATCTGGGGATATTATCCACATTGGGGATATTTATCAACCATCTGGGGATGTTTTCCTACATCTGGGGATATTATCCATCATTGGGGATATTATCCATCATCTGGGGATATTATCACAATCTGGGGGTATTATCCACCTTCATGGGTATTATCCACCATCTGGGGATATTATTCAACATCTGGGGATACTGTCCACCATCTGGGGATATTATCCAACATCTTGGGATTTTATCACAATACTGGGGATATTATCCACCATATGGGGATATTAATCCACCATCTGGGGATATTATTTCCCCCAAACCCCATCTGGGGATATAATCCACCTTCTGGGGATATTATCCAAAATCTGGGGGATATTATCCACCATAGGGGATATTATCCAACATCTGGGGATATCCTCCATCTGGGGATTATTATCCACATCTGGGGATATTGTCCACCAATCTGGGGATATTTATCCACCATCTGGGGATATTTTCCACGATCTGGGGATATTTATCCACCATCTGGGGATATTTATCCACCATTGGGTATATTATCCCACCATCTGGGGATATTATCACAATCTGGGGATATTTCCACCTATCTGGGGGAAATTATCCACCATCTGGGGATATATCCACCATCTGGGGATATTATCCACAATCGGGGGAATGATCTCCTTCTGGGGATGTTATCGACCATTCTGGGGTAATTATCCTCCATCTGGGGATATTTTAAAAAAAGGGGGGGCAAAAAAAAAAAGAAAAAACCGAAGAAATTTATTAAAAATATTGTTAAAGAAATTATTAGTCAAAAAATGATTAAGTTTAAGAAATTATACAAACAGTCAAGAAATTATTCTACAGTCAAAGAATTTATACAACTGTCAAGAGATTATTACAACAGTCAAAGAAATTATACAACTGTCAAAGAATTATACAATTGTCAAGAAATTATACAAAGTCAATGAAATTATACAAAACTGCCAAAGAAATTATAAAACTGTCAAAGAAATTATTCAACAGTCAAAGAAATTAAACATCAGTCAAAGAAATTATACAACATTCAAGAAATTATACAATTGTCAAAGTAATTATACAACTGCAAAGAAATTATACAACTGTTCAAAGAAATTATACACAGTCAAAGAAATTATACAACAGTCAAAGAAATTATACATTTTTCAAAAGAAGAAAATTATAAACAGTCAAAGAATTTATACAACTGTCAAAGAAATTATACTTACTTTCAAAGAAATTATACAACTAGTCAGAAATTAATCAATAATCAGAGAAAATATACAGTAATAGTTAAATAAACTATTAATTAAAGCCAAAGGAAATTATCAATGGACGTCCAAAAAAAAAATGATGAAACACAAGTTATAGAAAATTCAGTGTTGAAAGAAAGCAAAGTGTTAGTTTCACTTGTTTTTTTTTCCCTGAGGATGATGAAAAACTGTTTCTGGCATCGCTGTCAGAAGCCTTTATGTGCGACGCTGGTATTACTGTCAGAGGATGTGTGGTTCTGTTTGTGTTATTCGTTTATCTCTCTCTCTCTCTCTCTCCTCTCTCTCTCATTCTCTCTCTCTCTCTCTCTCTCTCTCTTCTCTCTCTCCTCTCTCTCTCTCTCTCTCTCTCTCTCTCTCCTTCTTCATCTTCGATGTTTCATCTCTCTCACAAAGCATCCTCCTCTCCCTTAATTTCCTCCCCACTCCTCAGCGCTTTCCTCCCCCTCCCCAACATCTTCCTCCATCTCACCAACATCTTCTACATCCAACCATCTTCTCTCCCCCTCCCCAAAACATCTTCCTCCCCTCCCCAACATCTTCCCCCCCTCCCAACACCCTTCCTCCCCTCCCAAATATATTCCTCCCCCTCTCAAAACATCTTCCTCCCCTCCCAAACATTCTTCATTCCCTCCCAAACATCTTTCCTCCCCCCTTCTCCCATCTTCCTCTCTCTCAAACATCTTTTACATTACCAACATCTTACTCCCACTTCCCTAACATCTTCTCTTTCTCCCCAACTCTTCTCCCCTCCCCAATATCTTCCTCCCTCCCAACATCTTCTCCCATTCAAACATCTTCTTCCCCTCCCAAAACCATCTTCCTCCCCCCTCTCCATCTTCATCCCATCCAAAATCTACATTCACACATCTTTCTTCCCCTCCCTAACTTCTTCCTCCCCCTCCCCAATCTTCCTCCCCTCCCAACATCTTCCTCCACACACGCACCCAACTTCTTCCTCTCCCTCCCCAACATTTTCTATATCCCTAACATCTTCCTCCCTTCCCCGTCTCCCTCCTATCTTCCCATCTCCCACCCTCCTTCTTCACCTTTCCCCCCTGTTTTCCCCAACTCCCTTCTCCCCTCGTTCCCAATAATCAACTAATTAATTAGCTTCATTTAGGATAAGGTTGCAGTAAATAATCGAAAACTTATTATAATGAGGATCTCGCCCCCTCGAAAACGCCGCTGGATAACCCTGGCCCCCCGACTCCTCTTTTGTTTCTATATTTTTTTCCTTCAGTGAAGTCTATTAGATTTCTCTCTCTCTCTCTCGCTTCTCTCTCTCTCTCTCTCTCTTCTCTCTCTCTCTCTATCTCTCTCTCTCTCTCCCTCTCTCTCTCTCTCCCTCTCTCTCTCTAATCTTCTCTCTCTCTCTCTCTCTCTCTCTATCTCCCTCTCTCTCTCTCTCTCTTTTTTTTTTTTTTTTTTTACACAGGGTTTGGAAAAGGTTTTAGGATCAACTGCATTATTAAAAAGCTATTTACAGGTTAAGGATTCCTAACTTAGTGGCAAGCTAAGAGCTGTTACCTACATCAGCTCATTTGAAAGCATTTTTATTGTTTTGAGACATTAAAGTAGGGAACAGGATGAAGGTGGAGCATCTGTGGGTCAGAAATTTTCATTTGATCTGCTGACTTTATCTCGTTGACTTAATTTATTGCTGTTCGAATGTAGTTCCATACTCGCAAGTTCATCCTGGGTATGTATGATCCTCAGATGGAGTGGGATGTTCTGGAGGAGGTAAAGCCAGAGGTGAAGTTGTTGCTGCTTTTGCCCGTTTGTGGCATGTAAATGCTTTTTCACGCTCTGTCCTCGAAGTGGATAATAGTTGTGGTACTTTGACAAATTTCGGCCTTGTACTTAAACAGTAAGGCACCCCTCATCCCTCCTGAGTTGAAGGCTCTGCTGAAATGACAGATCTATCAAGGGGATGGGTTCCAGGCGGAAGAGATGAGACGTTTCTTGCTTGTTCTCTACTTTTGTCAAGCAGTCGCAGATGAGAGGGGGGGGGAAGGCCAAACAGAAAGTGGGAGCAATACTCAAGGTGTGAGCGTTACTTGTGCCTCGGACAGAATCTTGCAACCCTACTGTCAAGCAGTGCGAGGAAAAGGCGAAGTGCTGTAAGCTTCCTGGCTGCCTTGTTTGCAAGATTTACAAAATGGTTCTTCATGGTTAGTTTGGAGTTCAAAATTTCACCCCAAGGTTACCAACTTCTTCTCCTGGTGCCAACACCCTTCCATTCATTCTTTTTCTGGCACCAGCATTACCATCATGGTGCATAGAGCATCATCGTCCATTTGCGTTTCTCAGGTGCAAATGTTCTTCCATTCTATTTCCCCAAGCTGATATAGCTCTTAGCTGGTGATTAATGTAGCTTAGGGCAGATGGCTTTCTTCTCTTGGATAAGTGGATTGTCAGTGTATAGTCGTCTGCATATGCATGGATTCTGGGATGAGATGAAGAAGGTCGTGAAGTAGACATTAAGGAACATAAAGAATGGAGGAACACGCAGAAGACTACTGGCATGCGAGGCAGTCCTTATCAAAACGACTTTGCTAAAGTAAAAGGACACAAGTGCAACTTATGTGACATTTATTGTGGCAACTCGTTTCGCTCTCCAGGAGCTTTATCAAGCTTGATAATGCTCCTGGAGCAGCGAACACCGTTGCCACAATAAATGTCACCATTAGTTGCAATTGTGTCCTTTACTTTACCAATATTGTCGGTAATTCTACCAACTTTATTACAAAACGACCTTTACCTTAAGCTTACCCAAGAAAATAACTCCCATTATTTATATATATATTTATTGCGTTACCAGTAGTGTAAGAGGTGATGGGAAAAGTGGAAAATGGCAGGCAACAAGCAAGATGGAGGTGAAGTGTTTAAAACTAAGGGAGGCGGTAAGTTCAGGAGAGATATAAGCTAATTATTGGGAGAATGGTGGGCTGGTTGCAAGTTTGAGTAGTGGGGGGGGGGTTTGAAGAGGGTTGGATTAGTTTTAAAAATGCAGTTGTATTATAATGTGCCGGACAGAAGTTTGTGGTTAATAGGAGGGTGGGTGCAGGAGGATTGAGGAGTGATTGGTGGAATGAAGAAGTAAAGGGTTGTGATAAAAGAGTAAAAGTTAGCTTTATAAAGGTTTTTACAAAAGCAAGAAGTGTTATAAGATGAGTAGAGTATATGGAGGTATAGTAAAGGTGAAGAGATCGGTTTTAGAGAGTGCAAAGGAGAGCAGCTGATAGAGTGGGAGAGGCACTGTCAAGGAGTTTTATATGGAAAATAGAAAAAATTTTGGAAGTGAGGTTAAGCATGTTAAGAAAAGCTAGAGAAACGAATGAATTTGTCACTAAAAACAGAGTAGGGGGAGTTAGTTGATGGGGAGATGGTAGGTTTTTCGGTAGATGGCGAGAAAATTTTGAGGAAACTTTTAATTGTCGACGAATGAATGGGAAGCGGTATTTTATGCACAATGGCCAGGGAGTATACCATCTTTTAGGAGTGAAGAAGAACAAGATGTGAGTGTGGGAGAGGTACGTGAGGCATACGTTGAATGAATGGGGGTGAAGAAGCTGGACTGATGGGTTCATGACTGAAATGTTAAAGCGGGGCATTTTGTGTTGGAGTGGTTGGTTTTTGCTTTAATAAATGTATGAATGAGGGGAAGTACATAAGGATGACAGCGAGCATGTATAGTCCCTTTATATAAAGGGAAGGGGGACAAAAGAGATTTAAAAATTATAGAGGAATAAGTTTACTGGAGTTATACCAGGAAAGGTGTACGGTGGGTTATAATTGAAATGTATTAGAGGTTAAGATACAGAATGTAGGATTGCGGATGTGCAAGAGGTTTCAGGTGGGATTTGGTTGTGTTGTTCAAGTGTTTACTTTGAGGCATGATATGTGAACAGTATTTAGATAAAGGTTAGGGAAGTTTTTATTGCTTTAGGATTTAGAAAAAGGCATATGATAGAGTGGTATAGAGGAGCAATGTAAAGCAGATGTTGCTAAGTATATGGAATCAGGTGGTAATGTTAATAAATGCTGTAAATGAGTTTTTATGAGGATAGTGAGGCTCAGGTTAGGGTGTGTAGAAGAGAGGGAGACTACTTCCCGGTAAAGAGGTCTTAGAAGGAGTGGGTAATGCCACCATGGTTGTTTAATATATTTAGTTGGGGTTGTAATGAAGTATATACATGAGGAGTTCGTGAGAGGGGTGGGATGAAGTTATGGGGAATTTCAAATACGTCATAATGGGATTTAACACAGTTGCTTTTTGGCTGATGATACTGTGCTATGGGAGATCTAATGAAAATTGCAATGAGTTAATGGAGGAGTTTGGGAATGTGTGTAAGGTTAGAATGTTGAAGTGAACATAGAAAAGAGTAAGGGTGATGTGGTATCAAATGATTTAGATAAAGAAAATTGGAATATCAAATTGGGGAGGAGGCTTATGGAAAGTAAGTGAATGTTTTCAGATATTGGGAGTTGACGTGTCGGCGGATGGATTTATGAAGGTTGGGTTAATCTTAGAACTGATGAGGGAGAAAATGGCTGAGTGGTGCGTTGAGTTTATGTGGAGACAAAAAACGTTATCTATGGAGCAAAAGAAGGGAATGTAGAAAGTATAGTAGTACCCATCTATCTTATATGGGTGTGGAAGCTTGGGTTGTGGAATGCAGCATCGAGGAGGCGGTTTGAAGCAGTGGAGATGTCCTGTCTAAGGGCTATGTGTGGTGTAAATTAATTATGCAGAAAAAAAATCGGAGTGTGGAAAATTTTGGAGAAGGTTGTTGGAGTTAATAAAAATATTAGTCAGAGGGCTGGAGAGGGGTTGTTTGAGGTATGTTTCGGTCATTTGGATGTAGAATGGATCAAAGTAGATTGACATGGAGAGCGTATAAATCTGTTGGGGTATAGGATAGGCGGGGTTGGGGTCGTCCTCGCAATAGGTTGAGGGAGGGAGGTAAGGGAGGTTTTGTGGGTGGGGGGCTTGGACCTTCAGCAAGAGTGCGTGAGCGTGTTAGTTAGTGAATGGAGACGAATGGCAGTTGGGCCTATGACGATTTTTTTTTCTTGGTTTTGGGTTGTGTGAGCAGGGTTTTATTAGTGAAGGATCTGGGGTAAATCGGTTATTGTTATATTGCCGGACTTGAGTCCTGGATATGGGAAGTTCAATGCCTGCACTCTAAAGGAAGTGGTAGGGTTCGTCAGGATATTTGTGTTTGGTCGGATTATGTTGTGTATCTTTTTATGATATTGCTTCTAAAACTGTTGTGTTCTGAGGACCTTGCAAAAACATTGTTTTTGTGTGAGTAGTGAAAGTGTGAAAATGAAGTTTTTCCTTTTGGGGATTTTCTTTCTTTTTTGGGCTCCCTGCCTCGGGGGGAAAGCCGACTTGTTAAATATTATAATAATATATATATATAAATAATAATATATATATATTAATATATATAATTTATATATTTTATACAAATTATTATTGTGACCACGAACGGTGGATTGATCTAACACATGCACTACCAACAAACTCGAATCCATGCTGCTTTGGCCTGATATGGTGGACGAAAAACTGAAGCCCTTATCACTGAACCATAGATCAGGGTCAGGGGGGACCCTCCATACTACAACACCCCCACCATCCTTCAATGCAGGCATGTAACCCACCTCCAGACTCTTCCGCGTAACCGGCTCCAATGAACTGGACTTATGGAGTGTGGGGGCTGGTGAAGTGCGTGGATGGTGGAATGTCCGGGCTGGGGGAGTGTCGTGGATGGTGGAGTGTCGTGGACTGGTGGAGTTTTCGTGGACTGGTGGAGGGGTCGGTGGACGGTGGAGTGTGTGGATGGTGGAGTGTCGTGGACAGGATGTCGTGGAAGGTGGAGTGTCGTGGACTGGTGGAGTGTCGTGGACAGGAGTGTCGTGGACTGGTGAGTGTTGTGCTTGGGTGTGTGACTGGTGGAGTGTCGTGGACGGAGTGTTGGACGGGTGGTGTTGTGGACTGGTGGAGGGTCGTGGAGGGTGGAGTGCGTGGACTGGTGGTATCGGGACAGAGTGTGTGGCCGGGGAGTGTCTTGGACTGGGGAGTGTCGTGGACCAGGGGTTTCTGAGACTAGTGAGTGTCTGGGGAAACCGTCACGGAACAGGGGCTCTAGTTCTAATACAAATATTGACTGACCTAGACCAGCTGAAAAGCTCTTACAAACAAGCTAAGACATTGATAAGCCCTTTCCTCGCAGGGGCCCAGTAGCCTGCTCATGTGCCATCTTCTTATTTCTTATGTAAGCTCTTTTACACAGAGAGGGAAGACAGTGTTTAAGCTCTATGACACGGGAAGACATTTGATAAAGCTCTATGTATAGAGCGGGAAGACAGTGATAAAGCTCTTATGTACACAGCGGGAAGACAGTGATAAAGCTCTTTGCACACAGCGGGAAGACAGTGATAAAGCTTATATACACAAGGGGGAAGACAGTGATAAAGCTTTTATATACAAAAGCGGGAAGACAGTGATAAAGCTCTACATACACAGCGGGAAGACAGTAAATAAGCTCTATGTCACAGCGGGGAAGACAGTGATAAAGCTCTATGTACACAGCGGGAAGGCAGTGATAAAGCTTTTACATACACAGCGGGAAGACAGTGATAAAGCTCTATGTACACAGGGGGAAGACAGTGATAAGTCCTAGTACACAGCGGGAAGGACAGTGATAAAGCTCTATGTACAAGAGGGAAGACAGTGATAAAGCTTATGTACACAGCGTTAAGACAGTATAAAGCTCTATGTACACAGCGTTATGACAGTGATAAAGCTCTATGCACACGGGCTTTAAAGGGACATTTGGATAAAAGCTCTTTGCCACAGGGGGGAAGACAGTGAAAAAGCTCTATGTACACAGCGTTAAGACAGTGAAAAAGCTCTTTGCACACAGCGGGAAAAGACAGTGATAAAGCTCTATGTACACAGCGGGAAGGACAGTGAAAAAGCTCTATGTTCACAGGGGGAAAGGGACAGTGATAAAGCTCTATGTACACAGCGGAAGACAGTGATAAAGCTCTATGTCCCACGCGGGAAGACGTGAATAAAGCTCTATGTACACAGGGGGAAGACAGTGATAAAGCTCTCTACACAGAGCCTGCTAATTGAGATACAGCTCTACATAGAGCGAGATGTTTCCCAATAAAAGAAATGAGAAAATTTAAAAAGAAAGAAATGAAAAATGAGAATAAAATAAATAAGAGAGAAATGAAAACAATGAAGAAAAGACAACAATGAATTTATTTCAATAAACTGAGACAGAAAGCAAAAGATTTTTTTAATCTAAAATTCAACTTATCCACCATCTGGGGATATTATCCACCCTCTGGGGATATTATCCACCATTGGGGATATTATCCCCCACTGGGGATATTATCCACCATCTGGGGATATTTCCACCATCTGGGGTATTATCCACCATCTGGGGATATTATCCACCGTCTGGGGGTATTATCCACCATCTGGGGATGTCCACCATCTGAGGATATTATCCACCACTGGGGATATTATCCACCATCTGGGGATATTATCCCCCCTCTGGGGATATTATCCACCCTCTGGGGATATTATCCACCCTCTAGGATATTATCCACCATCTGGGGATATTATCCACCATCTGGGGATATTATCCACCGTTCTGGGGATATTATCCCCCCATCTGGGGATGTCCCACCATTCTGGGAATTATCCACCATCTGGGGATATTATCCACTATCTGGGGGTATTATCCATCATCTGGGGATATTATCCCACCCTCTGGTGATAAATTTTCTACCAACTGGGAATATTATCCACTATCTGGGGATATTATCCACCATCTGGGGATATTAAACCACCATCTAGGGATATTATCCACCGTTGGGGATATTATCCACCATCTGGGGATGTCCACCATCTGGGGATATTATCCACCATCTGGGGATATTAACCACATCTGGGGATATTACCACCCTCTGGATATTATCCACCCCCCCTGGGATATTTATCCACCCTCTAGGGATATTATCCACCATCTGGGGATTTTTATCCACCATCTGGGATATTATCCACCGTCTGGGATATTATCCACCATCTGGGGATGTCCACCATCTGGGGGGTATTAATCCACCATCTGGGGGTATTATCCACTATTTTGGGGATATTATCCATCATCTGGGGATATTATCCCACCCTCTGGTGATATTATCTACCATCTGGGGGAAAATTATCCACTATCTGGGGATATTTTCCACCATCTGGGGATATTATCCACCCTCTGGGGGTATTATCCACCCTCTGGGGATATTATCCACCATCTGGGGATATTATCCACCATCTGGGGATATATCCACCCCCTTGGGGGTTTATCCACCACGGGGTATTATCCACCATTGGGGATATTAACCCCTGGGGGTATTGTCCACCACTGGGGATATTTCCACCCTCGGGGGGTTTATCCACAACTGGGATATTACCACCCTCTGGGGGAAAAATCCCCATTGGGGATATTATCCACCCCCTAGGTATTAGGGCCCCTCGGGGATATTACCACCTCTGGGGAAATTTCCACCATCGGGATATTATCCACCCCCTGGGGTATTATCTACCCTCTGGGGGATTTTCCCCCTCTAGGGTTTATCCACCATCGGGTTTATCCCCCCATTGGGGGTATATCCCCCCCGCTGGGGGGAAATTTTCCACCATCTGGGGGTTTTTCCCCCATCGGGGATATTTTCCACCCCTGGGGATTTATCCACTATCTGGGATATTATCCATCATCTGGGGAATTACCCACCCTCTGGTGATATTTCCCCATTGGGAATATTCCACTAAGGGGGGGTATTATCCCCCCTTGGGGGAAATTTTCCCCCCTCTTGGGTATTACCCAAATTGGGATATTACCCCTATCGGGGATTTTCCCCCATCTGGGGAATATGCACCATCTGGGGATATATCCACCATCTGGGGATATTATCCACCATCTGGGATATTACCCCCCCTGGGGTATTATCCACCCTCTTGGGGTATTTTCCACCTCTTGGATTTATCCTCCATCTGGGGGTATTTCCCCATCGGGGTATTATCCACCGCTGGGGAATTTTCCCCCATCGGGGATGTCCCCATTGGGGAATTTCCACTTCTGGGGGTATATCCTCATCTGGGGGTTTTATCCCCCACTGGGGGTTTATCCACCATCTGGGGAATTTTCCCCATTGGGGTATTTTCCCCCCTCGGGGATATTGTCCACCATTGGGGGAATATTTTCCACTTTGGGGGAATTTCCCCCTCGGGGGGTATTATCCCCCTTGGGGGATTTATCCCCCTTGGGATTTTTTCCCCCATCGGGGGTTTATCCACCATGGGGGGATATTATCCACCCCTGGGGATATTATCCACCCCTGGGGATTTATCCCCCCTTGGGAAATATCCACCATCTGGGGTTTTACACCTCTGGGGATATTATCCCCCTTGGGATATTATCCACCTTTGGGGGTTTTCCCCCATCTGGGATATATCACTATCGGGGGATTATCCCCCCTCGGGGGGAAATTTTTATCCCCCCCTTGGGGGATATTTCCACCATCGGGGGAATTATCCACATTGGGGATATTACCCCCCCCTCTGGGGATTTTAAAATCCACCTTGGGGGAATTATCCCCCCTCGGGGGTATTACCCACCATCGGGGGATATTACCCACCACTGGGATATTATCCCCCTTTCGGGAAAATTTATCCACTTTGGGGGAATTACCACCCTTGGATATTATTACCTTTGGGGATATTACCCACTTTTGGGGGAATTATCCCCCTGGGGGATTTTTCCCCTTTTGGGGGTTTTTCCACATCTGGGGATTTTATCCACATCTGGGGTTTTATCCACATCGGGGGTATTATCCCATCTGGGGATATTATCCACCTTGGGGGATTTTATCCCCCATTGGGGATTATCCACATCTGGGGATATTTTCCACCTTTGGGGTATTATCCACACGGGGGATATTACCACACTGGGGATATTTTCCAATCGGGGGAAATTACCACCTCGGGTATTATCCCCCCCAATCGGGGGATATTACCACACTGGGGTATTATCCACTTTTTGGGGGAATTTACCCACCACGGGGATTTTATCCACTTTGGGGGGATATTTCCCCATCTGGGATTTTCCACCATTTGGGTTTTATCCACTTTGGGGAAATTTTATCCACCTCCTGGGATTTTACCACCATGGGTTTTTTTTCCCACCTCGGGGATATTACCACCACGGGGGATTTTATCCACCATCTGGGATATTTCCACCTTTGGGGGTATTATCCCCCCTCTGGGATATATCCCCCCTCGGGATTTATCCACCCTGGGATATTATCCCCTCTGGGGATTTTACCCACCCGGGGGATATTTTCCACCTCTGGGGATATAATCCCCATTGGGGTTTTCCACCATCTGGGATTTATCCACCTCGGGGGATTTTTACCACATTGGGGATTTTATCCAATCGGGGGATATTTCCCACCCTCGGGATATTTTTACCAGGGGGGAATATTATCCACATCTGGGGTTTTTATCCACCTCGGGGGATATTTCCCCCCTCGGGGGATATTATCCCCCTCGGGGAATTATCCACCATCTGGGGATATTATCCCCTCGGGGAAATTTATCCACCCTGGGGTTTTTCCACCATCGGGGGATTTATCCACCATCGGGGGATATTATCCCCCCTCGGGTTTTTCCCACCTCGGGGGATATTATCCCCCCCTTTGGGGATATTATCACCTTTGGGGGAATTTTTATCCAACCTTGGGAATATTATCCACCATCGGGGGATATTTCCACCCTTTGGGATTTACCACCATCGGGGGATATTATCCACCATCTGGGGATTTTTATCCCCCCTCGGGGGGATATTATCTAAACCCGGGGATATTATCCCCCTCTGGATATTATCCACCATCTGGGGATATTACCCCCACTGGGTTTTATCCCCTTGGGGGTTTTTCCACCATCGGGGATTTCCCCCCATCTGGGGATTTTATCCCCCCATCTGGGGATATTTCCATATTGGGGTTTTATCCCATCGGGGATTTTCCCCCACCCCTGGGGAATTATCCCCATCGGGAATTTTATCCACTTTTGGGGGGAATTATCCACATCGGGGGATATTTTCCCCCATCCCTTGGGATATTATCCCCATTGGGATATTACCCCACTTTTGGGGGAAATTTATCCACCATCTGGGGATAATAAGGGCACATCGGGGTAAAACCCCCATTGGGATTTTTACACCTCTGGGATATTATCCACCCTGGGGATATTACCCCCTTTTTGGGGATATTACCCCCCCCTCTGGGAATTACCACCATCGGGGGATTATCCACCACTGGGATTTATCCACCTCGGGGGAATTCCACCATCTGGGGTTTTTCCCCCATCGGGGGATATATCCACATCTGGGGATTTTATCCCCCCCCTCTTATTTATCCCCCCTCGGGGAATTTTATCAAAACGGGGATATTTCCCCCATCTTTTCCCCCCCGGGGTATTACCCCTTGGGATATTATCCACCCTTGGGGATTTTATCCACATCGGGGGTTTTTCCCAACCAATTTTTTAAAAAGGGAAATTATCCCCATCTGGGGAATTTCCACCATTGGGGGGATATTTTCCCCCTCGGGGGAATTTTTCCCACCACGGGGGTATTTCCACCATCGGGGGAATTATCCACCTGGGGGGGTTTTATCCACCTCTGGGGAATTATCCCCCTCTGGGGATTTAAACCCCTCTGGGTATTTCCCCATCTGGGAAAAATGTTTTTTCCCCCATTGGGGGTTTTATCCACCTCGGGGGGAATTTTATCCACCCCCCGGGATATTTCCCCCCTCGGGGATTTACCCCCCACGGGGGATTTTACCCACCATCTGGGATATTATCCCCCTCTGGGATATTACCCCCATCTGGGGATTTCCCCCAAACGGGGGTATTACCACATCGGGGGATATTATCCACCTCTGGGGATATTATCCACCCTCTGGGATATTATCCACCATCTGGGATATTACCCACATCGGGGGAATTACCACCTCTGGGGATATTTCCCCCCTCGGGGGATATTATCCCCCCTTGGGAATTCCCCATCGGGGATATTATCCCCATCTGGGGAATTATCCACTATCGGGGGATTTACCACATTGGGGATTTTATCCCCCCTCTGGGATATTTTCTACCATTGGGAATATTATCCACAAACGGGGGTTTTTTCCCCATCGGGGGGATTTTTTCCCCCTTTGGGATATTTCCTCACTGGGGATATTATCCACATCGGGGGATTTTTATCCCAATCTGGGGGATATTTCACAAGGGGGATTTATCCCCCATCGGGGGATATTATCCACCTTTGGGGGGTTTTAAACCAATCTGGGGATATATCCCCATCGGGGAATTATCCACTGGGGTATTACCACTATTGGGGATATTTCCACTATCGGGGGAAAATTACCACCATTGGGTTTACCACTATCGGGGGATTTTATCCCTTTTCTGGGGATTTATCCAAATTTTTGGGGATATTACCACTTGGGGGTATTATCCCATCTGGGATATTATCCCCCATCGGGGGATATTACCACCATTTGGGTATTATCCCATCTGGGAATTACCACCACGGGGGATATTATCCCCTCTGGGGAATTATCCACCATTGGGGATATTATCCCCCATCGGGGGATATTATCCCCCATTTGGGATATTACCCACCATCTGGGGATTTTTCCACATCGGGGGATATTATCCACATTGGGGATATTACCCCCCCCTCTGGGGTATATCCCCCCTCGGGGGGTTTTATCCACCTTCTGGGTATTATCCCCATCTGGGGATATTTTTAAACCCTCGGGGGAATTCCACCATCTGGGATTTTACCCCACTGGGGATTTATCCCCCATCGGGGGATTTTATCCCCCCAAATGGGGATATTCCACCACTGGGGATATTATCCCCCAAACCCCATCTGGGATTTTATCCACCTCGGGGGATATTATCCAATGGGGGATTTTACCCACCTTTGGGGATATTACCCAACATCGGGGGATATCCCCATCGGGGGATATTATCCCCCACTGGGGATATTTCCACCATCGGGGATTTTTATCCCCCATCGGGGGATATTTCCACATCTGGGATATTTCCACCTCGGGGATTTTTATCCACCATTGGGGATATTATCCACCCGGGGGATATTATCCCCCATCGGGGAATTTCCCCCACGGGGGGGAAATTATCCACCATCGGGGATATTATCCACCATCGGGGGATATTATCCCCCTGGGGGAATTTTATCCCTCTGGGGATTTTCACCATCTGGGGAATTTTTCCCCTCGGGGGAATTTTAAAAAAAAAACCAAAATTTATTAAAAATTGTTTAAAGAAATTTTTATCAAAAAAAAAAAAAGAAAAAATTATAAAAAGTAAAAAAATTTTTTAAAGTCAAAAAATTTATAAAGTAAAGAATTATACAACACAAAAAATTTATCAACTGTCAAAAAAATTATAAAATTGTCAAAAAAATTATACAAGTAAAAAAATTTATAAAAAACTGCCAAAAAAATTTAAAACTTCAAAGAAATTATCAACTCAAAAAAATTAAAAAACGCCCAAAGAAATTATACAACTTAAAAGAAATTATACAATGCAAAGAAATTATAAAACTGCAAAAAATTAACAACTTTTCAAAAAAATTTTTATAAACAGTCAAAAAAATTTATACAACGTCAAAAAAATTATAAAATTCAAAAAATTATAAACAGTCAAAAAATTAAAAACCCAAAAAATTATACAACTTTCAAAGAAATTATACAACATCAAAAAAAAAATCAAAATCAAGAAATTATACAGTAAATTAATAAATAAAAAACCAAAGAAATTATAAACGTCCAAAAAAAATATAAACAAGTTAAAAAAATATTTAAAAAAGCAAGGATTTCCTTGTTTTTTCCTAATATGAAAAACCCAAAGTTAGAATTTATGTGCAAAAGCGGGTATTATTAAAATTGTTTTTTTTCTTTATCCTTCTCCTCCCTTTTTCCCTTTCTTCTTTTCCTTTTTTTCTTTTTCTCTCTCTCTCTCTCCTCTCTCTCTTCCTTTTTCATTTTCGATGTTTCATCCTCTCCCCAAGCATCCTCCTCTCCCTTTTTTTTTCCCTCCCACCCTCAGCGCTTTCCTCCCCTCCCCAACATCTTCCCCACCCCCCCAACATTTTCACACCCCCAACATCTTCCTCCCCCTCCCCAACATTTCCCCCCCCTCCCCAACACTTCCCCCCCCCCCAAAAAACCCTTCCTCCCCCCCAAATATTTCCTCCCCCTCCCCAAACATTTCCTCCCCTCCCAAACATTTTCCCCCCCCCTCCCAAACATTTTTCCTCCCCCCTCTCCCATTTTCCCCCCTCTCCAAACATCTTTTACATTCCCAACATCTTCTCCCCCTCCCTAACATTTTCCCTCTTTTCTCCCCAACCCCCTCCCCTCCCCAAATCTTCCCCCCCTCCAAACATTTTCCCTCCCCCCCAAACATCTTCTTTCCCCCTCCCAAACATCTTCCTCCCCCCCTCTCCATTTTCCCCTCCCATCCAAAATCTACTTTCCCCCACATCTTTCCCCCCTCCCAACTTTTCCCTCCCCCCCCCAAATTTTCCTCCCCTCCCAACATCTTCCTCCCCCCCAACTCTTCCTCTCCCTCCCCAACATTTTCTATATCCCTAACATCTTCCTCCCTTTCCCCCCCTCTCCCCCCCTATTTTCCCCCTCTCCCCCCTCCTTCTCCCCTTTTCCCCCCTGTTTTCCCCCTCCCTTTCCCCCTTTTTTTTCCCAATAAAAACCCAAATTTAATTAGTTTAAAATTTAGAAAGGTTGCAGTAAATAATCGAAACTAAAATAATGAGGATCCGCCCCCTCGAAAACCCGCTGGAAAAACCCTGGCCCCCCCCTCCTCTTTTTTTTATATTTTTTTCCTTCAGTGAATCTATTTTAATTTCTCTCTCTCTCTCTCCCTTTTCCTCCTCTCTCTCTCTTTTCTCTCTCTCTTCTCCTTTTCCCCTCCCTCTCTCTTCTCTTCCCCCCCTCTCTCTCTCTCTCTTCTCTCTCTCCTTTTCCCCCTCTCTTCCCCCCTTTTTTTTTTTTTTCCAGGGGTTTGGGAAAGGTTTTTGGATTTACGCATTATTAAAAGCTATTTACAGGGTTAAAGGGTTCCTAAATTTTTTGGCAAGCTAAACTGTTACCTACATCAGCTCATTTAAAGCATTTTTTATTTTTTTAACATAAAGTAGGGAAAGATGAAGGTTGGAGCCCTCGTGGGGCAGAATTTTCATTTGATCCTACTTTATCTCGTTGACTATTATCGTCAATGTGTCCATACCGAGTCATCCTGGGGAGATGATCTCAATGGGGTATGTTCTGGGGAAGGTAAGCCAGATGAAGGCTGCTTTTGCCCGTTTGGGCTGAAAACTTTTTCACCCGTCCCGAAGTGGGTAATAGTTTTGGTACTTTGACAAATTTTCCTTGTACTAAAAAGTAAGGCCCCCCCCATCCCTCCTGGTTGAAGGCTCTGCTGAAATGACAGACATCCCCGATGGGTCCAGGCAAAAGATGAGACGTCTGCCTTTTTCTCTACTTTGTCAAGATCGCAATGAAGGGGGGGGGGGGGGCAAACCAAAAAAGTGGACATACTCAAGGTGTGAGCGACTTGTGCCTGACAGAATCTTGCAACCCTACTGTCAAGCAGTGCAGAAGGCGAAGTGCTGTAAGCTTCCTGGGGTGCCTTGTTTTCAAAATTTTCAAATGGTTCTTCATGGTTATTTGGAGTCAAATTTCACCCCAAGGTACCCAAATTCTTTCTCCGGCCAACACCCTTCCATTTTTCTTTCTGGGACCAGCTTTCCATCATGGGGCATAGAGATCATCGCATTTCGTTTCTCAGGGGCAAATGTTCTTTCCATCTTTTCCCCAAGCTGATATAGCTCTTAGCTGTGATTAATGTACTTAGGGGAATGGGTTTCTTTTCTTGGATAAGTGATGTCAGTGATAGTCGTCTGCATATGCATGGATTCTGGGGTGAATAAGAAGGTCGTTTAAGTAGACATTAAAACATAAAAATGGGGGAACACGCAGAAGCCCACTGGCCCCTCGAGGCAGGGCCTTAAAACAAAACGACTTTTAAAATAAAAAACCCCTCAACAAATTTACAATTTCAACCCGCGCCTCCAACTTTATCAAACTTTTAAAGCTCCTGGGAAGCGCAACCCCCCAAAAATTCACCCTTATTGATTTGCCTTTTCTTACCTATTGTCTTTAAAACTAAATTTATTAAAAACCCTTTACCTTTAACTACCCAAAAAAATAACTCCCGTAATGCCCCAACCAAACCCAGCCCCCCCTCATTTTTTTCCCGTTCTTAAAAACATCCTGGGGTCCTACCTCAATACCCCTGGGAAGTTTTTCAAGTCTAAACCTTGTTTGAAAACCAACTTACCAGTTTTCTAAATCTAAATTTATAACTTAAATCCTTTTATTTTGGTTCTTTCTGGGTTCAACCCCAGTATTTATTATTTTTTTTTATCCCCCTTCCCCATAATTTTTAATATTCTTATTTCGTTAGAATGAAAATTTAAAGGGTTTTAATTCTATTTTTTACGGGGGGTTTTAGTAAACTTTTTGTATTCTTTTTGATGTTTCTAATAGTCTTTCCTCCTGTGTGGGCCAAAACGGAGCATAACTAAAAGAGGCCTCCCCTGTGAGTTAAACGTAAAATTTTTGGATTCTGTACTTATACTTTGTTGAACCCTTTGGGGTTCATATTTTTATGTATTTTAAAAATTTTACTTTTATTAATTTTAATTGTTTTATTTGCTAAAGCTTAAATCGTAATATATTGTTTTATATTTTTTTATTTGACTTAGTTTAAATTTTGTGAGGTGGATTTTCTATTAGTGTCGTTAATTATTGTCTAATCTGTAATTTGCTTTTGTTT
>NC_069444.1:40357353-40385286 GCF_026875155.1 Cherax quadricarinatus | reverse complement strand
GCCTCACATAGGTTTCTTCAGTCGATACAAAAAAGTTGATAGAAGCAGAAGATATTTGAAGACGATGTAATCAGTCCATCACCCTTAAAGTTTTGAGGTGGTCAGTCCCTCGTCTTCAAGTATCTTCTGCTTCTTCAACTTTCTGTACCGACTGAAGAAGCCTACTGTGTAGGCGAACGTTTCGAAATAAAGATACCTAACTGTTGCATATGTGTCTTACCCATTTTCAATGCCACCCAAGAAATAAGCTCTGATGTGCAAGTCCCACTCAAATCCAACCCCTCCCACTCATGTACTTATCCAACTTAAATTTGAAACTACCCAAAGTCCTAGCCTCAATAACCCAACTAGGTAGACTGTTCCACTCATCAACTACCCTATTCCAAACCAATACTTTCCTATGTCCTTTCTAAATCTAAATGAGAAGTGTTCAGATTCATAGTCTTGAACATTGCTCAGGACTATGAAAATGAATACTGCTCATGGCTAGGGGAATGACCACCTCAAAACTACTTCTCCATTACTGGAAATAAATGGTATCAAATACCGACACAGTGGAAATATAAAACACATATGCAGTATAATGTGATCCTTTATTGACAACGTTGTGACTTGAAAAAAGCCCACTGTGTGGGTGAAACATTGTCAATAAAGGATCACATTATACTGCATATGTGTTTATATTTCTCCATTACTGCTGAACTTATCAAATCATCTTTACCTCTACACTGTTTCTACTGTCTCCATACATAGTCATGTCTGTATTCAACTGAAGAAGCCTACTGTGTGAGTGAAGTGTTTTCTGAAATAAAGATACCTAGCTGTTGCACATGCCTTACTTGTCAGCATTGTATACCATTATCATAATCAAGTAGCAATGAGTCTAATGAAGAAAAACAAGATAATGAAACAGGGATTAAAGAACTTGGCAAATCTGATGCTGACTATTATTATGAAGAAATTGTAGCCTGTATTCACAACAGCAACAAAAAGCACATACAAAAACAAATGCACTGGAATCTGTATTACCACAAACATAAAAGACAATAAATGGTAATGGGGTTACTGCCTGAAGAAGGAAATCTACTAGAGCAGTGGAAAGCAAATATGACAGTTCTTCCATTTTGTGCATATCTAGCCAGTAAATATTCACATTCAACTGAATGATCTGGAATTCACTTCCTGAAGTACTGAAAAGTCCCTTATCTGCCAACCCAATTCAAAGTTTATTTTTAAAAAAACCCCCCTCATCTCCCTATTTAACTGAAAAAAATACGTTATGTCAAAAAAAAACCAGCCCCATCCAATCCTGTACCTTTTTCTTTTTCCCGTCATCCTTCAACTCTCGAAAGAAAATTTATTACACATTTTGTCCCTTTTTAAAATTTCCCTTTTTTATTCAAATAACTTTCTGTATCTTCACCTTTTAATTCACTCATTCCACAAAACAGAAGCCCACTAAATTCAGCCAAAAAATAAAAAAGTCATGTTCAAAACCCTTTCAAGGGGTTTCCGACAAATTTGGTTTGGGACGCCAGGGTTGGTGCCATACTAGAAAACGCATAAATTCTAGCCCCCTTCAACCAAGCGAGAAAAAAGTTGGGGGGGCCCTAATAGACAAAAGGGGTTTTACGGGGTCAGTGTGCACAGAATAAAAAAAAACCCTCCCGGCACACAGAAATAAAATGAGAAAAAAAACTCCGAAAAGTTTTTTTGGTTTAAAGCAGCGATTTTTGCGTGTTTTTTTCGTATGCTTTTTTTGGTTTTTTTTTCTTTTTTCCTGGTCTCATTTTATAGAATGGAAGCCCATTAGGGAAATTGAGATGATTTTGTTTGGGTTTCCCACAATGAAAATATCCCTTTGAAATTAACCCAAAAATTACCCAAAAAATGTTCGTTTTTTGGCCAAAGTTTAAAGGTTAAAAAATCAGGGAGCCCACGCCCAAATCCCACGACAACGGGTTTAAAGTCAAAATATTCTTTCACAAGTGCGTGAAAATTATTTATCCCATTTTACCCCAATTTCTACATAAAGCAGTTTTTTTCTGCACAAAAACTTCTATTCCAGTGAGAATAAAAATTCGTAGTTGCACAACAAATTTTCTATTCCATGTGGAAAAAATTTTAAAGGGGGAAGCAAGAGAAATGTAGCAAAAGGCCGGGGGGACATAGTAAAAAAACAGGGGGAAATGTTATTTTAGTGCCAAAATTGTCTGTCTTGTTTATTCGGACCCTTTTTGGGGAAATTTGGCATTTTTTTGAAATTTGTGTGAAATTGACAAAATTGCAAAATTTTGACCCGTTTTTGGATATTTTAAAAATTTGGGGTAAAGGGGTTTTTTTCCCTTGTACTCATTCGATAGACAAAATGGGGGTTATAGCAAAAAGGTATGTTTTTTGTAAACTGGTACATTGGAATTGACCGATAACTGGGTTCAAAGGGGGGCAAATCGCCGTGCTTTAAACATCGCCAAGACTGTTTAATTTTCCGAGGCAAAAATTCCATAATTTTTTCCATCCAATTCCATACTAATTGGGTTTTACGTGAAATTTTCTTGGAATTTTAAAAATTGGATTATTTTTGCAAAAAATGAAAATGTTTATTAATGTAAACTCCCATTTTTTTGTACCACAAAGAATTAAAAACAAAATTTTTGAATTTGAATGGGAAATTACTCAGCATGGGAATGAGAGCATCTACTTTTCCTCAGAGGAACAGATTAACTTCGGGAAAAAAAAAAAGAAATTAAATTGCCCCCCTTTAAATTTCTTTTTTGAAAATTTTTTAAAATTTTAGCTTTTAAAATTAAAGAAACCTAAGGAATGCAAACTGCTATTTTTAATTTCAGGTATGAATGTTTTTACTTTTTTTTCAATTGCCCCCTTCAAATTTTAAACAAACTTTATCCGGAAATGGAAATTTTAATTCATTTTAAAAAATGAAAAAAGTTGATTAGTTTACAAAAAAAATTTTATACATTTTTAAATTTCCCAGTAAATACATTATACGTGGCCCCCTCAAGTTTCGCAGCATCGATTTTTCGAAAAATTTTGACTTTCGGCAATTTTTTTTGGGAAAAATTTTGGGCCCTCGGTTTCGTGTTTTAGACTCGTGTTTTCGCAACCGCCCTTTCCCCAAAACCGCCCGTCACCACCCACCAAGCCAGTCTCCACCATTCACGCTAGTGGGGCCCATTGTTTACCAACAGGGGGCCCAAATCACCCGGGGGTTTTCAAATTAAAAATCCAGGGTTTTTTTTTGTGATTGCAACTAAATAAGCACCCTACCCCAAGGAAAGCCAGCAAAGCCCCGGGTAAAGAAAGTGGGGGAAACAAAATTTAAAATTAAAGGGGGGGGAAAAAAATTGAAAAATATGGGGAGTGGAGTGTGTGTTACAGAGTTCCCAGGATGTAGGCCAAAACCTTTTTTAAAACCATACTTCAATATGGCGAAAAAAAAAGGGAAATATGTTTTGGCTGTTTGTTAAAAAAAGGGGGTGGATATACTGAAAAAAAAAGGAGATCACAAATCCTCGAAAAAAGGTGGAGAGGTTTTGGGTTGGGGTGGATTACGGGAAAAACAGTTAGCAGGAATGTGTTCGCATCGATAATATGGGAAAAGGAAGGATTTTGGCATGACGATCTCGTAAAAAAAAATGCCTGCAACAAGTGGGGGATCTTGTGATTTTAAAGGGGGCCGTAAAGGTTGTTTTGGAGGATTTAAGAAGCCCCGTGGAAATTCACAGTTTTATATGGCATGGTGGGGGGCCCCAATTTCCCCTGAAAAAATTTGGCAGCCGGAAATTTGTACGGTTTTTTAAAGGAGTGGTAGACAGGGAGAATTAAACCCCAACAAGTTTTAAATTTGTGACGAAACGGGGTTTCCTTTGGAAAAAAAATCCCAAAGGGGGCCCTACATCCGCAGGAGGAAAAGGAACTCCCGGACACAAGCCTATGAAAGACAAGTTTAAACTTCATGTTTTGTGTAATGTTTATGGGGAAAATAGCAAAGTGAACCCTTTTAAACTCGTGTGTACTCGGGAAACCCCCCGGGTATTAAAGGGAAAAACAGTGTCCCCCAAAAGAGAAATTTTGTTTGTAAAGGGGAAAGGGCTAACAGAAAGGCAGGGGCCCAAAAGGGGAAAATTTTTTTTCCAAAGACGGGTTTTAAAACATGTTTTTTGGCCCCAGCGGAAGAAATACCCCCGGGAAATAAACTGTCCCCAAAAGTGCCTCCGGGTTTAATGGCCCAATGTCCTGTTAAACCCCGGGGGGACTTTGGATGAGCAAATAGTGGAGGATTTTAGTTTTCATCATGGTGAATTTCTTACCCCCTAAAACAACCCCTTTCTCCCCAGCCCTGGCCCCAGCAGGCATTTCAAACTTAAAAAAAAACTACACAAAAGCAGTGTTTCATAAGTGCTTTAAAGTGCCCCTCGGGAAAATGAATTGCCCCTAAGGGTTCGGGAAAAGGAATCACTTTAATACCCTCCTTTGGGCAAAAACCTTTAGGTAAGCCCTTGGGGGAGTGATTTCCTTTGGGTTTTTGAACTTTTGCTTGGAGAAATTTTTTGCCAATTGTGTAGAAGAGAGGGATTTTAAAAAGGTTTGTGGCTAAACCCCTAAGGACCCCTATGCCAGTTTTTTGGGAAACTACTTTTGGCTTGGGGGAAGTCCCTGGGTTGGGGGTTGAGTGGGGGGGTGTGGAAGATTTGGGTGGGGACCAAAGGAAAGCAAAACCACTGAAGAGCTCCCAAGAGCTTACCCTCCCAACAGAAAAGAGATCAAAACCCTCGGGAAACTGCTGAGAGGAGGGGGAAAGAGAGAGGGGAAGGTGCTTTTTTTAAAAAGGTTAAGGGAAATTTTTGTGCAAAGTGGACTGAAGCGCAAATTTTTGGGCAGGCCGAAATTGGCAACTGTAAAAATGACAGTGTTGTGTCCCATTTTCAGACAAACTTAAAGAAAGCCAGAAGCAGAGCTCTCTGGACAATATTCTGTGGACAGGGGTCCAGTGGCTCTAAAGTTGCCCCCCAGTGCCAGTGCCCTTTAAAAGGGAAAAAAGGGGGGAAAGTAACCCCAGAAAAGGGGACTTAAACCCTGAGTCCAAATTGGAAGGAGATTCCCCTTAAAAAACAATAGTGTACCCCTTTCCCTTCCAAATCCCCCCCTCCCATCTTCCTTTCCACCCGGGGAAGTCTTCAGAAAAAGGTAAGGTGAAATTTTTTGTTCTTTTTTTTTTTTAAATGCATGTACTTGTTTTCTGATTTTTTTTCATTTGGTAAATCTTTATTTAATTTGAAAAAAAAAAATTTTTTTTAAAATGTTTGGGTTTTTCTGGAAGGATTAATTTTATTTCCATTTTTTTCTTAGGGGGAAATGGTTTCAATTTTTGTGAATTTCGATTTTCGGCGGGGTTTCCCCTGGAACGGATTAATCACAAAAACTGGGGGGGTCCACTGTATATTTAAATTTTTTTTTTTTTTTTTTTTCAAAAATTTTTTAAAATTTTTAAATAAAACAACATTATGAAAATTTGCGGGAGGGACACCAAGAAAATCCCAAAGAAACTCCTGACATAAAACAATTTTGTTATTTTTGGACGGGAAAATTAGCTTGAAATTGGGGCTCGAGGTATCAGAAAAATTTTAATTATGCCGATTTTTTCCCGGGGGGGCCCGGTTAAAAAACCCCCCCCCCCCCTACCAACCCCCCCAAACCCCTCCAGTATTTTTTGGGGGTTTTTTTTAACCCTTTTACTTTTGGGTTGCCGAAGTACTAAAAGTTTTCGGGGGCAGTTTGGTGCCATGTATTAGGCCAAAATTCAAGCAGCTTAAATCTAGGGGGAGAAAGCTGGTAGACCTAAGGAGAGAGAAGGGGGTCTGTGGGGCCCATGTGTCCAGTAAAAAAAAATTTGGGGGAGCCATGGTGCATTTGGGAATGCCTTTTCAGTACCCGCCCTTGTCCACATGCCTAGGGTTTAAAAAATTTTATCCCCAGAAAATCGGGGACTCGTCCCCTTCCCCAAAGTAAGATTTTCTAACAAAAAAGGGAAAGGGTGCCGGGTGAAAAACCAATTTTGGTTTTGTGGAGTTTGGGAGGGAAAAGCAATGCCGATACAATAGTAAAAAAAGAACCAGCTTGGGTTTTTTGGGGAAAGGGAGCTTGGGGGTTGGGGAAGGCAGCTTGGGTTTTGGGGAAGGGCCCACTTGGGTATTGGGAAGAAAAGCGGGGAAAATTTTGGGGAAAAAGGGCGGGGAAAGGGTTGGGGAAGACGGGCGGGGAAATGTGGGGGAGATGGCGTGTAAGTTTATTCAGGTTCCCACAAATACAGTTAAAATTTTTCCTCATCATAGCAGCATGTGTAGAAAAACCTGGGTTTCCCCAAAAAAATGTAAAAAGTGACCTTTTTCCAGTGGGGGGTGGGGGGGAAGGAAAGCATGGATGGGGGGGTTTATGGTGGGGGGGTGGGGAAGACAGAATGAGGGGATTCGGAAGAGTGTGTTTAAGGGTTTAAGGAAAAAAAATTTAGGAAAACCTGAAATACTTTAAATATGTTACTTAGATTTCTTGTAAAGCAGAGTGTGTGACCTTTGGGATAACCCAAAAAAAGGGGAAAGGGCAAAAATTTCCCCGCATGAGGGTGGCGGGACAGTGGGGGTTTGTGGGGAATGCAGCGAGGTAGGGGGGGAAGATGGTGTGAGGGGGGGAAGGAAAGCGTGCATTGAGTAAAAATTTTGAAAACAATATACGGGGAAAGATAATTTTTTGTGAGGTTATTGTGTTGCATACGAGTGGATATATACAGTGGCCCCCCAAATTAAAGGTGTCGCCCCTGATTTCGTAATATTCAAAATAAAAAATGTTTTTTCCCTCAAAAATTTTGGTTTCGGTGATGCCCATTTGAACTAAAGTATTGTCTTTCCCCCCAAATGTGTCCGGGGGCCGGGCCCACCCCCAAAAAACAGCCAGTGTCCCTTTTGTTTATCACCCAGTGAGCACGTTCCCACCCCTTTCATACGATATTTTATGTATTATTCCATTCTTTTTTATTGGTTGTAACTGCTAAATAACCCCACCAGGGCCCAAAAAAGCTTGTATTGCCCCCCTTTTGGAAAGAGGGTGAAAAACCCGTATAAAATTTCAAGGACATCATTGCAAAAAATGATAGTGGAGTGCATGCCCGCCGAGCGGGCCCGGGGTTTGTATAAAAAACCCAAAACCCATTGCTTCTATCATGGCCAAGAGAATGGGAAAACAAGGGAAACTGTTGTTGCAAAAGGTTTTCAAAAAAGCTTACAAAACAGAGAAACGCAAATACTGGAAGATGTGGAGAGGGGTGGGTTTTTGGTGTGAAACAAAAAACAATTTCAGGAGATGTGTTATGCCGTCCCAAAAATTTTTGAAAAGGCAAGGGGAGTTGCCCCTGATGATTTTCGTAAAAAAAATTCCTGGAAAATATAAAAAACATACGAAAAAAACATGGGAAAGTCCCCGTTTTTTAAAAAAAAATTACGGTCTCAGCTTTTTTTTTTCTCATTATGCACTATGTGCTGCGGGGTTTGTTTATGTGGTCACATATACCACAGAAGTATTCTCTCACATAAGGGGCCCAAAAATTTTCGACTAAACTTAAATTGTGGGGCTGAGCTCATGAAATAGTCTACGGTTTTTTACCCCCAAAGTAAAGCCGTAGATCAAAAAGGGATGAAACCCCCAAGGGGTTTAAAAATCGTAGTGCATTTCACAGGGGGTGATAAGGCAAAGTGAGGCTGCCAAAATTTGACAAAAAAGTGGCTGAAAAAATATGCTCAGGAATTGAAAGGGGGACATAGAGGGGAAAAAATTTAAACCCCCAAAAAGTAAATTTAAATTTTTGACGAAACAGGCCTCTTTTGGAAGAAAAAGGGCCCAAAAAAGGACCTACATTACCCAAAGGAAAAAAAGGCACTCCCAAAACACAAGCCTATGAAAAAACAGGGTTACTTTCATGTTTTTTGTAATGCTAGTGGGGGTGGGAAAAGGGAAGCCTTTACTGGTTTTCACCCCTGAAAAAACCCCGGGGTTTTAAAAAAAAAAATGTCACCAAGAAATTAAAAATTTTGTGTGATGGGGGAAAGGGAAAAAGTAAGGCCCTGGGTCAAAGGGAAAAATTTTTCCCTTTAAATTTGGGTTTAAAAAAAATGTTTTGGGCCCCAAATGTAAAGAAATACCTCCTGGAAAAAAAGTTTCCACTCAAGTCCCCCTGGTTTAAAGGAAATTTCTCCGGGTCATCCTCCAACTTTGGGAAAAGCAAAAAGGTGGGAGGAGTTTCGTTTTTATCCCCCCCCCCTAAGTTCCTTTTGGGTCCTAATACCCCCCCCCCTCTCCTCCAGGGCCCTAACAGAGGCATTTCAAATTTAAAAAAAAAAAAAAAAAATGAAAACCAAAAACAATGTTTCAAAGGTGCTTTTTATGTGACCTCAAAACTCCCAAAACCCCTAAAAGAGCTCTGGAAAAAATCACTTCAATAAACCCCAATGCATAGGCCTTATGATAGGCTTGGCAGGGAGTGACTTCCAGGCGATTAAACCCGCTTGGAGAAAATTTTGGCCCAAATTTTGTCCCGAACAAGATTTTAAGGATTTGGAAATTTACCCGCCAACCCTATGCAAGTTGTGCAATTACTGTTTGGGATTGGAGAATTCCATGGGGTTGGATGTGGGCTGGCCAGGGGGGTGGAAGAGTGGGGGGGAAGCCCAAACCCAAAGCTAATCATTGATGAAACAGCCCGAAACCCTCTGCAACAGCAAAGAGCAAAGCTCAGGAAAAAAGCTTCAGAGGGGGAGAAAGGAGGGTGGAAAAAGGGCATCCTTCAAAAATTAAGGACATTTGTTAAGTGGAGTTTGGGGGCAAACGTTTTTGGGGAACATCCCCCCTGACCAAACTTTGCAAGCCGTGTCCGGGAAAAAAAGTCATTGACAATGTTTGTCCCAAACGAGGGGAATTTTAAAGAAAAACCAGAAACAGAGCCGTCTGGAATAATTTTTTTTAGCGGCAGGGGGGCCAGTGACTCTCAAAAATGGTCCCTTGGGATGAAAAAAAAAAGTAAAGGAAAAATAAAACCCCCGATAAGGATTGGTACCTAAAAATCTTAATGGAAAAGGGAAAAAAAAAAAAAATTCCCCTTTCCCAAAAAATAGCGTTTTCCCTTTTTCCATCCCCTCCCCTCCCCCTGTCTTATATCCCCCAACAAGAATTTTTTAATAAAGGGAAGTGTGGTATTTTTTCTTTTTAACTTGAAATTTTTAATTTTTTTTCTGTATGTAAATCTATAAAATTTTAAATTTAAAAAAAAAAAAAAAAAGATTTTTGTCAATACCTTGGGTGTCTGGAAAGGATTAATTGAAATTTTCATTATTTTTTTAAGGGAAAAAGTTTTCGACATTTATGAATTTTCCCATTTTGGGGGGGAAATCTCGGAAAAAAGATTACCACAAAATGGGGCCCCTGTATTTTGAAATACTGATCGAAAACCAAAAAATTCCTTTTTTAAAAAAACCCGAAAACTATTCTTTAAAATTTTGGAAAGAAAAAATTTAAATTTTTCTTTTTTTAAATATTTTTTTTTGGCATTTAGAGCAGGTTTGTGATCAGAGGTCTCGACAGTGGGAAAGGGTTTAACAGGTTCCCAAAAAAATTATTGGGCCCCTGTATGCCATGGGGCCAATCATTTCTGGTTTTAAAATTTTAGTATCTTTAAAAAAATAAAGTAAAAACTTCGAAAAATGTGGGGATCAAGACCCCAAAAAGGAAGGCAAGTGTAATTTTTGGAGAGGCCTTGGGGATGTAAAAAAATTAAAAAGAGGAAAAAAAAAATATTAGGACCTGGAAAAATGTAAAATTTTTTATTTTAGATTATTTTTCAATAGTATTTTTTTTAATTTTGTGTAAAAAATAGCCCAAATTTTTTGACTTGTGTTCACTTAATAGAGTAGTTCTAATAAAATTGGTACCCTGATTTTGAAATTAATCCGTTTTTCCCGGGGTAGTTCTAAAGTCAAAACATTCGGAAAAATCAAAGCAATTAAATTTTCCCCTTTGGAAAAAAAAAAAAATGTAAATACAATTAATCCGTTCCAGAAACCCAAAAATATTGACAAAAAAATACATTTCATAGAGATTAAAATTTTGATTTTACATACAACCCAAAATACAAAACATAATACAATTAGTAATAGATAAATAAAATTTAAAAAAACATAAAGTAACACTTTTACTTACCTTTATTGAAGAGTGTTGATGGCATCTGGAAGATATGAGGAGGGGGTTTAGGGAGGGACTTATTGTTTAGAAGGGGGAAACCCCCTTTCCTTTTAAAAAACTTTAGGAAAAAATTTTCCCTTTTCTGGGGTTACTTCCCTTCTTTAAAATTTTTCCTAAAAAAAGGGGCTGTTCTGTCCTGAACTTGTTTTTCCGAGATGGCTTTTCAGCTTGCTCAGGGGATTTTTTTCCCCAAATGCCTGCCCCCTATTCCACATTGAAAAATTCCTTAATTTTGAAAAAAAGGCCCCAATCCCCCATCCCCAATTTTCCATCCACCCCCACCCCCAAACCCCCAAACCCACCATCCACCATCACCCCACACCATACCATCCACCAATACCTTTCCACCATCATCATCATTTCCCCAATTCCACCAATACCATCCCCCCCCCCAAAATTTCCACCAATCCCCTTTTCCACCATCCCCACCATCCACCAATTACCATCCCCACCACCCCCAATTCCACTAATACCACCCAAACCATCCCACCTTTGTAGTTATCGGGGGGTTACTTCCCTTTTTTAAAAAATTTTCCCTTTAAAAGGGGACATGTTTGTCACTGAACTTTTTTGCAGGGGGCTTATTCAGCTTGCTCGGGGTTTAAATTTTTTTAAATAAAATTCCCGGGCACCCTTTTCCACATTCCCACAAATCCCCTTTTTAATTCTGAAGAAGGCCCCAATCCCCTTCCCCAAATACCACCCACCCCCCACCCCCCATCCACCAAAACCATCCCCCTCCCCCCCCCACCACCAAAATTTCCATCCACCATACCATCCCCCCTTCATCTTCATTACCAACCCACCAATACCACCCCCCACCACCACAATCAAACCAAATTTAAACCATCACCCTCACCACCATCCACAAATACCATCCCCCCACCCCATCCAAAAAATCCCATCCCCCATCACCCATTGAGTTTTATTTCATATTTGCACTTAATAAACAAGCCCCAAAACACAATAAATTAATAGTAAATTTTTTGAATGAGCCCCAAGGCTAGTGTTCACTCAAGCTTAAAAAAGCCGGGAAACTGGTTTCCGCACCTGCCGGGGCCACCCGGGGCAGCAGGTTTGGTATGTGGTTCAAAACACGGGGCCCAAGTTCGTGTTGGGACAAAATTGGTTCGAAAAAAAGCGTTGATGGTCGATGCGTTCGAAACTGGGGGTTCCACGTATTTGGAATGGGCAGTTTCTTGTGTTCAATCAATAGAATGGAAATAGCTATCCCAAAAGAAAATGGTTAAATGGAGCACAAAAAAGGGCAAAAAATTTAGGACTCAAAATAAAAGAAATTGCGGGATGCTTTAAATTGCACCCACATTACAAATTTTTGTGCCTGCCAAATTTCCACAATTTTTCCCAAAAGATTTTTTTAATTTTGGTTTACCAAACAGAAAAGGTTTCTTTTCCTTTTAAATTTTTTTTTTATGTCAACGTTTTTGGCATTTAAATTTTCGGGCTTTGGCATTGAAAGGGTTATGAAAAAATTAAAAATTTAATGCTTTTGGGAAAATTGATGATCATATATGGAAAACCCAAAATTTTCATTAGGGAAATTTAATTTGACAGAAAAAAAGGGACGTGCTTTAAAACCCGAATTTGCTTTTGAAGTGAATCGGGGTTTACAAGAAAAGGGAAAAAAACCTGCCCTTTTTCCCGTATAATGTAACCAAAATCCATGCCCAAAATTTTTAAACCCCCTTTTAAGGGGTCCAGCCCTTTCAACCCGGAAAAATGACTACAGAGCCCAAGAATTTTTTTTAAAAAAAAAGTTCTTTTTAGGGAAAATGGGGGAGAGAATCTTTTTTCAAAGGAAAAGGGCCCCAAAAAGACAAAATTGATGTGAAACTTAAGGAATTAATTTTTTTGCAAATTTAAAAGTCTTATGCACTGGCGTTTTTTTCCCTACGGAGTAAAATTTTTAAAGACTTTCCCCTTTTTTTCCAGTCGCAAAAATTTCTAGTTTTTCACTAGAAGGGCCTTTTCCAAATTTAGGGACTGAGAAAAAAAGAAACCACCCTTTAAAACTATTTAAAACTACCCAGTAAGGGAAATCAAAAATTTGGGCCCAATTTAGCCAATTTCACAAAAATTTTTAAAAAAAATGTCAATTTAGCCCCAATTCCCAAGTTTTAATTTCCAATTTTGGGAAAACCGCAAAATAAACCTCTATTTTTGTAATATATTTAAAAATTCTATAAAAACAAACAAAAAAAAACCGAGAAAAAAAAAAACCAAAAAAAAACCAAAAATACATTGCAAACTACCATTGCCGTTCATGAATTAAGCAATATTTCTTTACACCGTCATCTGGATGGAGCATGAAAAGGGTTAAATGTATAATTGCTAAACTTTTAGTTTTTGGGGAAACCTTTTTTCCCAGTGACTTTTGGGGCATTCAAGTTTCTTTTTAAACCCCTTTTAAAGGGTTTCCAGGGGCCCAAATTTAAAAGTTTTGCCCCGGGAACCAAAGGGAATTTTAAAAAAATAATTTTTTTTTTTTTCTTATAAAAATGGTTGAGAATTTTTTTCTGAGGTAATAAAACAAAAAGTACAAAATTTGTTGGAAAATGGAATTATGCTCTTAAAAATTTTGTTTTGTGTCAGCGATTTTCCCACATCCCCCGTTTTTGATGATTTGATTTTCTTTTTTTAGCCCAATTATTTTTTTCCGTCGAAAAAAAATTCTTACCCTATTTCATTTAGTATTACTTTTTATTTTATGGGATTGAGAAACAAGAAATCCCCAAAAAATCAACTTTTTCCCAAACAAAATAAGTGATTGGAAACGGGTTTTTTTTGGGCCCCCAATTTAATGCAAAGTTTCAAAATTTCCAATTTCAAAATAGGGTCCAAAAAAAACAATGCAGGCATTCCTGGCACTTAACTAACTTTTCCCTCTTTTTTTTAGTTATTTTTTCCAGGCTTTACAAATGAATTTCATTTTAAATTTTTTTTTTAAACATAATGATTTTTTTTTTAAAACCCAAAAAATACATGTAGAAGTTTTTACTTTAGAAATTACTGAAATTAATTGCATAAATAATATCCCCAATTTTGTGAACGTATGTTAGCCCCACCAGCAGGCGTGTATTAGACGTGTGGGTTTCATTAGTGTACCCCCCCCCTTGAACATGGGAAAAAATTTTTTAAAAATTTCATTTAATTTGATTTTCACTTTAAAACCCATTTTCAGTACAAAACCCAAAAAAAATTCATCTCTATTTCTCTAATTTTTCTTCCATTTATAAAATTTGGGGCCCAAGAAATTGAAAATACCCCTTAAAAAAACCCCATACAAAAAAAAACACTCAAAGTCGGTTTTAATCAAAAATTACGGCCCAGTTTTTTTCTCATTATGCACTTTTTGTGTGCGGGATTTGTTTTATGCGGTGCAAAACTTACCACATAGATGTTTTCTCTCTTTATCTGGGCCCCAAAATTTACCGTCACAGGTTATCAGAGTGAGTGGCTCATGGCGTACTCTACGGTTTTTGGACCCTCAATGTGAACCCGAGTTTAAAGGCCAGACCCTAAAAGGGTTTAAAGGGGGATGGATTTCTATACTGTTTTTCATTAATAAAAAGTGAAAAACCCCATTAAAGTCATTCGCACTTTTCTGCAATGGTGAAAGAAATGGTTGGGGGGAAAGATCTGGCTTAAGGAAAAAACATTGGAAGAGAAAAAACCTTTAAAAGCTGATGCAGAATACCCAAAAATTCAAAAATACTTTAAATTTTTACATCTGGGGTTTGGAAACATTGGAGGGGAAAAGTGGAAAAAGTTTTTTAAAAGACTTTAAACCCCTTTTTCGGGTTTCCGCCCTGTAGATCTAGGCTTTTCGGTGAGTGTAAAAACCTTTAGTTTTATGCCAAATTCTACCCGCCATCAAATTTAGCGGGGAAAAGCGTCGAGGCCTATTTTTGGGGGAGAAGGGGCTTGCGCCTTTGGGTGTGCCCCAAATAAACAAAAAATCTAGGCGCCTGCATGCATTGGGGGAAAAACCCCGGCTCAGTAAACCCTTGTTCCCCCATCCCTTTGCGAAAGTCGGGCTCTCACCCCCGGAAAATTGGGACTCTCCTTTTCCTGTCTGATGGTTCTGACCTGGGGAAGGTGAAAAATAAAGGGACGAATTCTACGGTTTTTATAAGTTAGTGCCCCAAAAAATAATAAACCGGATATCATAATAGTGAAAAAACCCCCGCGTTCCTCGCCCTTTCCACCCCCCCCGGTGTGGGGCATCGTGACTCACGGTCGGGTGTTCCTAAAGAAAGAAAAAACTAATTTTTTTTGGTTTGGGCCGGCCTCTAAACTTCATTTAATGACTTTGATTCTGACGTGGTTTGTGATTTTTTTGCGCTGGGAAAATCATTCGATTGTGATTTTGGGGGAAAATATTCCCCAGGGGAAGCGCGGTAAGTTCGCCCCCCGCATGCCCCGGGTGGGTCCCTATGCTGTCCCCCCGGGGGACGGAGTAACCCCGGGGAGTAAACCCCCGCCCCCTTTAAAAACCCTTTTTAGGTAGTGATAGTGAGGATGTTGTGGCTAACTTGGAAAAATGGAGGGCCACAGGCATCAGTGGATGGTGTTAGTTGGTGCTGGTGGTGGTAGTGGGCACCCCCCCTTGCTTTGGACTCACTGTGCCACGCGGGGACCCACGCTGTGACTTTTCAGTTAAGGCCCAAAGGGGGAGCTCCCCCACCAGCCCGCCACATCCACAACCCCGTACAACCCGCCCATGATGTCCCCGTATTCCCAGAAAAACCTTTTCTGGGTTGGCAGCAAAATCCCCAAATTTTGTTCCCCGCCCTCACCACTTTTTATGCCCCCCTCAAAGTGGGGAAATTTTACCTACCTGTCCCCCTTTGGAACCCCGGGCCCTTGGAAATGGAATTTTTGAATTATTCTTTGGGCCAAACCATTTTTTGGAAAAAAAATTTTCAGGGAAAAATAATAAGTTTTTTTCAGTACACCATGGCAAATACGATCTTATCAAACCAAAAATCAAGACTACACAGGTGGGGAAA
The DNA here is from genome assembly GCF_026875155.1 of Cherax quadricarinatus. Lineage (NCBI taxonomy): Eukaryota > Metazoa > Arthropoda > Malacostraca > Decapoda > Parastacidae > Cherax > Cherax quadricarinatus. Next base: position 40,369,951 of record NC_069444.1, on the reverse strand, counting down.
AAGGGCGACTGTTGCAGAAAAGTATTTGCTTTTTGCAAAAATAATGCTTATGCCCCAGTCTTTAAGCTTTAAAATAAAAGCTTACCGGTCCACAGATTTGGGGTAATTTTTTCCCCATTTCCCTTAAATGAAATAAAACCCGTGAACAAAGGGTTTTTCTTACTGTTTATTTTGTAACAGAAAGATAAAACCCGTTCACTGGTATTTTTTTCACAGGGAAAATGACAGGTTTTTACAAGATTTGAAATGTTTTAAATTTTCTCAAACAAAAGTTAAAGGGTATACTTTTATCCATTCAAGAAAACTTGTAATTGACGAGTTTTTTGATTTTGTTCCCAAAAGGTTTGGGCGTCTTTTAAGCAGTATATACCCCAGCCCAAAAGGAACCCTTTTGGAAAAAAATTGTTTTTCTTTGATTGTGACAGTGGCCTGGGTTTTTTGGATTTTTGTTGGGTTTTCAAAGGGGAGTAAAACATTGGGAAAAATTTCCCAAAATTGAATTGGGGATCTAGGTGCCCTAGTTTTTGGGAAAAATGATGGACCTTACCTTGGGGAAAGGGCCCAACCCTTATATACCGTTTAAATTTGGGACACAAGCCCAAATTTCTCCCGTATTTCAGGCGAAGTGAAAAAAAGGGCAGATGTGTGTGGCACAGTTTCGTTCTAAAACATAAACATATGCCCCGGGGTCAAAGCAGGTGTTGTGGTGTTTACGTGAGGGTTTACTGCCCAAAGCATTTAGGCATTACCCGGGGGGCATGACAAACGAGGTTTCACATTGTTGACAAAACCCTTCACCCTATTTTAAATGCAAGACGGGGGCAAAGGGGAAGAAATGACTAATGAACGTTTTTCGAAAACCCGTGTCAGTGATTGGGTTTTACCCCAAAAAAATGCGATTGGTTGGGCAAGTGGGCATTTAGATTGGTTTTTTTGACTTTTGTTTGTAAGGTTACAAGTGGTACATGAAAATTTTTTTTCCATTTCAGGACATTTCAAAGCCCGAATGCAAATAAAAATGTACCAAATAAAGAATTTGGGAACAGGGCCACCGTTTTGGTGAATTTTGTTTGTCTGTTGTCAGACAAATCATAATGAAGTACCCCGGTAACAAACACCGCAATACAACATGGTCCTCGAAATTTATCACACTTTTCCCCAAAGGGTTTTTAGGGGGGAGAAAGGGATCATTTAAATTTACCGCTTCTTTAACTCAAAAGAAATTTGTCAAAGAGATGCATTGTCGTGCACAAACAAAACGACGGCAACAAAGACGCAAAGCACTCGGTTTTTGTGGGGGGGAATTTTAAGGGGCCTCTGTGATGGTGCCTTGTTTCAAAGGGGTTCCAAAAAGCTCCAAACGTTTAAAACCATGTCCCGTGTTTTTAAAAATGTAAATAATGATAGAACATTAGTAATTTTACCAAAATTTGTGCATTTTTTATTTTTAATAAAAAAAACAGTGGTAAAAAAATAAAATGATAACTTTAGTCTTTCGGTTTTTTGTGTTCAATACAGTGAGGATATTTTATATATATCAATTTTATACGTTTTTGGTCTTTTTAGGCCCCAAATGTTTGTAGGGGAAAAGAAAAAAAAATTGGGGAAAAAAAGAAAAAAAAAACTTAAAAAAACAAAATAATATAATACGCGTAAATTTTGGGAAATTTGCCCTTTTTGCCGCCCCCAAAATCTTTTCTATAAACTTTTAGCACTGTATTCGGTAAGTAAAGATCAGATTTAATTTTTTTTGGTTTTTTTTCTTCACAAAAATATGGGTCTTTTAAAATTTGTAAGAAAAAAAATTTTTTTTTTTTTTTTCAAAATTTTTTTTGGACAATGGTGCCCTGACTTCAGATTTTGGCCTTTTGGGCCCTGGAAAAAGGGTTTAAAAAAAGGATTTCTAAAATGAAGTTGGCCTTTTTCTTTGTGAATTAATCATTTAAATTTTTACCGTGAAAAATTTGGCCTTTACAAATTTCCCCAAAAAATCACTGAATGCTCTTTATGAGATCACTATACACGAGTTTTGTCTACTACGTTTTTTACTGTGCATGTACCCTTTTTAAAAAGGGCAGCAAAGGGGAGGGATGGCCCAAAAAAACCTTTAATTTTTAAAGTTGATGCAAAATAGCATTGGTTACTAATTAAACCCACAGTTAACCTTTTCTTTAAAATATTATGTTCAAAAAAAACCAAAAAGTTTTTTTTTTAAATCCACAAAGAAAAAAGGTAGATTGGGAAACCCCTGAGTTACCAAATCAAAGATGATACTTTGATAGGTTAAAATTGTGATTTTTTAGATTTTTGATAACCATGTAGGCAGGCAGGCCACTAGCAAAAAGCATCCTTGATAGGGGATTCAACAAGGGGAAATTCCCGATTCAGACCAGGTTTTGAAGTTAAAAAAAAAAAAAAATTGAAAATAGTTTCAAACACCCTGTTCTCCCAGACTGAAAAAACAGTGGAAACCCCCCCGCATTCGATGGCATGGTATATGGGTTTAAAACCGGTATTCCAAAAACATTTTTTTAAAGCAAAAATTTTTCCTCGCCACTCGTTAAAAAACCCCCGACACACGATTCATTCCCGGGGGCGTTTAAAATGAGTGCCGTGTTTTTCAAGCCCGCCCTGTGTCAAATCAGCATACTTCGGTTAAAATTTCCCTTATTATCCAGTGCTTTTGGTGCTTGTTTTTTGCCAAAAAAAAGTCACCATGGGCCCCAAGAAAGATTTAGTTTCCAAAACCCCGTGGTTTTAAAAAAAAATTGAATTAGTATGGAAATTTAAAAAATTTAAAAAACCTTTTGAAAGGGGTTTTGGGGAAACCCTGAGAAACCCATTTCAGTTGGGAGAAAAAAATTGTTTCCCAATTTTAAAAATTAAGGGAAAAAGGTTGCAAAGTGGGTTGGGAAATGCAAAAACTTTATAGATGAAAAACACCCTAAAACCCGCTATTTCAAGCCGTGCTGGTGACTATTACAAAGGGCAATGTCGTAGCTCATTTTAGAAAAATCTTAAAAGAACAGGAGGTACAGAGCTCTATGGACAGATTTTGCTGTGCGACAGAGGTCCAGTGACTTAAGCTGGTCCTAGTGGCATTAACCCTTTCAGGGTCCAAGGCCAAATCTGAAGTCATGCACCAGTGTCCAAGAATTTTCCAAAAAGAATATTTTATTTTTTCTTATGAATGGTAAGAATCTTTTTGTGAGGTAATAAAACAAAAAGTAGGGAAATTTGATGGAAAATTGACGAAATTTGCTCTCGCGAATTTTGATGTGTCAGCGATATTTACGAATCGGCGATTTTGCCGAATTTGACTTCCATTTTAGGCCTATTACATCATTCCAGTCGACCAAATTCTTAGCTATTTTACTAGTATTACTTCTATTCTATCGATTGTGCACAAGAAATCGCCAAGTCAACTGTTTCAACTACAAATAAAGTGATCGGAAAATTGGTTAATTTTGGCCAATTTAACACAAAGTTCAAAATTTTCCCATTTCAAAATAGCATCCCGAATATAATAATGTAGGCATTCCTGGCACTAAACTAACATTTCCTCGGTTCATTAGTTACGTTTTGGGCTTTAAAATAAATCCCCTTTTTATTTTTTATTTACTTAATGAATTTTTATTCACACAAAAAATAGAAGATTTACTGTTATGCAAAATTGTAATAATTGTATAAATATCATCACCAATTTGTGAATGTGTATTAGATCCACCAGCTGGCATGTTATTAGACGTGTGGGTCGTTTGTTTTCTCTCGAACATCGACAAAAATTTAACATTTTTCCGCTTTGAGCTCAGTTTCAAGCCTTTTCCCGGTGCTAAAACCAATCAAATCATCTTATTTCTGTAATATGTCTTCCATTCTATCAAATGAGACCAAGAAATTGCAAATACAACTATAAAAAACATATAAAAAAAACACTGCAAAGTTGCTGTTTTAATCGGAAATTTGGTTTCAGTTTTTTTTTCTCTCATTATACACAGTGTGCTGCAGGATTTGTTTTATTGTGGTGCACACATACCCATAGATTGTATCTCTCATATCTAGGCCCAAGTTTTACCACTCACAGTTTATCAGCGTGGCTGAGCTCATGAGTAGATCTATGGGTTGGACACTGAACGCAAAGCCATAGATCTACGGGAGGACCCTGAAAGGGTTAAAGGAAGAAGGGAAGTAACCCCGGAAAAGGATTGCTACCTCAAGTCGTAATGGAAGGGGATTCCCCTTCTAAACTTTTAACAACTTCGACACTCTCCCTCCTCCCTTTCCATCAATCATCACCAGATCTTCATTAACCCTTTGATGTTTTCGACGTATAAAATTACGTCTTACGAGCCAATGTTTTGACGATTATATACTCAAAAATTCTAGCAGCTTCAATCAAGCGGGAGAAAGCTGGTAGGCCCAATGTGAGAGAATGGGTCTGTGTGGTCAGTGTGCAACACATAAAAAAAATCCTGCAGCACAATTTGCATATGAGAAAAAAACTGATCGTTTTTTTGGAATAAAACGCCGACTTAGAGGTGTTTTTTCGTATAGTTTTTATCGTTGTATTTGCGTTTTCATGGTCTTAGGTGATAAAATGGAAAACATATTACAGAAATAGAGATGATTTTCATTACTTTGACGATGAAAACGACCTTGAAACTGAGCTCATGTAGGGGAAATGTTCGTTTTTACAATGTTCAGGAGTAAATAAATCACACACACGTCAATACACGTCAACGGGGGGAGTCCAATATTCTTTCACTAGTTGCATGATATTATTTATACCATTTTTACAATAATGCAGTAGTCTGCATAACAGTAATTTTTGTATTTTTTTGTATAAATATAAAAAAATCGAAAATAGAAAGAATAATAATTAAGAGGGGCTAGAGATGTGATAATGAACAGAGCATGTTATTTTAGTGCCACGAATGTCTACCTTGTTTATTTCTGGACCTTTTTGAAATTGGCATCTTTTTTAGTTTGCGTGAAATTTGGCCAAATTGCCAATTTCTGACCACCATACCCCCAAAAATTTGTAAATGGGAGGTTTCTTGTACTCAGCTGATAGATAAAATGGAGTTCAAAGAAATAGCTATGAGTTTGGTCAACTGGAACAATGGAATTGGCTGAAAATAGGGCTCAAAGTGGCGAAATCGCCGAATGCATATGTTGCCCAGACCGCTAACTTCGCGGGAGCATAATTCCATGAGTTTTCGGCCAAATTTTTAACTTTTGGTGTCATTACCATCGGGAAATGATTCTCTATCATTTCATAAGGAAAAAACTATTTTTTTTTTTTCAAAAATTGAGCGACATAGAATGACAGTTTCAGAGAGGGCCTGAAACAGTCAAAGGGTTTTTTTAAACAGATAGACAAGCTGAAGCAAAAAAAGGCCCCGGGATCCCATAATTTTGGCATACGATGAGCTCTCAGGAACGGATTAATATCGTATACCAGGGGTCCACTGTATTACTAAACACTAACAATTTTTTATAAGGCAGAAAAATTTTAGGTCAGGAGATAATACATAAACTTACACTGTTAGATACAGTATTGGTTTATCAAAATTTACACTTGGAAAATAGTGGAATGGTTCCACATTAACACCCCAAAATAAGCCCATCAAAGAACAGAAGGTATGACAAACCAAAATACTCCGATCAAATGCATCTGCATAATTAGTGTTTTTCTCAAGTCTTACATTGGATCTAATTACAGTAGGGCCCCACTTATACGGCAGGTTAGGTTCCATGCTACCGCTGTAAAGCGGAAATTGCCGTAAAGTGGAACACCTTTTTTTTTCCTCATAAATGCATACAAATATTAGATAACAAGTTTACACTAACATATACAGTGGACCCCCGGTTAACGATATTTTTCACTCCAGAAGTATGTTCAGGTGCCAGTACTGACCGAATTTGTTCCCATAAGAAATATTGTGAAGTAGATTAGTCCATTTCAGACCCCCAAACATACACATACAAACGCACTTACATAAATACACTTACATAATTGGTCGCATTCGGAGGTAATCGTTATGCGGGGGTCCACTGTATTAAGTTAGCAATAGAGCTAGGCATCAAAAAAATATAAAGAAGTACAATACACACACAGTGCGCTCATTACTTACCTTAAAATATTTATAGTCTTAATCTAGGGTGAGATGAGTATTATTTATTGTAAGAAATCAAGTGTGGTATGTATGGTAGTCAGCCGGGCTACAATACCAGGCCACCCCACCTACACATAATATTTCTATTACTTAAGAATCCTGAGCGATAAAATGCATATACAGTTCAACTCATTACTTACCTTAAAATATTGTAATCTTAATGTAGGGTCAGGAGTGAGTAAGTGAGATAAAACGAATAAATGAAAGAGAGATAGAGAGAGAGAATGAGTACATGAGAGAGGACAGGTGCAGAGTTATGTAAACAAACCAGGCGAACGTAAGTTTTGTAAACAAACAAAGTGTACACGTCTGGTTTGTGTACAAGTTACAATGTGTACAAGTTGTCTCTACATTGATACGGTAGAATAAATAAAGAAGAACACTCCCCATTCTCACGTAACACCATTTTTAGAAGAAATGACGCTCTGAGTGAAGGCAATGGAAATAAGTCACTCTGACTTTTTTGGGTTATCCAGGTTCTCTACACATATACTGTTATGTATGATATTTCTATGCAACTGTATGTGTGTATACCTGAATAAACTTACATACATACGAAAGGAATAATTTTCTAACAGTTGCCCCCAGTAACACATTTTTCTCTTATGTTTGACTAGAGAAAATGTTATTCTTGCCATCACTTGTACAAGTTATCTGACTACCACATCTCATATTTATTCTATTGTGGGGTGTATTTATCATCTTCATATGTTATGTATCGTGTTTATTATATAATTCTGAAAAAAATATCATGGGTGGATTAATGAAAATGTATTATACAGTGGACCCCCGCTTAACGATCACCTCCAAATGCGACCAATTATGTAAGTGTATTTATGTAAGTGCGTTTATAACGTGTATGTTTGGGGGTCTGAAATGGACTAATCTACTTCACAATATTCCTTATGGGAAAAAATTCGGTCAGTACTGGCACCTGAAAAATAACTACTGGAATGAAAAAAGTTCGTTAACCGGGGGTCCACTGTATTAACGTATATACAACATTTAATGAGATCGGTGATTATTATTATTATTATTTCTAATATGACGTCATTTGTGCAAGTCGTCGTCTGCTACCACATCTCATATTTATGTTTATTTATTCTACTGTGGGGTGTATTTATCATATTTATATGTTATGCATCGTGTTTATTATATAATTTTGAAAAAATATCACAGATGGATTAATGAAAATATGTATATTAACGTAATACGACATATAATGAGACTCGATTATTATTTATCATTACTAATATGACGTTCTCTTACTGATTTTAATGTGTACCTGCATGCCAGCAACAGTATGTAAGTTTATTTAGGTATAGGTATACATAAGTATAATTATCAAGAGTATATATAAAATATGAAATTTTGTTGCTTCCAGACATAATGGAGAGACTTAGTGCTTGGATCTCAGAGAATGTAAACAAACCAGGTGGAGCACAATGACCGTATTAGGAAAGTCTGGTGGGAGGAGCCAGATAGCGAGTTTTGGTCGTAATTTGAAATGACCTATATTAGCGGAACGCCGTAAAGCGAAACAGCGTAAAGCGGGGCCCTACTGTATAATAATATGATCAAACTCAATATATAATCATTTCAAACTACAGTTACTGTATTTGCATGGCTCTCGACAAGTAATTTTAATTTTCTTTTAATAAGCAAAACAGACTAAGATTTTTCAGTTCCCACCCTTCAGATATAAAGGGAATTACTGAAATACCTATGTCATTAAGAAGTAATTTGAGAGGTTCCTCCAGGCAGTTCTGATCAGCTGAGTTGTGGTGCCTAAGTTCAACTGCTTGCAGCAAGCACCAACAGTCAGACTGATCAGGCCATCAACTAGGCCACCTGGTCCAAGATCAGGCCACAGGAACAATGATCCTAGGTGAACTGATCGGGCTCATAAGCCGTAGAGATAGTATTCAGCATTTTCTAACTTTGGGCAAAGTTATATAAGTCAAATCTATGAATAACAAAAAAAGGCACAATACTGTGACTGGAACGATACACAATATTCCGCACATAAAAGAGAGAAGCTTACGACGACGTTTCGGTCCGACTTGGACCATTGACAAAGTCACACTAACCAGAAGTGGAGCAGCACGGCTATATATAGGCAGGAAGAGGTGGTGGTGGTGGTTAGTAGTAGTAGTAGTAGTACAAGAATGGTATATAATACCGACAAGATGAAATTAAGACACATGCGCAACCCCGGGCATCCCTATCGTAGACGTTCGCCACTGGATGGCGAAAACGTCCACAACAAAGACAACCAGACGCCACACATGTGTTTTAATTTCATCAGTAGTTGTAGTAGTAGTAGTAGAAGAGGTAGTAGTAGTGGTAGTGGTAGAAGTGCCGGTTTCCTGAACCCCTTCATAAATGTTACTTTGCTCACACTCCAACAGCACGTCAAGTATTAAAAACCATTTGTCTCCATTCACTCCTATCAAACACGCTCACGCATGCCTGCTGGAAGTCCAAGCCCCTCGCACACAAAACCTCCTTTACCCCCTCCCTCCAACTTTTCCTAGGCCGACCCCTACCCCACCTTCCTTCCACTACAGATCGATACACTCTTGAAGTCATTCTGTTTCGCTCCATTCTCTCTACATGTCCCGAACCACCTCAAACAACCCTTCCTCAGCCCTCTGGACAACAGTTTTGGTAATCCGACACCTCCTCCTAACTTCCAAGCTACGAATTCTCTGCATTATATTCACACCACACATTGCCCTCAGACATGACATCTCCACTGCCTCCAGCCTTCTCCTCGCTGCAACATTTCATCACCATGCTTCACAACCCATATAAGAGCGTTGGTAAGACTATACTCTCATACATTCCCCTCTTTGCTCCAAGGACAAAGTTCTTTGTCTCCACAGACTCCTAAGTGCACACTCACCTTTTTCCCTCATCAATTCTATGATTCACCTCATCTTTCATAGACCCATCCACTGACACGTCAACTCCAAATATCTGAATACATTCACCTCTCCATTCTCTCTCCCCTCCAATCTGATATCCAATCTTTCATCACCTAATCTTTTTGTTATCCTCATAACCTTACTCTTTCCTGTATTCACTTTTAATTTTCTTCTTTTGCACACCCTACCAATTCATCCACCAATCTCTGCAACTTCTCTTCAGAATCTCCCAAGAGCACGGTGTCATCAGCAAAGAGCAACTGGTGACAACTCCCACTTTGTGTGATTCTTTATCGTTTAACTCCACGCCTCTTGCCAAGACCCTCGCATTTACTTCTCTTACAACCCCATCTTTAAATTATATTTAACAACAACACGGTGACATCACACATCCTTGTCTAAGGCCTACTTTTACTGTGAAATAATTTCCCTCTTTCCTCACTATCCTCATAAAAACTCTTCACTGCTTTCAGTAACCTACCTCCTACACCATACACCTGCCACATTGCCCCCCTATCCACCCTGTCATACGCCTTTTCCAAATCCATAAATGCCACAAAGACCTCTTTAGCCTTATCTAAATACTGTTCACTTATATGTTTCACTGTAAAACACCCTGGTCTCTTTTATGTGCGGGTTATTTGTGTATAAAATCTATGATACAGAAAACAGTATCAAACATGCATACAAAAAATAATAATGGGTACAGTACTTACCACTCCATTGCCAATGTCATGCACTATGTACATATTGAGCATCTGAGGTCAAAGATGGCAAGTCTGCATCATTTAAAGTTATATGCAGAGTTGTATCATTATTGTGGTACTTGGCAGAGATGCACCAAACAAGTGGAATGTTGAGCGTACTTCAGTGGGGGGTGAAGATGATACAATGAAACTGTTGTGAATGCTGTATCTACAGTGACTGGAGCACAGCTAAAGCACCCTCAACATCCTCTAAGGGTACTGGCAATATCTTTTTAATATAATTAAGTTAATGTGAGCTACTTAAGGTGATGATGAGGCTTACTCACACACCGAATTTTCATCAAGTGCTTTCCATCACTGTCACCACTTTCCTCACCAATATTTTGGTTTCAAGCCTAAATTAATCATCTTATGATAACTAAAAGTTTGATACTATTATTTTTTATTAACACATCGGCCGTTTCCCACCAAGGAAGGGTGGCCCAAAAAAGAAAAACTTTCACCATCAGTCACTCCATCAGTGTCTTGCCAGAGGTGCACATACACTACAGTTATAAAAACTACAACATTAACACCCCTACTTCAGCGTGCAGGCACTGTACTTCCTATTTCCAGGACTCAAGTCGGCCTGCCGGTTTCCCTGAATCCGTAAAGTAAAAGGACACATATTGTCAGTAATTCGAACCAAAAATTTATACATTCCCTGAATCCCTTCATAAATATTACCCTGCTCACACTCCGACAGCACGTCAAGTCCTAAAAATAATTTGTCTCCATTCGATCCTATCTAACACGTTTATGCATGCTTGCTGAAAGGCCAAGTCCTCGCACACAAAAACCTCCTTTAACCTCTCCCTCCATCCTTTCCTATGCCGTCCTCTACCACACCTTCCCTCCACTATGGATTTATACACTCTCAAAGTCATTCTATTTTGTCCCATCCTCTCCCATCCACTTCAACAACCCTTCCTCAGCCCTCTGGATAATAGTTTTGGTAATCCAACACCTTTTCCTAATTTCCATAATACAAATTCTCTGCATTATCTTCACACTACACATAGCCCTCAGACATAACATCTCCACTGCCTCCAGCGTTCTCCTTGTTGCAAAAATCACCACACATGATTCACACCCATAAAAGAACTTTGGTATAACTATACTCTCATACATTCCCTTCTTTGCTTCCATTGACAAAGTTCTTTGTCTCCACAGACTCCTCATTGCACCACTCTCCTTTTTTCCCTGGTCAATTCTATGATGCACTTCATCCTTCAGACCCATCTGCTGACATGTCCACCCCCAAATATTTGAACACATCCACCTATTCCATACTCTCTCCCTCCAATCTGATTATCCAATCTTGTGTTACCTATTTTTTTTTTATCCTCATCACCTTACTCTTTCCTATATTCACTTTTAATTTCCTTCTTTTACATACCCTACCAAACTCAGCCACCAAAACCTCTGCAATGTCTCTTCAGAATCTCCCAAAAGCACAGTGTCATCAGCAAAGAGCAACTGTGACAACTCCACTTTGTGTTAGATTCTTTATTGTTTAACTCCAATCCTCTTGCCAATACCCAAGCATTCACTTCTTTACAATCCCATCTTTAAATATACTGAACAACCATGATGACATCACATCCTTGGCTAAGGCCTTACTTTTACTGGGAAATAATCTCCTCTCTCCTACATACTCTAACCTGAGCCTCACTATCTTCGTAAAAAACTGCTTTCAGTAACCTTCCCCCTATTTCATACATTTGCAACATCTGCCACATTGCCCCCCTATCCACCCTATCATATGCCTTTTCCAAATCCATAAATACCCTTATCTAAATACTGTTCACATAAATATTTTCACTGTAAACACTTGGTCTGCACACCTCTTACCTTTCCTAAGGCCTCCTTGTTTATCTGCAATCCTATCCTACTCCCATCTTACTCTTATTCTTTCAACAATAACTCTACCATACACTTTACCAGGTATACTCAACAGACTTATTCCCCTATAATTTTTCCACTCTCTTTTGTCCCATTGCTGTTATACAAAGGAACTATGCATGCTCTCTGCCAATCCCTAGGTACTTTACCTATTCCATACAATTAAATAAAAAATAAAATAAAAGTTTGATATATACTCACAAATTAGTCCTCATGATTTCAATCAGTAAACTTTAGGAAATTATTTCATATTTCAGTGCAACCTCGGTACTTTAACAGCACCGAACTCGAACAATTTGGTATTCATATGCTTTGTTCAGTAAAACAAATCGCTCAGTAGTCGACTGTTCGCTCGGCACTCGACCAAACAAACATGACCAGCCAGAACTTCACTGTAAACTATTTCGTGTTTCTTTGCATTTTTTGTATTATTTGTGTAAATAAGCCACCATGGGGCCTAAGAGGGTTAGTGATAACAGCCAACCAAAAACAAAATTGGTTGGGGGAAAAAATTTGTTCTGTACTCGAACAGAGAGGCACCCAGACTTCTGGAACCAATTAAGTTCGAGTGCCGAGGTTCCACTGTACTACTTTTTATTGGCATGACGCATGAATTTATTCACATTAGCCTTCTTTTAGTATAGTATGTATAAAAGTCCTTCAAAATTTATCAACAGTAGTTTCAAATGTCAGAAAAAATGCTATCAGAGTACATTTTATGCCAAATCATTTGAGAGGAGGAACAACATCTTACTATACTTTTAATGTGAAATAAAGCACTTTAAATGGTAAACTCATATATAAAAAAATTTCATGGCAATATTTTCTGTTTTGTTTT
>NC_069444.1:40251799-40356853 GCF_026875155.1 Cherax quadricarinatus | reverse complement strand
CACTTTCTACCACAAATTTTAACATGGATCAAAATAAAAAAAAATGCCAGAGAATTTTTAGTGTTTATTACAAATGGATTTATTTATTTAACTTATAAAATTACATAAAATGATCACACCCCTGACGACGCCCACCTCCATATTCAATTTTATCTATACTGAAATTATAGACCTGTCGTCTTCATTCAGTCTTTATGTTTCATATACATGTTCATTAATGTTTCATATACATGTTTCATATACAGGGTTTCAATACATTGGTACCGAAACGAACAAAACTTAATGGACTGGCCCCATTCACGATATGGAATAATTTAAATTTGACAACGCAATGAGGTTTTGAGAATCATAAGAAGTGCACTGTTTATAAGGTGGGGGAAAAAAGCAGTCAGTATCTCATGGATTATAGGAATATCAAAAGCAAACAATGTAAAATACCTATAATTTTTCTTGTTCATTGATAATGTTTTTTATGGACCCATTATGCATAAAAAAATGTAAATTTTTTCATTAAAAACTCAACCATTTAATGTACAGAAACATTTTAAATTATATAATAATTCAGCATAATTTTTCCCCAACGAAAACTGAATGCAGCCTAAATTAATTAGATTTTTTTAGATTGGTTTATAGCGGAAAAAACTGTAACAATGAATTTGCTTTCGGAGTATTTTGTAAAAACGATCGTTATTCTATTACTAAAACTGACAGATCGGCAAAAACAGTAAAATACATACGGCAATCCAGAAATTTATATCTTTGACAATAACTTGTTGAAAATTCGCTAAATTATCGGTTAAAAATGGGCACTTCTCACCCCGCTCCATTCTCACACTAATCCAGAAAATGTAACCTCAACTTTTTTCCTAAGTCAAACAAATTTTCGAAATAAAAATTAGAAAGAGAAAGTTTAATTTCAATGACAGATAATTTGTTACTTTTGGGGTTTCCTGTTTGTCTTGCCTTTCCTGTGCCTGAACACTTAAACTTGGGTACCTAGGGGGGGGAGAGGCTACCATTCAACTTAGTACCGAGGGAGGGAGAGCTACCTTTTTCAACTTAGTACCGAGGGGAGGGAGAGCTACCATTGCGAGTGAAAGTCGCGTCTCACTCATCAGCTGAAGTTAAAACAAAGGGAAAATAAAAAATCATACGAGTCCCCGTCTGTGTTAAAAGAGGAAGGAAAAAGTTATGGTACGTTGATATCAGAGATGTAATTTTTATGCCCTTGTTATGTTTATTTCCTGAATTTTGCAAGAGTTTGATAGGGAGACTTAATAAGGTGAATTCATGTCAGCTTCACCTGGGAATCAGATATCCAGCTGCAATTGGGATAAATTTTTTTGACGAGGAAAATATCTCTTCTATATAGTTATTTTTTTTCATTATCATTTCCCTTTACCCAACACGTCTCTCCTGATCAAAGTAAGTAATCCTATCCATTACTGAGTTAAACTTTGAGCTTTCTTATGTCATACAGTTCTTTTATGAGTATGTAAGATTATAGTGCCCCGGTTATCCTGCTGTTCTCTTATCATAGCATCTGGTAAAGTGTCACACTGAAATAGGAATAAACCATGACTAGAATTACATAACTAGACACATGTGAAACGCTGAATAATATGAAATATTGCGCCATATGGGTTATTTTAGTTCAATACAAGGGTTACCAAAAAAGAAAACAGTTGAAGATAAGGTAATCAGTCCCTCAGCTTCAAGAGATCTTCACATGGAGAGGGATCAAAGAAAGCATCAGTCCCTTAGTTCTGAAAGAAGTTTAGTCCAAGAGCTGTGATCAAACATCGTAGAATAAACACCTTTCATTGGGGCCAAAGAGCTGTGATCAAACATGTTTGAATAACACCTTTTCATGGCTGAACGGAAAACTATAATTTTATAATCTACTGTCTCCATTGTGGATACTTTCTATCAAGTTGATTTGTTGAATATCATATATACTCTCTCCTAATTTAAAGCTATTGTTGAATTTTAAGGTCACTGATTGACTAAAGATTCCTTGGCGTTGAATATGTAGTTTTGTATTCATCTACTTAATCATTATTGTATACTAATAATGCAATGGACGAGAATTATTGTATTCTAAAATTGCATGACGAAATTATTGTATTCTAATATTGTGCATGGACGAGAATATTGTATTCGTAATATTGCATGGACGAGAATTATGTATTCTTATCAAATCTGCATGGACGAGAATTATTGTATCTAATATTGCATGAACGAGAATTATTGTATTTCCATTATTGCATGTGCGAGAATTCTTGTATTTCCATTATTGCATGGCTAGAATTATTGTATTCCATTATTGCATGGGAAGAATTATTTGTATTCCATTATTGCATGGGCGAGAATTAATTGTTATTCCATTATGCATGGATAGAATTATTGTATCCATTATTTGCATGGGCGAGAATTATTGTATTCCTATTATTGCATGGGCGAGAAAGTATTGTATTCCATAATGTGGCAAATGGGCGAGAATTATTGTATCCCATTATTGGCATGGGCGATAATTATTGTATTCCATTATTGCATGGGCGCGAATTAGTGTATTCCATTATTGCATGGGCGAGAATTATTGTAATCCATATTTGCATGGCGGAGAATTATTGTATTCCATTATTGCATGGTGCGAGAATTATGTAATTCCATTATTGCATGGCGAGAATTATTGTAATCCCATTATTGCATGGCGAGAATTATTGAATTCCATTATTGGCATGGTCGAGAATTATTTGTAATCCCATTATGCATGGCCGAGAATAATTATTTTTTGTATTCCATTATTGCTTGGGCGAGATTATTGATATTCCTTTATTGCATGGACGAGAATTATGTACTCCATTATTGCATAGGCAGAATTATTGTATACCATTATTGCATGGGCTGAGAATTATTGGATTCCATATTGCATGGGCGAGAATTATTTTGTATTCCATTATTGCAAATGGGGCGAGAATTAATTGTATTCCATTATTACATTGGCGAGAAAAATTGTATTCCATTATGCATGGGCGAGAATTATTGTATTCCATTATTGTCAATGGGCGAGATTATTGGCTATTCCATTATTGCATGGCGAGAAAGGAAATAATTGAATTCCATTTATAGCATTGGGCGAGATTTATAGTATTACCATTATTGCATGGCGAGAAATTATTGTAATCCATTAAGGCATGGTCGAGAATTATGTATCCATTAATTGCAATTGGCGAGAATTATTGTATCCCATTTATTGCATGGGCGAGAATTAAGTTTTGTATTCCATTAGTGCATGGGCGAGAATTAATTGTATTCCATTATTGCATGGGCGAGAATTATTGTATTCAATTATGTGGCAGGGCGAGAATTATTGTATCCCATTATAGCATGGGCGAGAATAATTGTATTCCATTATTGCAGGGCGAAATTATTGTAATCCATTATTGCATGGCGATAATTATTGTATTCCATTATTGCATTGGCGAGAATAATGTATCCATTATTGCATGTGCGAGAATATTGAAATCCATTATTGCAACCATGGCGAGAATTATTGTATTTCCATTTATTGCACATGGGCGAGAATTATTGTATTCCATTATTGCATGGGCGCGAAATTATTGTTATTCCATAGTGCAATGGGCGAAATTATTGTAATTCCATTATTGCATGGCCCCCCCGAGAATTATTGTATTCCATTATGCATGGTCGAGAATTTTGTATTCCATATTGCATGGGCGAGAATTATTGTATTCCATTATGCATGGGCGAGAATTTATTGATTCCATTATTCATGGGCGAGAATTATTGTATTCCATTACTGCATGGGCAGAATTAACAGTATTCCCTTATTGCATGGGCGAAATAAAATTGTATTCCATTATTGCAGCGGGCGAGAAATATTGTATTCCTTATTGCATGGTAGAAGAATTTATTGGTATTTTCCATTATTTGCATGGGCCTAGAATTATTGTATCCATTATTGCATGGCAGAATTATTGTATACCATTATTGCTGGGCGAGAATTATTGTATTCATTACTGCATGGGCGAAATTATTGTATTCCATGTACTGCAAGGGCGGAATTATTGCATTCCATTATTGCATGGAGGCGAGAATTATTGTATTCATTAATGCATGGCGAAGAATTATTGTATTCCATTATTGCCTGGGCGGAGAATTAATTGTATTCCATTTGCATGGGCGAGAATTATTTTATTCCATTATTGCATGGGCGAGAATTTTGATATTCCATTATTGCAATGGGCGAGAATATATTGTATTCCAATATTGCATGTGGCGAGAATTAATGTAATTCCAATAATTGCATGGACGAAATTATTGTACTCCATAATGCATGAGAGGCGAGAAATATTGTATTCCATATATGCATTGGGCGAGAATTAATTTATTCCCATTATTGCATGGGCGAGAATTATTGTATTCCATTATAGCATGGGCAGAATTATTGTTTCCATTATTGCATGTGCGATAATAATTGTATTCCATTATTGCATGGGCGAGAATGTATTGTATTCATATTTCATGGGCGAGAAAATTAAAAATTTAGTATTCCATTATAGCACTGGGCGAGAATTATTGTATTCCATTATTGCATGGGCGAGATTATTTTATGTCCATTAATGCATGGCGAGAATTATTGTATTCCATTATTTCAAGGGCGAGAATTATTTGTAATTCCATTATTGCATAGGCGAGAATTATTGTATTCCATATTGCATGGGCTAGAATTATTGTATACCATTATGTCATGGGCGAGAATTATTGTAATCCATTATTGCATGGGGCCGAGAATTATTGTATTCCATTAGTGCATGGGCGAAATATTGTATTCCATTAATTGCATGTGCGAGAAGTTATTGTATTCCATTATTGCATGTGCGGAGAATTATTGTATTCCATTATTGCATTGGCGAGAATTAATGTAATTCCCTTATTGCATGGGCGAGAATTATTGTATTCCATTATTGCCAAGGGCGAGAATTAATTGTATTCCTTTATTGCATGGGCGAGATTATTGTATTCCATTATTGCATGGGCGAGAAATATTGTATACATTATTGCATGGGCGAAATTATTGTATTCCATTATTGCATGGGCGAGAATTATTGTATTCCATTATTGCATGGGCGAGAAATTTATTGGTATTCCATTATGCATGGGCGAGAATTAATTGTATTCCATTATTTGCATGGTCGAGAATTATTGTATTTCCATTATTGCATGTGCGGAGAATTATTGTATTCCATTATTGCTATGGGCGAGAATTATTGTATTCCTTTTGCATGGGCGAGATTATTGTATTCCATTATTGCATGGGCGAGAATTAAAAGTGTATTCCATTACTGGCAGTGGGCGGAATTATTGTATTACATTATTGCATAGGGCGAGAAATTATTGGTATTCCATTATGCAGGGCGAGATTATTGTATTCCATTAATTGCATGGGGAGAGAATTATAGTATTCCATTATTGCATGGCGAGAATTATTGTAATCTCATTATTGCATGGCGAGAATTATTGTATTCCATTATTGCATGGGCGAGACCATTATTGTATTCCCATCCAATACTGCATGGGCGAAATTATTGTATTCCATTACTGCTGGTGCGAGAGAATATTGCATTCCATTATTTGCATTGGGCGAGAATTATTGTATTCCATATTGCATGGCGAGAATTATTGTATACCAGTATTGCATGGGCGAGAATTATTGTTTTCCATTATTGCATGGGCAGAATTATTGGTGATTCCATTATTGCATGGGCGAGAATGATTGTATTACCATTATTGCATGGGCAAGAATTATTGTATCCATTACTGCATGGCGAGAATTAATTGTATTCCATTATTGCATGGGCGAGAATTATTGTATTCCATTTTTGCATGTGCGAGAAGATATTGTATCCATTATTGCATGGGCGAGAATTATAGGTTCCCAATATTGCTGGGCGAGAATTATTGTATTCCATTATTGCATGGGCGAGAATTATTGTTTCCATAATTGCATTGGCGAGAATTATTGTATTCCCAGTTACTGCAGGGGGGGGAGTGGGCGAAGAATTATTGTATTCCATAATTGCATGGGCGAGAATTATTGTATTCCATTATTGCATGGGGTAGAATTATTGTATTCCATTATTGCATGGAGAGAATTATTGTATACCATATTGCATGGTGCGACGAATTATTGTATCCATTATTGCATGGGCGAGAATTATTGTGTTTTCCATTATTGCATGGGCGAGGAATTATTGTATTTCATTATTGCATGGACGAAATTATTGTATTCCTTATTGCAGGGCGAGAATAGTTGTATTCCATTATTGGCAGTTGCGAGAATTATTGTATTTCCATTATTGCATGGGCAAGAATTGTTGGTTTGAGGTTAAAATCCTGTTTTGTACTGATACATCTCGTCATTTTATATCACAGACTTACGGAGAAAAATAAAATAATACAATATCTAGACCCAGAATAGATAAGGAAATCGATCTATAACTTAAAGAATCATGTCTGTTTAACTATGCTAATTATTCACTTCTGAGGAGGACTCAACCAGTCGTGACACCTCCAAAGAGCAGATTTTCACTCACTTTCTACCACTTGTCAACTCCAGCACTCTCCAACCAACTGCAGTCTCTATCTATGGGTCCTTAATTTCACTGTAAGACAAAGTTGTGGCGGGATTTACCAATACGCGGAAAAGCGGCTGTTTTAGCCCTAAGTTACATAGGCACTTGCAGATCGTTAACTCTTATTTTTAAGGCCGCTAAGTACAATATGGACTTGCAGATCGTTAACTCGTTATTTTCAACCCAAGTGAGTCGTGTTTATTTATCTGAACACTTAGTGTTTTTAAGGCACTAGTGCTTCAGGGTAACCAAATATTCAAATCCTGTAACCAAAGATCATTTTATAAGTACTACATGTTGACACCTTGCTAGTGCAGTGTTTGTTTATTGATTTTATATATAATATATATATATATAATATATATAAAAAATAATATATAAATATAAATAGATATATATATATATATATATATATATATATATATATATATATAATAATATATATAATATAAAAATATATATATAAAAATATAAATATATATATAATATATATATATATATATATATATACTAAAAATATATATATATAATATATGCAGAACCAACACTGTGCAAAAAGTGAAATTCCAAGCACTTTCATGACTTCTTCTCCATTATCAAGGAAATATAAAAATAAACATTAACAGGAGCAAGACTACACCTCACAGTGTTAAAATGGATGGTTAAAATCACTCACGATAGCAACATAAGCATTAGAATATTAAAACTTTAATATCACAGTTTATTTAAAATATTGATACAGAAAAAAAATGGATAAAAAAATCACCTACCCCCCAAACGCTGATGGTTGTGTCTATAAGATACCTCTAAAATATGTGATAAAGTCATTAAACGGTCAAACTGGTAAAAGTACTCGAACTAGAATAAAACAACAGAATATAGCAGTAGAACTGGACAAAGCCAATGCTCTATTTATTCATGTGAGAGATTTTATAACCAATCCAATTTAATGTTAAAAGGGGCTGTAAAGTTATAAGAAGAAAGTTTCATGGTCGACAGAAAAATAATAGAAACACGTTTCATATGAAAAGCAATTTTGAAATAAAATAATGAATATTTCTTTTTGGATTATATAAATTGGATTCATTTAAAATTTTATAAAAGATGTGGCGAATTAGCAGAGATAGAATGTAAAAAATCTTAATGTTTGGAAAAGTATCAGTTGTGTTCACAGAGTCGGTCCGTTTGTTGCATGACTGTGAGGTGTAGTCGGGCACTTATATACCTTCCTGTTTATGTTAATTTTGATAGTTTACTTGCAAAAGCGAGAAGCCAGACGAAACCGCTTGTAATTTCGCTATCTTTTCACAGTAATTGTTCAGTTTATATAAATAAATGATATATTAATATATATATATATATATATCTAATATATATATAAAATATATGTTATATATAATATATATAAATATATAATATATATATATAGAAAGAGAGAGAGAGAGAGAGAGAGAGATGGTAACTTCCTATATATATAAATACTCACCTAATTGTAGTTGCAGGGTAAGTCTCACTCATGGTCCCGCCTCCTTCACTGAACTAACCTTGTCGCAAACATTTGCACTTTCTCTAATTTCTTAACGCGTTTTTTTGACCCGGGATCCAAAATTGGTGCTGCATACTCCAGTAATGGGCCTGGCGTACACGGGTGTACAGTTCTTCAGTAGATTCCCGTACTAGGTATCGAATCTAATCTCAGGTTTGCCAGGCGCCATATGCTGCCAGCAGTTATCTGGTTGATGTTGCTTTAGGAGACGTGTTCGTGTTATACTCATCACTCCAAGATCTTTCTCCTTGACGAGATTGAAGTCTGTTGGCCAACCTACCATAGTACTCTGTTTGTCGGTCTTCTTTGCCCTTCCTCCGACTTCCATGACTATGCATTTGGCAGGGTTGAATTCAGAGAATCCAGTGCTGTAACCAGTGTCCAGCCTGTCCTAGGTCTCTTTGTAGGCTTGCCTGATCCTCATCATATTTTAATATCCCTCATTAGACTTCACACAATCCAGCGAATAGGGACACCTCTGATCTATCTCCTTCCATCATTCATTCACATATACCAATAAATAGCACTGGTCCTATGAACCGAACCCCTGTCGGACCCGCTCGTCACCGTGCCCACTGTGATAGCCCTCATCACGTACCATACCTCGTTTTGCCTCCCATGTCTGATATTCTCAGATCCATTGAATGCCCTTCCCCCGTTATACGCGCCTGATCTTTCTAGTTTTTGCACTAATCTCCTGTGAGGAACTGTGTCGAAGGCCTTCTGTCAGTCCAGAAGATGCAATCACCTCCCCTCTCTCATCCTCTCACTCTGTTAACTTATCATAAAAATTCAGAAGGTTGGTTTGTGACACATGATTTGCCTACATATTCCCATATGTGTGTGTGTGTTTGTGTGCGATTGTGGTGTGTGTGTGTGTATACAGAGAAAGATCGCAGTCCAGAAAAATTCGAAACAGCACGTCTGGGAAGGCAAGCAAGAGAAGCTCTAGACCCTCCAGCCACAGATTCTCAAAACTGGGCAGTCTTGTTTACGAGCCATATTCGGCATACCTCACATATGTAACATGCTATATCATATTCCTGATATGTGTTTCTGACCGCACAAGCGAATCTTAAACAGTGCCCCTAACAGATACAGGGAGGGTAATAATAAGAAAGATCGCATTTGTCAAGATTCTTCATGCCTATTTTCAGTCATGCCTCAACCCAGGAAAAATTTCGTCCGCCTATTCCGTGTGCCTTAAGTTTCCTCAATAGCCTCTGAATGTTTAACTCTATCAAAGCCTTACTGAAGACCAAAATACACTTTATCATATTCAATACCATGATCTACCTCCTCAAACACCTTAGTGAAAAAAAATAGTAAATTCGTAATACAGGAACTTTCCCCTTTGTAAAATCGAGTTAAGATCATTAATCAATTATGCCTAACAAATGGCTAACTAATTGCTTCGGCAATTATTGATCCACAAAATTAGTGTCTAACTCATTTCTTGTCTGTCATCTGTGTATGTCCACTCCTGGCTAAGCAGGGGCCCAATACTGATGTTGTTTTATCTTTAGATTTCGATTAAGAGAAAGAAGTATTTTTTTTTTTCATATCTTTATGGCTTTTTGTTCTCCTGTGATTCTTGTGTCTCCTGTAAATTCCTTCAGCCAAAGTTCGCTAAATTTGGCAATTCACTGATTAGTGCTTCCCTCTTACATTTTCTGATATATTGGGTCCACATAGCAGCTCTGTGACTTTGTCGCCTTTGTCATTATAGGGAGCGTCTCTCTCTTTCTAGGTTACATTTCTCTTTCCTTTTCTTAATGAGATGTGTCTGTAGCAGATCTCAAGAACCACAGACATTCATTTTTCAAAGGCAAATGTTTGGGATTCCGTGTTGTTCAGTATATCCGCCCCACCTCGTTTCATTAGGACATGGTTGCTTGAAACCAGTGATATTTTTTGTTAATGAAAATTGAATTCGTGAAGAGACCTCATGGCTCTCACATTTTGCTGGTCATAAGCCTGTGGCAATATCAGTCCTGTACCGCTGTTATGTTGTGATCTGAGTGTATTGTCTTTGATACAGTTATATTAACATACAGATCGTCGTAGTTAGTGAGAGATTTAATAGTTCGTGTGTGGTTTGTGTGATGTGTGTGAGGAGTTTTGTGTGTGTGGTGTGTGTGTGTGTGTGTGTGTGTGAATTTCCATCTGAGACTGCGCTGCCTGGAGTGATCACTGCTAAAACACGTTTCATACCCTCCATTTTAGGTGTCCTCAAGTTGAAAATCACCTAGTAGTAAGAATATTTGGGGACAGGACCAGGGAGATTTTTCCAACATAGTGGTCCAATTTTCACAAGCTGTTTTCCTGGAATTTGATTGAAATAGCATCTGGAGGCCTGTATACGCACCCAACACTGACAAGGTTTTTGGTTTCAGTCTTGTTACGGCCAAAACTTCAAGATATCATTGAGATGTTCAGGTATTCTGTGCAAATGCTGCGACTCTGTGACGTATAGGCCACCCCCAAAAATCCTTGTTGCCTGTTTTAGGTCCTGTCGTATCGGAGTAGGTTATAACCTAGATCCATATTTCTTTGTCTTAATTATACTTTACGTGGGTCTCTGTGAATGCGGCAACATTGCATTTGACTATGTGAGCAGTCCCTTGGTAATATTTTTTGTTGTTTCTTGATGGCTTTAGACCCTTGTATGTTTGCAAAGACAAACGTCCGTTAATTGGTGGAATTTAGGTGGGGTTTTAATTGCGGCTCGTAATGTCTGTTTTCTTGAGTAGAGCCAATGTCCGTGCCTGCAGCTCCAGAAGTGTTTTCTCTTGTAATATGATTATTGATTTTTCTTTCCCAGTTCTTTTTTCCCCCTGTCCCTATAAAACCCCTCTGTCCCTGGAGAAGTTATGGCTCTTCCCCTTTTTCGTTTTCCTATAGTCAGGGCTGGTCTGTGTTTTCTAGTCCCCTTTAGGTGATGTATCTGCAGTATGCGAGAATAGACTCCGAAGTGTCCTTTCAGATAATGTGACGTTTGATGAGAAAGAATTCATGGGACGAGGACCGAGGCAGAACTACAAGGGGTCTGACAGGCTACAGGCCCTGGTTCAGAAACTTGCACCTGAAGTTTTCAATTCCCACCAAGTGCAAAGTCAAAAGATTGGGGGAGGGCAAAGTAGACCGCAGATGGAGTACAGACTAGTCAAGGGGTCCAGAGACAGTACAAACCTCACTCAAGGAAAATGGATCTTGGTGTGAATGTAACACCGAGTCACATCTCTTGGAGGCGCACATCAACCAAATAACCCCCTGCAGACATACAGGCGCCTAGCAAACCTAAGAATAGGCATTTCCGACATCTCAATAAGAAATGTTTCAATACCCTGTACACCATTACTTTAGACCTATATTGGAAAAAAAAAAGAATGGCCAACACCAGTGGGTGAACTCACACCTAACCAAGCTGACAGGAAATTAGAGAAAGTGCAAAGGTTTGCCACAGTCTAGTCCCGAGCTAAGGAGCAAGTGCAACTAGGAGAGAGTATGGGAATCGACCTGTAATATGACACTGGAGGAACATGAGAGATAGGGGGATATGATAAACAACCATATAAAATACGTGAGGATTTTCTGACAAGGTGAGCAGAGAATAGGAATGTTCCAGATATGGGACACGCAACAAGGGGTCACATTTCGAAGTTGAAGACTCAGATGAATCACAGGGATGTGAGGAAGTATTTCTTCAGTCACAGAGTTTTGTCCAGAAGTGGAACATCTTGGGAAGTGATGTAGTGGAGACAGGATCCATACAAAGGCTATAAAGAAGAGAATGATAAAGCTCAATGCAGCAGGAAGAGTGTCTTATGGGAGCGGACCAGAGAAGAGGCGGGGCCAGGAACTATGAACTAAACTCCTGTAACCACAAGATATGATATTCACGTAGACACACACACGACACACTCACCACACACACACACACAACACACACACACACACACACACCACACAAGCAAACACACACACACAGGTGATCCAAAAAGGAAATACTTTCATCAATCACACTATCACTTCTTGCCAGAAACGGAGGTACCACATTTAGGTGTCACTTTAAACAGCAAATATCTCAAACCCCTTCCTTTAAGAGTGCGCAAATCACAGTACTTCAAACTCTAGAACTCAATGTCTGGCTAACCGGTTTCCCTGAATTCCCTTGACAAAATATTTTCCTGCTCACACTCCAACAGATCGTCAAGTCTCAAAGCCATTTGTCGCCTCTCACTCCTTATCCAAATACACTCAGGTTAAGCAGGTGCATGTCTAAGCCCAGCTGCACACAAAAGCTACTTTACCCCACTCCTCCAATCCCTTCATAGGACACCCCCTTACACCGCCTTCCTTCACAATTGATTCTACTCCAAATCAACATAGTTTTGTTACAACACACCTCGAAATGACGAAACGTACCTCAACTGCTCCTCGCTCAGCCCGTCAATAATATATTTAGTAATCCTGGCACACCTCCTCCGAATTTCCCCCCACTACGAATTCTCTGCATATTATTAACGTGCACACGTTGCCCTAGTCACGAAATCTCCACTCCCTCCAGCCTCTCGGGCTGCAACATTCACACCACCCAACAAGAGTATTGGTAACCACAAAACTCTCGTACACTTTTTACCTTCATGGATTATGTTCTATGTTTCGAAAGGCACCTCAATGCATCACCCACCTTTCTTCCGAAACTCCCTCCCTTTAATCAGATAACCCAATTTTTTTCCTCACTCTAAATGTTCGAATAACCTTCACCACCTTATTCTAGTCTATGTTCACTTATGAACTTTCCTCCTTTACACACCCTCCCAAACTCACCCCGAACCTATGGCAACCTTCTCTTCAGCAATTTCCTAAAGCAGAGTAAAGATCAGTAAAAAGTGTATGCGCATACTGAATATCCCCCAACACTTCTTTAACACCCCATCTAAAAATATGTTAAAAAAACAACCATGGGACTTAACACATCCCTGTCTAAGACCACTTGTTTACTTGGAAGTAATCTCTACCTCCCCTGATATAGCCCTAACCATTAGCCTCAACTATCCTCATAACAACTCTTTACAGCCTTTAGTAATTTACTATCTATTCCTGTCACTGCAACATACTGCCACATTGCTCCCTCTTCTACCCTGTCATAAACTTTTCCTAAAAATCTATAAAAGCAAAGAAAATTTCCATTAACTTTACTGATAATGATCACTAAATTCTTCAATGTAAATATTTGGCCTACACATTTTCTGATCGAATCTTAAGCTACTTTCATCATCGTATGAACTTGCACTCCGTCATAACATCTAATGTCTTTAACAATAAAAATCTAACCATACACATTAACCAGGTATACCTCAATAGGCTCATTTCCTTATAAATTTTGCACTCTGTCCCCCCCCCATCCCTTTTATATAAACTATGCATGTTTCTCCGAAAGTCCCTTGGTACCTTCCCCCTCTTTCATATATTTATTGAATAAAAGTACCATCCATCGAAAACTAAACTATATACCCCATCTGCAATTTTTAAGGTTTTCCATCATATCCCATCCAGTTCCAGCCGCTTTTATCCCTTTCATTCTAACCATTTGCTTCACTACCTCCCCCACACTCACATCCTGCTGTCTTCACTTATCCTAAAGATGTATCCACATTGCAAATGTATGAAATCAACTGCTCCCTCTCTTCATCATATTTTAACTGGTTCCTCAAATATTCCTGCCATCTCCCAATACCTCCAACTCCCCTCTTCTACTAACTCCCACAATTTTGTATTTAACTGTCAAGTTCATCTGGTTTCCCTAGGCATTCCTAGCCTATTTATCTCACATCCAAAACTTTTTCTTATTTCAAAAGAAAATTGTTGAAAGCAACCTCACCACTCCGCCCTCCATATGCTGCCCTCCTCTTATAACCTATGCTTTTAGTAAAAACCTCTCATAAGCAAGTTTTTTCCTCCCTTTATTTCATCATTCAATCAACAATCGCTCCTTTTTTTCCCTCTGCAACCCCACCTCCTTTTTAAAACGATCTCCTGTACACTTCCTCATCCTTTCCCAGGTGCATAATAATTAATACTATAACCCATTTTTCACATCCGACCTTTATTTTACTGCACATAGATCTTGAATATATACTTTTATATTCCCTCTTTCCTTCCATAAAATAAAATAATAATAATAATAATAATAATAATAATAATAATAATAATAAATAATAATAATGAATAATGATAAAAACAATAACAAAAATTATTTAATAATAATATTAATTATTATTATATGTATTATTTTATATTAACCTTTTTCCTTTTATTTATTTAGTTAGATAATTACAAAAGTACAATATCATCATATTTTGATTGGTAATTATGTATTTAGGGATGCGTGATTTTCATGATAGGGCAGGGTAGGAATAGACATTTTGTATTGAGTGAGGAAGAGCCAGTGTGAGTGTGGGGGAAGTTCGTGAGGCAGTGGGTAGAATAAAGGTATAAGGCAGCTGGATTGAAGAGATAAATATAGAAATGTTAAAAGCATATGATGATTATAGTTTTGAGTGGTTGGTGCTATTAAATAAAAATGTATGGAAAGGTAAGGTACCTAGGGATTTGCAAGAGCATGCATAGTTTCCTTTGAAAAAAGGAAAAAAGGGGGATAAAAGAGAGTGCAAACAATTATAGGATGAATAATTTTATTGAGTAATACCTTGTAAAGTGAATGGTAGAGTTGTTTGAAAGAATTAAGAGTTAAGACGGAAGTAGGATGCAGATGAACAAGGAAGGCTTTAGGAAAGGTAGGGGGTGTTGGACCTGGTGGTTTACAGTGAAATATATAGGGTGAACAGTATATAGGATAAAGGTAAAGATGTATTTGTGGCATTTGAGGATTATGAAAAAAAGGCGTATGTCAGGTTGGATAAGGGGGCAACATGGCCAGATGTTGCATTTGAATGGTATATGTAAGGATTACTGAAAGCAGGAAGAGTTATTAAGAGTAAGGGGTTGTAAAGAGAAAGTGAATGCCGAGGTCTTGGAAAGAGGTTGTGTCAGCTAAAAGATAAAGAATCAAACACAAAGTGGGAGTTTGTCACAGTGCTCTTTGGCCTGATGACGACTGTCTTTTGGGAATTTTGAAGAGAAAGTTGCAGAGGTTGGTGGATTGAATTTGGTAGGGTATGTAAAAGAAGAAAATTAAAAGTGAATATATGAAAGAGTAAGAGTGGATGCGGATAACAAAAAGATTAGAGGTGATATCAGGTGGAAAGGAGATATCCAGGATATCATTTGGATGAGAGAGTATGGAGAGGTGAATTATTCAGATATTTAGACTGAACCTTCAGCGATGGGTCTATGAAGAATGATTTGAATCAAAAGAACTGTGAGGGAAAAGGGTGAGTGGTGCACTATAGTTCTATGGAGGCAAAGAACTTACGTCCGTGGACAGCAAAGAGAGGGAATGTTAATTGAGATATGAGGATGTACCAATCACTCTTGTATGGGTGTGAAGCATGGTGATGAATGTTGCAACGAGGATGAAGGAGCTGGAGGCAGTGGAGATTCATGTCTGAGGGCAATGTGTGGTGGAATATAATGCAGAGAATTCCGTAGTTGTGGAGAATAGAAGAAGGTGGGTATTACCAAAGCTAATTATCCAGAGGGCTGAGGAGGGGTTGTTTGAGGTGGTTCGGACATGTAAGAGAATGGAACACAACAGAATGGCATGACTTCTAAAGGTGTATAAATCTGTAAAGAAGTGTATGGCGGGGTAGGCGACGGCTAGGAAGGCTGTGAGGGAGGGGGTAAATGAAGTTTTGTGTGCGAGGGCTAAGGGAAACCGGCAGCCGGACTTGAGGTCCTGGAGATGGGGAATACAGCCCTGCACTCTTATGGAAGGGTGGTTAATGTTGCAGTTTTAAAACTGTAGTGTAAAGTACGTCTCTGGCAAGACGAGACGAGTGAATGAAGGGAAGTTTTCTTTTTTTTCGGTCGCATTACGTCAAATATATCCTTGGTGGCCACCCCTGCACTTGGTGGGAATCGGCCTGATTGTTAATAAAACAAATAATTTAAAACCCCGCCCAAAATGAGTTTACCATAAACAACGCCCGAAATTTATCAAGTTCCTATAACATTCTTTATTATCATAAAACCACACTTTAGATAATGTTTACTCTCATGTTTCGTATCCATGGTGGTCACGCATGAGTCACAACAAAAAGGAATTTTGAATAAAATTTGTTAACTCTTTCCGTGAACCATTATTTTGACCCGTGTAAAAATGTTTCGCTCTGCGGTAAAATTTGCGAAATGTTATTTAATTATATTATAATTTTATCCATAGATTTAGGGTAGAGACGCGAGACGGACGAGAAAAATAAGGAAGGGGGATCGAGGAGGCAGTGAGACAGGAGGACTTTTCAGAATTATATTTTAAACGCATTAAAACAGATAAACAATGTAAGTATATTCTGTAAATGTTCCTGTGAAACTTAATAATAAGATAACCATATACTTGAAATTCGATTATACAGTTCTCAGGAAGAAATGTAATGAGATGTTGTTCATTATTAGAAATCATTTGGTAATAGAATTTCCTGGTGTAAATTCTATTTAATGTAATAAAATTAAGTATGACATGGCACGGTTTAGGGGAGAAAAGTCCTTGTTGCAAATCTACTGGAGTTTATGACAAGGTAACGGAAGACACAGAGAGAGGGGTGGATAGAACTGTGCATTTTCTTGGACTTGCAAAAGGCCTTCGACACAGCTCACACACAAGGAATAATGCAAAAGCTAGATGATCGGCACACCATAACAAGAAAGGCACTGCAATTGGATCAGAAAATATCTGACAGGAGTCAACAACGAGTCATGTAAACTGGACAGGTGTCTGAGTGGGCTATGAATGTTTTTGGTATATGTGAAATTGATAAAACGGAAGGAATAGACTCAGAAGTGTCGCTTGTTTTGCATATGATGAAAGTTAATGAGAAAGAATTAAATCGGTCGAGGACCAGCAGGACTACGAAGAGACCTGGAAGAGGCTACAAGCCTGGTCCACAACTGGCTCCTTGAATTTAAAACCCTGCCAAATGCAAAATCATAAGATCGGAGGAAGGGCAAAGGAAGACGCTGACAGAGTATAGTCTGGGTGGGCTACCATTCAACTTAGTACCAGATGGGAGGTAGAGCTACCATTCCAAACTTATACCGAGGGAGGGAGAGCTACCATAGCGAGTGAAAGTCGCGTCTCACTCATCAGCTGAAGTTGAACAAAGGGAAAATACAAGAAAATCATACGATCCCCGTCCTGTGTTCACAGAGGAAGGAAAAAGTTATGGTACGTTGATATCTGAGATGTAATTTTTAGTGCTCCTTGTTTTTAATGTCATTTCCTGATATATGCAAGAGTTTGAATAGGAGACTTAATGAAAAGGTGAACTCATGTCAGCTTCACTCTGGGAATCAGAATATCCAGCTGCAATTTTGATAAATTTTTGTTACGAGGAAATATCTCTTCAATATTAGTTATTTTCTTTTTCATTATCAATTTCACTCATCACCCCAACACTTTCTCTCCTGAATCAGTAAGTAATCCATATCCACTTACGAGTAAGCTTTGAGCTTTCTTAGTCCATACAGTTCTTTAATGAGTATGTAAGATTATAGTGCCCCGGTTTATCCCTGCTGTACTCTTATCATTAGCATCTGGTAATTGTCACACGAAAATAGGAATAAACCATGACTAGAATTACAATAATCTAGACACATGTGAAACGCATGAATAATATGAAAATATTGCGCCATATGGGATTATTTCAGTTCATACATAGGCTTACAAAAATGAAAACAGTTTGAAGATAAGGTATTTCAGTCCCTCAGCTTCCAAGAATCTTCACATGGAGAGTATCTAAGAAAGCAATCAGTCCCTTAGTTCTGAAAGAAGTTTGTCCCAAAGGAGCCTGTGATCAACATCGTAGAATAAACCCTTTCATTGGACCAAGAAGCTGTGATCAAACATCGTAGAAACCCACCTTTTCATGGCTGAACAGAAAACTATAATTTTATAATCTACTGACTCCATTGTGGATACTTTCTATCAAGTTGATTTGTTGAATATCATATATACTCTCTCCTAATTTAAAGCTATTGTTGAATTTTAAGGTCACTGATTGACTAAAGATTCCTTGGCGTTGAATATGTAGTTTTGTATTCATCTACTTAATCATTATTGTATACTAATAATGCAATGGACGAGAATTATTGTATTCTAAAATTGCATGACGAAATTATTGTATTCTAATATTGTGCATGGACGAGAATATTGTATTCGTAATATTGCATGGACGAGAATTATGTATTCTTATCAAATCTGCATGGACGAGAATTATTGTATCTAATATTGCATGAACGAGAATTATTGTATTTCCATTATTGCATGTGCGAGAATTCTTGTATTTCCATTATTGCATGGCTAGAATTATTGTATTCCATTATTGCATGGGAAGAATTATTTGTATTCCATTATTGCATGGGCGAGAATTAATTGTTATTCCATTATGCATGGATAGAATTATTGTATCCATTATTTGCATGGGCGAGAATTATTGTATTCCTATTATTGCATGGGCGAGAAAGTATTGTATTCCATAATGTGGCAAATGGGCGAGAATTATTGTATCCCATTATTGGCATGGGCGATAATTATTGTATTCCATTATTGCATGGGCGCGAATTAGTGTATTCCATTATTGCATGGGCGAGAATTATTGTAATCCATATTTGCATGGCGGAGAATTATTGTATTCCATTATTGCATGGTGCGAGAATTATGTAATTCCATTATTGCATGGCGAGAATTATTGTAATCCCATTATTGCATGGCGAGAATTATTGAATTCCATTATTGGCATGGTCGAGAATTATTTGTAATCCCATTATGCATGGCCGAGAATAATTATTTTTTGTATTCCATTATTGCTTGGGCGAGATTATTGATATTCCTTTATTGCATGGACGAGAATTATGTACTCCATTATTGCATAGGCAGAATTATTGTATACCATTATTGCATGGGCTGAGAATTATTGGATTCCATATTGCATGGGCGAGAATTATTTTGTATTCCATTATTGCAAATGGGGCGAGAATTAATTGTATTCCATTATTACATTGGCGAGAAAAATTGTATTCCATTATGCATGGGCGAGAATTATTGTATTCCATTATTGTCAATGGGCGAGATTATTGGCTATTCCATTATTGCATGGCGAGAAAGGAAATAATTGAATTCCATTTATAGCATTGGGCGAGATTTATAGTATTACCATTATTGCATGGCGAGAAATTATTGTAATCCATTAAGGCATGGTCGAGAATTATGTATCCATTAATTGCAATTGGCGAGAATTATTGTATCCCATTTATTGCATGGGCGAGAATTAAGTTTTGTATTCCATTAGTGCATGGGCGAGAATTAATTGTATTCCATTATTGCATGGGCGAGAATTATTGTATTCAATTATGTGGCAGGGCGAGAATTATTGTATCCCATTATAGCATGGGCGAGAATAATTGTATTCCATTATTGCAGGGCGAAATTATTGTAATCCATTATTGCATGGCGATAATTATTGTATTCCATTATTGCATTGGCGAGAATAATGTATCCATTATTGCATGTGCGAGAATATTGAAATCCATTATTGCAACCATGGCGAGAATTATTGTATTTCCATTTATTGCACATGGGCGAGAATTATTGTATTCCATTATTGCATGGGCGCGAAATTATTGTTATTCCATAGTGCAATGGGCGAAATTATTGTAATTCCATTATTGCATGGCCCCCCCGAGAATTATTGTATTCCATTATGCATGGTCGAGAATTTTGTATTCCATATTGCATGGGCGAGAATTATTGTATTCCATTATGCATGGGCGAGAATTTATTGATTCCATTATTCATGGGCGAGAATTATTGTATTCCATTACTGCATGGGCAGAATTAACAGTATTCCCTTATTGCATGGGCGAAATAAAATTGTATTCCATTATTGCAGCGGGCGAGAAATATTGTATTCCTTATTGCATGGTAGAAGAATTTATTGGTATTTTCCATTATTTGCATGGGCCTAGAATTATTGTATCCATTATTGCATGGCAGAATTATTGTATACCATTATTGCTGGGCGAGAATTATTGTATTCATTACTGCATGGGCGAAATTATTGTATTCCATGTACTGCAAGGGCGGAATTATTGCATTCCATTATTGCATGGAGGCGAGAATTATTGTATTCATTAATGCATGGCGAAGAATTATTGTATTCCATTATTGCCTGGGCGGAGAATTAATTGTATTCCATTTGCATGGGCGAGAATTATTTTATTCCATTATTGCATGGGCGAGAATTTTGATATTCCATTATTGCAATGGGCGAGAATATATTGTATTCCAATATTGCATGTGGCGAGAATTAATGTAATTCCAATAATTGCATGGACGAAATTATTGTACTCCATAATGCATGAGAGGCGAGAAATATTGTATTCCATATATGCATTGGGCGAGAATTAATTTATTCCCATTATTGCATGGGCGAGAATTATTGTATTCCATTATAGCATGGGCAGAATTATTGTTTCCATTATTGCATGTGCGATAATAATTGTATTCCATTATTGCATGGGCGAGAATGTATTGTATTCATATTTCATGGGCGAGAAAATTAAAAATTTAGTATTCCATTATAGCACTGGGCGAGAATTATTGTATTCCATTATTGCATGGGCGAGATTATTTTATGTCCATTAATGCATGGCGAGAATTATTGTATTCCATTATTTCAAGGGCGAGAATTATTTGTAATTCCATTATTGCATAGGCGAGAATTATTGTATTCCATATTGCATGGGCTAGAATTATTGTATACCATTATGTCATGGGCGAGAATTATTGTAATCCATTATTGCATGGGGCCGAGAATTATTGTATTCCATTAGTGCATGGGCGAAATATTGTATTCCATTAATTGCATGTGCGAGAAGTTATTGTATTCCATTATTGCATGTGCGGAGAATTATTGTATTCCATTATTGCATTGGCGAGAATTAATGTAATTCCCTTATTGCATGGGCGAGAATTATTGTATTCCATTATTGCCAAGGGCGAGAATTAATTGTATTCCTTTATTGCATGGGCGAGATTATTGTATTCCATTATTGCATGGGCGAGAAATATTGTATACATTATTGCATGGGCGAAATTATTGTATTCCATTATTGCATGGGCGAGAATTATTGTATTCCATTATTGCATGGGCGAGAAATTTATTGGTATTCCATTATGCATGGGCGAGAATTAATTGTATTCCATTATTTGCATGGTCGAGAATTATTGTATTTCCATTATTGCATGTGCGGAGAATTATTGTATTCCATTATTGCTATGGGCGAGAATTATTGTATTCCTTTTGCATGGGCGAGATTATTGTATTCCATTATTGCATGGGCGAGAATTAAAAGTGTATTCCATTACTGGCAGTGGGCGGAATTATTGTATTACATTATTGCATAGGGCGAGAAATTATTGGTATTCCATTATGCAGGGCGAGATTATTGTATTCCATTAATTGCATGGGGAGAGAATTATAGTATTCCATTATTGCATGGCGAGAATTATTGTAATCTCATTATTGCATGGCGAGAATTATTGTATTCCATTATTGCATGGGCGAGACCATTATTGTATTCCCATCCAATACTGCATGGGCGAAATTATTGTATTCCATTACTGCTGGTGCGAGAGAATATTGCATTCCATTATTTGCATTGGGCGAGAATTATTGTATTCCATATTGCATGGCGAGAATTATTGTATACCAGTATTGCATGGGCGAGAATTATTGTTTTCCATTATTGCATGGGCAGAATTATTGGTGATTCCATTATTGCATGGGCGAGAATGATTGTATTACCATTATTGCATGGGCAAGAATTATTGTATCCATTACTGCATGGCGAGAATTAATTGTATTCCATTATTGCATGGGCGAGAATTATTGTATTCCATTTTTGCATGTGCGAGAAGATATTGTATCCATTATTGCATGGGCGAGAATTATAGGTTCCCAATATTGCTGGGCGAGAATTATTGTATTCCATTATTGCATGGGCGAGAATTATTGTTTCCATAATTGCATTGGCGAGAATTATTGTATTCCCAGTTACTGCAGGGGGGGGAGTGGGCGAAGAATTATTGTATTCCATAATTGCATGGGCGAGAATTATTGTATTCCATTATTGCATGGGGTAGAATTATTGTATTCCATTATTGCATGGAGAGAATTATTGTATACCATATTGCATGGTGCGACGAATTATTGTATCCATTATTGCATGGGCGAGAATTATTGTGTTTTCCATTATTGCATGGGCGAGGAATTATTGTATTTCATTATTGCATGGACGAAATTATTGTATTCCTTATTGCAGGGCGAGAATAGTTGTATTCCATTATTGGCAGTTGCGAGAATTATTGTATTTCCATTATTGCATGGGCAAGAATTGTTGGTTTGAGGTTAAAATCCTGTTTTGTACTGATACATCTCGTCATTTTATATCACAGACTTACGGAGAAAAATAAAATAATACAATATCTAGACCCAGAATAGATAAGGAAATCGATCTATAACTTAAAGAATCATGTCTGTTTAACTATGCTAATTATTCACTTCTGAGGAGGACTCAACCAGTCGTGACACCTCCAAAGAGCAGATTTTCACTCACTTTCTACCACTTGTCAACTCCAGCACTCTCCAACCAACTGCAGTCTCTATCTATGGGTCCTTAATTTCACTGTAAGACAAAGTTGTGGCGGGATTTACCAATACGCGGAAAAGCGGCTGTTTTAGCCCTAAGTTACATAGGCACTTGCAGATCGTTAACTCTTATTTTTAAGGCCGCTAAGTACAATATGGACTTGCAGATCGTTAACTCGTTATTTTCAACCCAAGTGAGTCGTGTTTATTTATCTGAACACTTAGTGTTTTTAAGGCACTAGTGCTTCAGGGTAACCAAATATTCAAATCCTGTAACCAAAGATCATTTTATAAGTACTACATGTTGACACCTTGCTAGTGCAGTGTTTGTTTATTGATTTTATATATAATATATATATATATAATATATATAAAAAATAATATATAAATATAAATAGATATATATATATATATATATATATATATATATATATATATATAATAATATATATAATATAAAAATATATATATAAAAATATAAATATATATATAATATATATATATATATATATATATACTAAAAATATATATATATAATATATGCAGAACCAACACTGTGCAAAAAGTGAAATTCCAAGCACTTTCATGACTTCTTCTCCATTATCAAGGAAATATAAAAATAAACATTAACAGGAGCAAGACTACACCTCACAGTGTTAAAATGGATGGTTAAAATCACTCACGATAGCAACATAAGCATTAGAATATTAAAACTTTAATATCACAGTTTATTTAAAATATTGATACAGAAAAAAAATGGATAAAAAAATCACCTACCCCCCAAACGCTGATGGTTGTGTCTATAAGATACCTCTAAAATATGTGATAAAGTCATTAAACGGTCAAACTGGTAAAAGTACTCGAACTAGAATAAAACAACAGAATATAGCAGTAGAACTGGACAAAGCCAATGCTCTATTTATTCATGTGAGAGATTTTATAACCAATCCAATTTAATGTTAAAAGGGGCTGTAAAGTTATAAGAAGAAAGTTTCATGGTCGACAGAAAAATAATAGAAACACGTTTCATATGAAAAGCAATTTTGAAATAAAATAATGAATATTTCTTTTTGGATTATATAAATTGGATTCATTTAAAATTTTATAAAAGATGTGGCGAATTAGCAGAGATAGAATGTAAAAAATCTTAATGTTTGGAAAAGTATCAGTTGTGTTCACAGAGTCGGTCCGTTTGTTGCATGACTGTGAGGTGTAGTCGGGCACTTATATACCTTCCTGTTTATGTTAATTTTGATAGTTTACTTGCAAAAGCGAGAAGCCAGACGAAACCGCTTGTAATTTCGCTATCTTTTCACAGTAATTGTTCAGTTTATATAAATAAATGATATATTAATATATATATATATATATATCTAATATATATATAAAATATATGTTATATATAATATATATAAATATATAATATATATATATAGAAAGAGAGAGAGAGAGAGAGAGAGAGATGGTAACTTCCTATATATATAAATACTCACCTAATTGTAGTTGCAGGGTAAGTCTCACTCATGGTCCCGCCTCCTTCACTGAACTAACCTTGTCGCAAACATTTGCACTTTCTCTAATTTCTTAACGCGTTTTTTTGACCCGGGATCCAAAATTGGTGCTGCATACTCCAGTAATGGGCCTGGCGTACACGGGTGTACAGTTCTTCAGTAGATTCCCGTACTAGGTATCGAATCTAATCTCAGGTTTGCCAGGCGCCATATGCTGCCAGCAGTTATCTGGTTGATGTTGCTTTAGGAGACGTGTTCGTGTTATACTCATCACTCCAAGATCTTTCTCCTTGACGAGATTGAAGTCTGTTGGCCAACCTACCATAGTACTCTGTTTGTCGGTCTTCTTTGCCCTTCCTCCGACTTCCATGACTATGCATTTGGCAGGGTTGAATTCAGAGAATCCAGTGCTGTAACCAGTGTCCAGCCTGTCCTAGGTCTCTTTGTAGGCTTGCCTGATCCTCATCATATTTTAATATCCCTCATTAGACTTCACACAATCCAGCGAATAGGGACACCTCTGATCTATCTCCTTCCATCATTCATTCACATATACCAATAAATAGCACTGGTCCTATGAACCGAACCCCTGTCGGACCCGCTCGTCACCGTGCCCACTGTGATAGCCCTCATCACGTACCATACCTCGTTTTGCCTCCCATGTCTGATATTCTCAGATCCATTGAATGCCCTTCCCCCGTTATACGCGCCTGATCTTTCTAGTTTTTGCACTAATCTCCTGTGAGGAACTGTGTCGAAGGCCTTCTGTCAGTCCAGAAGATGCAATCACCTCCCCTCTCTCATCCTCTCACTCTGTTAACTTATCATAAAAATTCAGAAGGTTGGTTTGTGACACATGATTTGCCTACATATTCCCATATGTGTGTGTGTGTTTGTGTGCGATTGTGGTGTGTGTGTGTGTATACAGAGAAAGATCGCAGTCCAGAAAAATTCGAAACAGCACGTCTGGGAAGGCAAGCAAGAGAAGCTCTAGACCCTCCAGCCACAGATTCTCAAAACTGGGCAGTCTTGTTTACGAGCCATATTCGGCATACCTCACATATGTAACATGCTATATCATATTCCTGATATGTGTTTCTGACCGCACAAGCGAATCTTAAACAGTGCCCCTAACAGATACAGGGAGGGTAATAATAAGAAAGATCGCATTTGTCAAGATTCTTCATGCCTATTTTCAGTCATGCCTCAACCCAGGAAAAATTTCGTCCGCCTATTCCGTGTGCCTTAAGTTTCCTCAATAGCCTCTGAATGTTTAACTCTATCAAAGCCTTACTGAAGACCAAAATACACTTTATCATATTCAATACCATGATCTACCTCCTCAAACACCTTAGTGAAAAAAAATAGTAAATTCGTAATACAGGAACTTTCCCCTTTGTAAAATCGAGTTAAGATCATTAATCAATTATGCCTAACAAATGGCTAACTAATTGCTTCGGCAATTATTGATCCACAAAATTAGTGTCTAACTCATTTCTTGTCTGTCATCTGTGTATGTCCACTCCTGGCTAAGCAGGGGCCCAATACTGATGTTGTTTTATCTTTAGATTTCGATTAAGAGAAAGAAGTATTTTTTTTTTTCATATCTTTATGGCTTTTTGTTCTCCTGTGATTCTTGTGTCTCCTGTAAATTCCTTCAGCCAAAGTTCGCTAAATTTGGCAATTCACTGATTAGTGCTTCCCTCTTACATTTTCTGATATATTGGGTCCACATAGCAGCTCTGTGACTTTGTCGCCTTTGTCATTATAGGGAGCGTCTCTCTCTTTCTAGGTTACATTTCTCTTTCCTTTTCTTAATGAGATGTGTCTGTAGCAGATCTCAAGAACCACAGACATTCATTTTTCAAAGGCAAATGTTTGGGATTCCGTGTTGTTCAGTATATCCGCCCCACCTCGTTTCATTAGGACATGGTTGCTTGAAACCAGTGATATTTTTTGTTAATGAAAATTGAATTCGTGAAGAGACCTCATGGCTCTCACATTTTGCTGGTCATAAGCCTGTGGCAATATCAGTCCTGTACCGCTGTTATGTTGTGATCTGAGTGTATTGTCTTTGATACAGTTATATTAACATACAGATCGTCGTAGTTAGTGAGAGATTTAATAGTTCGTGTGTGGTTTGTGTGATGTGTGTGAGGAGTTTTGTGTGTGTGGTGTGTGTGTGTGTGTGTGTGTGTGAATTTCCATCTGAGACTGCGCTGCCTGGAGTGATCACTGCTAAAACACGTTTCATACCCTCCATTTTAGGTGTCCTCAAGTTGAAAATCACCTAGTAGTAAGAATATTTGGGGACAGGACCAGGGAGATTTTTCCAACATAGTGGTCCAATTTTCACAAGCTGTTTTCCTGGAATTTGATTGAAATAGCATCTGGAGGCCTGTATACGCACCCAACACTGACAAGGTTTTTGGTTTCAGTCTTGTTACGGCCAAAACTTCAAGATATCATTGAGATGTTCAGGTATTCTGTGCAAATGCTGCGACTCTGTGACGTATAGGCCACCCCCAAAAATCCTTGTTGCCTGTTTTAGGTCCTGTCGTATCGGAGTAGGTTATAACCTAGATCCATATTTCTTTGTCTTAATTATACTTTACGTGGGTCTCTGTGAATGCGGCAACATTGCATTTGACTATGTGAGCAGTCCCTTGGTAATATTTTTTGTTGTTTCTTGATGGCTTTAGACCCTTGTATGTTTGCAAAGACAAACGTCCGTTAATTGGTGGAATTTAGGTGGGGTTTTAATTGCGGCTCGTAATGTCTGTTTTCTTGAGTAGAGCCAATGTCCGTGCCTGCAGCTCCAGAAGTGTTTTCTCTTGTAATATGATTATTGATTTTTCTTTCCCAGTTCTTTTTTCCCCCTGTCCCTATAAAACCCCTCTGTCCCTGGAGAAGTTATGGCTCTTCCCCTTTTTCGTTTTCCTATAGTCAGGGCTGGTCTGTGTTTTCTAGTCCCCTTTAGGTGATGTATCTGCAGTATGCGAGAATAGACTCCGAAGTGTCCTTTCAGATAATGTGACGTTTGATGAGAAAGAATTCATGGGACGAGGACCGAGGCAGAACTACAAGGGGTCTGACAGGCTACAGGCCCTGGTTCAGAAACTTGCACCTGAAGTTTTCAATTCCCACCAAGTGCAAAGTCAAAAGATTGGGGGAGGGCAAAGTAGACCGCAGATGGAGTACAGACTAGTCAAGGGGTCCAGAGACAGTACAAACCTCACTCAAGGAAAATGGATCTTGGTGTGAATGTAACACCGAGTCACATCTCTTGGAGGCGCACATCAACCAAATAACCCCCTGCAGACATACAGGCGCCTAGCAAACCTAAGAATAGGCATTTCCGACATCTCAATAAGAAATGTTTCAATACCCTGTACACCATTACTTTAGACCTATATTGGAAAAAAAAAAGAATGGCCAACACCAGTGGGTGAACTCACACCTAACCAAGCTGACAGGAAATTAGAGAAAGTGCAAAGGTTTGCCACAGTCTAGTCCCGAGCTAAGGAGCAAGTGCAACTAGGAGAGAGTATGGGAATCGACCTGTAATATGACACTGGAGGAACATGAGAGATAGGGGGATATGATAAACAACCATATAAAATACGTGAGGATTTTCTGACAAGGTGAGCAGAGAATAGGAATGTTCCAGATATGGGACACGCAACAAGGGGTCACATTTCGAAGTTGAAGACTCAGATGAATCACAGGGATGTGAGGAAGTATTTCTTCAGTCACAGAGTTTTGTCCAGAAGTGGAACATCTTGGGAAGTGATGTAGTGGAGACAGGATCCATACAAAGGCTATAAAGAAGAGAATGATAAAGCTCAATGCAGCAGGAAGAGTGTCTTATGGGAGCGGACCAGAGAAGAGGCGGGGCCAGGAACTATGAACTAAACTCCTGTAACCACAAGATATGATATTCACGTAGACACACACACGACACACTCACCACACACACACACACAACACACACACACACACACACACCACACAAGCAAACACACACACACAGGTGATCCAAAAAGGAAATACTTTCATCAATCACACTATCACTTCTTGCCAGAAACGGAGGTACCACATTTAGGTGTCACTTTAAACAGCAAATATCTCAAACCCCTTCCTTTAAGAGTGCGCAAATCACAGTACTTCAAACTCTAGAACTCAATGTCTGGCTAACCGGTTTCCCTGAATTCCCTTGACAAAATATTTTCCTGCTCACACTCCAACAGATCGTCAAGTCTCAAAGCCATTTGTCGCCTCTCACTCCTTATCCAAATACACTCAGGTTAAGCAGGTGCATGTCTAAGCCCA
The DNA here is from genome assembly GCF_026875155.1 of Cherax quadricarinatus. NCBI lineage: Eukaryota > Metazoa > Arthropoda > Malacostraca > Decapoda > Parastacidae > Cherax > Cherax quadricarinatus. The sequence goes on along the minus strand of NC_069444.1, from coordinate 40,327,974 downwards.
GCTGCACACAAAAGCTACTTTACCCCACTCCTCCAATCCCTTCATAGGACACCCCCTTACACCGCCTTCCTTCACAATTGATTCTACTCCAAATCAACATAGTTTTGTTACAACACACCTCGAAATGACGAAACGTACCTCAACTGCTCCTCGCTCAGCCCGTCAATAATATATTTAGTAATCCTGGCACACCTCCTCCGAATTTCCCCCCACTACGAATTCTCTGCATATTATTAACGTGCACACGTTGCCCTAGTCACGAAATCTCCACTCCCTCCAGCCTCTCGGGCTGCAACATTCACACCACCCAACAAGAGTATTGGTAACCACAAAACTCTCGTACACTTTTTACCTTCATGGATTATGTTCTATGTTTCGAAAGGCACCTCAATGCATCACCCACCTTTCTTCCGAAACTCCCTCCCTTTAATCAGATAACCCAATTTTTTTCCTCACTCTAAATGTTCGAATAACCTTCACCACCTTATTCTAGTCTATGTTCACTTATGAACTTTCCTCCTTTACACACCCTCCCAAACTCACCCCGAACCTATGGCAACCTTCTCTTCAGCAATTTCCTAAAGCAGAGTAAAGATCAGTAAAAAGTGTATGCGCATACTGAATATCCCCCAACACTTCTTTAACACCCCATCTAAAAATATGTTAAAAAAACAACCATGGGACTTAACACATCCCTGTCTAAGACCACTTGTTTACTTGGAAGTAATCTCTACCTCCCCTGATATAGCCCTAACCATTAGCCTCAACTATCCTCATAACAACTCTTTACAGCCTTTAGTAATTTACTATCTATTCCTGTCACTGCAACATACTGCCACATTGCTCCCTCTTCTACCCTGTCATAAACTTTTCCTAAAAATCTATAAAAGCAAAGAAAATTTCCATTAACTTTACTGATAATGATCACTAAATTCTTCAATGTAAATATTTGGCCTACACATTTTCTGATCGAATCTTAAGCTACTTTCATCATCGTATGAACTTGCACTCCGTCATAACATCTAATGTCTTTAACAATAAAAATCTAACCATACACATTAACCAGGTATACCTCAATAGGCTCATTTCCTTATAAATTTTGCACTCTGTCCCCCCCCCATCCCTTTTATATAAACTATGCATGTTTCTCCGAAAGTCCCTTGGTACCTTCCCCCTCTTTCATATATTTATTGAATAAAAGTACCATCCATCGAAAACTAAACTATATACCCCATCTGCAATTTTTAAGGTTTTCCATCATATCCCATCCAGTTCCAGCCGCTTTTATCCCTTTCATTCTAACCATTTGCTTCACTACCTCCCCCACACTCACATCCTGCTGTCTTCACTTATCCTAAAGATGTATCCACATTGCAAATGTATGAAATCAACTGCTCCCTCTCTTCATCATATTTTAACTGGTTCCTCAAATATTCCTGCCATCTCCCAATACCTCCAACTCCCCTCTTCTACTAACTCCCACAATTTTGTATTTAACTGTCAAGTTCATCTGGTTTCCCTAGGCATTCCTAGCCTATTTATCTCACATCCAAAACTTTTTCTTATTTCAAAAGAAAATTGTTGAAAGCAACCTCACCACTCCGCCCTCCATATGCTGCCCTCCTCTTATAACCTATGCTTTTAGTAAAAACCTCTCATAAGCAAGTTTTTTCCTCCCTTTATTTCATCATTCAATCAACAATCGCTCCTTTTTTTCCCTCTGCAACCCCACCTCCTTTTTAAAACGATCTCCTGTACACTTCCTCATCCTTTCCCAGGTGCATAATAATTAATACTATAACCCATTTTTCACATCCGACCTTTATTTTACTGCACATAGATCTTGAATATATACTTTTATATTCCCTCTTTCCTTCCATAAAATAAAATAATAATAATAATAATAATAATAATAATAATAATAATAATAAATAATAATAATGAATAATGATAAAAACAATAACAAAAATTATTTAATAATAATATTAATTATTATTATATGTATTATTTTATATTAACCTTTTTCCTTTTATTTATTTAGTTAGATAATTACAAAAGTACAATATCATCATATTTTGATTGGTAATTATGTATTTAGGGATGCGTGATTTTCATGATAGGGCAGGGTAGGAATAGACATTTTGTATTGAGTGAGGAAGAGCCAGTGTGAGTGTGGGGGAAGTTCGTGAGGCAGTGGGTAGAATAAAGGTATAAGGCAGCTGGATTGAAGAGATAAATATAGAAATGTTAAAAGCATATGATGATTATAGTTTTGAGTGGTTGGTGCTATTAAATAAAAATGTATGGAAAGGTAAGGTACCTAGGGATTTGCAAGAGCATGCATAGTTTCCTTTGAAAAAAGGAAAAAAGGGGGATAAAAGAGAGTGCAAACAATTATAGGATGAATAATTTTATTGAGTAATACCTTGTAAAGTGAATGGTAGAGTTGTTTGAAAGAATTAAGAGTTAAGACGGAAGTAGGATGCAGATGAACAAGGAAGGCTTTAGGAAAGGTAGGGGGTGTTGGACCTGGTGGTTTACAGTGAAATATATAGGGTGAACAGTATATAGGATAAAGGTAAAGATGTATTTGTGGCATTTGAGGATTATGAAAAAAAGGCGTATGTCAGGTTGGATAAGGGGGCAACATGGCCAGATGTTGCATTTGAATGGTATATGTAAGGATTACTGAAAGCAGGAAGAGTTATTAAGAGTAAGGGGTTGTAAAGAGAAAGTGAATGCCGAGGTCTTGGAAAGAGGTTGTGTCAGCTAAAAGATAAAGAATCAAACACAAAGTGGGAGTTTGTCACAGTGCTCTTTGGCCTGATGACGACTGTCTTTTGGGAATTTTGAAGAGAAAGTTGCAGAGGTTGGTGGATTGAATTTGGTAGGGTATGTAAAAGAAGAAAATTAAAAGTGAATATATGAAAGAGTAAGAGTGGATGCGGATAACAAAAAGATTAGAGGTGATATCAGGTGGAAAGGAGATATCCAGGATATCATTTGGATGAGAGAGTATGGAGAGGTGAATTATTCAGATATTTAGACTGAACCTTCAGCGATGGGTCTATGAAGAATGATTTGAATCAAAAGAACTGTGAGGGAAAAGGGTGAGTGGTGCACTATAGTTCTATGGAGGCAAAGAACTTACGTCCGTGGACAGCAAAGAGAGGGAATGTTAATTGAGATATGAGGATGTACCAATCACTCTTGTATGGGTGTGAAGCATGGTGATGAATGTTGCAACGAGGATGAAGGAGCTGGAGGCAGTGGAGATTCATGTCTGAGGGCAATGTGTGGTGGAATATAATGCAGAGAATTCCGTAGTTGTGGAGAATAGAAGAAGGTGGGTATTACCAAAGCTAATTATCCAGAGGGCTGAGGAGGGGTTGTTTGAGGTGGTTCGGACATGTAAGAGAATGGAACACAACAGAATGGCATGACTTCTAAAGGTGTATAAATCTGTAAAGAAGTGTATGGCGGGGTAGGCGACGGCTAGGAAGGCTGTGAGGGAGGGGGTAAATGAAGTTTTGTGTGCGAGGGCTAAGGGAAACCGGCAGCCGGACTTGAGGTCCTGGAGATGGGGAATACAGCCCTGCACTCTTATGGAAGGGTGGTTAATGTTGCAGTTTTAAAACTGTAGTGTAAAGTACGTCTCTGGCAAGACGAGACGAGTGAATGAAGGGAAGTTTTCTTTTTTTTCGGTCGCATTACGTCAAATATATCCTTGGTGGCCACCCCTGCACTTGGTGGGAATCGGCCTGATTGTTAATAAAACAAATAATTTAAAACCCCGCCCAAAATGAGTTTACCATAAACAACGCCCGAAATTTATCAAGTTCCTATAACATTCTTTATTATCATAAAACCACACTTTAGATAATGTTTACTCTCATGTTTCGTATCCATGGTGGTCACGCATGAGTCACAACAAAAAGGAATTTTGAATAAAATTTGTTAACTCTTTCCGTGAACCATTATTTTGACCCGTGTAAAAATGTTTCGCTCTGCGGTAAAATTTGCGAAATGTTATTTAATTATATTATAATTTTATCCATAGATTTAGGGTAGAGACGCGAGACGGACGAGAAAAATAAGGAAGGGGGATCGAGGAGGCAGTGAGACAGGAGGACTTTTCAGAATTATATTTTAAACGCATTAAAACAGATAAACAATGTAAGTATATTCTGTAAATGTTCCTGTGAAACTTAATAATAAGATAACCATATACTTGAAATTCGATTATACAGTTCTCAGGAAGAAATGTAATGAGATGTTGTTCATTATTAGAAATCATTTGGTAATAGAATTTCCTGGTGTAAATTCTATTTAATGTAATAAAATTAAGTATGACATGGCACGGTTTAGGGGAGAAAAGTCCTTGTTGCAAATCTACTGGAGTTTATGACAAGGTAACGGAAGACACAGAGAGAGGGGTGGATAGAACTGTGCATTTTCTTGGACTTGCAAAAGGCCTTCGACACAGCTCACACACAAGGAATAATGCAAAAGCTAGATGATCGGCACACCATAACAAGAAAGGCACTGCAATTGGATCAGAAAATATCTGACAGGAGTCAACAACGAGTCATGTAAACTGGACAGGTGTCTGAGTGGGCTATGAATGTTTTTGGTATATGTGAAATTGATAAAACGGAAGGAATAGACTCAGAAGTGTCGCTTGTTTTGCATATGATGAAAGTTAATGAGAAAGAATTAAATCGGTCGAGGACCAGCAGGACTACGAAGAGACCTGGAAGAGGCTACAAGCCTGGTCCACAACTGGCTCCTTGAATTTAAAACCCTGCCAAATGCAAAATCATAAGATCGGAGGAAGGGCAAAGGAAGACGCTGACATTATCAGTTTTTTAAACAAGTTTTACTTGTGGGCTGCCATTATCAATGTTTATAAACCAAGTTTTACTTCTGGCTGACAATTATCAGGGTTTTAACAAGTTTTACTTCTGGCTGACATTATCAGGTTTTAAACAAGTATTAACTTTGCTGACATTATCATGTTTTAAACAAGTTTTAACTTCTGGCTGACACATTATCATGTTTTAAACAAGTTTTACCTTTTTTATCCTGGCTGCATTATCAGGTTTTAAAACAAGTTTTACTTCTGGGCTGACATTATCATGTATTAAACAGATTTACTTCTTGGCTGACATTATCATGTATTAAACAATATTAAACTTCTGGCTGTCATTACAAGTATTAAACAAGAATTTACGTGAGGCTGACATTATCATGTTTTAAGAGAGCAGACAGAGGTGGACATGGTGTCTGAGACGAGTATGAAAGGTTTTAATATCACTAATAGAAAAATGAAATATTTTTATTTTAATTATTAACAAAGTTTTCAGATGTCTTAAATTGACTTGCCCGATGAATCAAAAAAACAAATAATGACAAGAGTAATCTTTTAAAAAAAACCGAAAAGTATTACCATTACCACCTGGCTGTCTTCAAAAGGCCCGTGGTCCTGGTGCTAAAGCTCCCGCTCACACACAACGGAGGGCCCGGGTTCGATTCCCTGCGGGTGGAAATTCCGACCCTTTATCTATACACCTATTGACCTGTCACCAAGCAGCAAATAGGTACCTGGGTGTTTAGTCGACTGGTGAGGGTGTCATCTGGGGGTACAAATAAAGGACCCCAATGGAAATAAGTTAGACAGTCCTCGATGACGCAGTCTGACTTGTCTATGGTAATCCTGGGTGGCTAACCCTCCGGGTTAAAAAACCGAACAAAAATCTTATCTTATCTCTTATAGGCACTTAAAGTCATAACCTGACCAGCCGGGGCTGATTCTCGTAAGTCGGGTTGCTATGCAGCCGAACGGTAACACCTGACTTTGATCAGGCACTGACCACCAACACAACTGGCCTGATTACAGATATTGGATTTAATTATATATTATGTGATGGTTGACTAGATCGCATTTTTGTAAAGTGTATTATTCTCACAATAGACCATGTAGCACAAAAGTTGCAGAAATAGTGGTAATAAGTTAAATTAGTTACTATTGGTAGTAGTAGAACGTAGTTTAAGTAGTATTATTAGTAGTAGCAGAATAGTTTAAGTTGTATTGTAATAATAGTAATAGTCTGGTCGTAGCCGATATTAGAACTTGTAGTAGTAGTAGTCTTATTAGTGGTAGTAGTAGTAGAAGAGTAAAAGTAGTAGTAGTAGTAAAAGCTGGTAGTAGAAGTAGAAGAAGGAAAAGTAGAAGTAGTATAGTAGTAGTAGTAGGTAGTAGTAGTAGAAGAAGTAAATAGTAGTGGTAGTCGTAGCAGTAGTACTAGTAGTATAGTGGTAGTAAAAGTAAAGAAGTAAAATAGTAGTAGTAGTAGTAATCGAAATTAGTGGTAGTAGTATAGAAGAAGTAACAGTATAGTAGAGTAAGTCGTATTAGTATTAAGTGGTATTGGTAGTTAGAACTGTAGTAGTAGTAGAAGAAGTAATAGTAGTAGTAGTAGTAGTAAGTGGTAGTAGTATTAGAAGAAGTAATAGTATTGGTAGTATAGTATTAGTAGTAGTAGTAGTAGGTGGTAGTAGTAGTGGTAGTAGTAGTAGAATAAGAAATAATTAGTAGTAGTATAGTATTAGAAGAAGTAAAAGTAGTAGTAGTAGTAGTAGGATAGTGGTAGTAGTAGTAGAAGAAGTAATAGTAGTAGTAGTAGAAAAGTAATAGTAGTAGTTAGTAAAGTAGTAGTTAGTGGTAGTATATTAGAAGAATTAATAGGTAGTAGTATTATTTAGTAGTAGTAGTAGTAGTAGTAGTATAAGTAGGTATTAGTAGTAAGAAGAAGTAATAGTAGTAGTAGTAGAAAAAAGTAAAAGTATAGAGTAAATAGTAGTATTAGTGGAGTAGTATAGAAGAAGTAATAATTAGTAGTATTATATTAGTAAGTAGTGGGAGTAGTAGTAGAAGAAGTAATAGAATAGTAGTAGTAGTAGTAGTAGTGGTAGTAGTAGTAGAAGAAGTTAATAGTAGTAGTAGTTTTAGAAGTAAGAAGTAGTGTAGTAGTAGTAGAAGAAGTTAATTTGTATTAGTTAGTAGTAGAAGTTAGTCGTAGTAGTGGTAGTATAGCAGAAGAAGTAATAGTAGAATAGTAGTAGGTAGAATATGTAAAAGTAGTAGTAAGTAGTAGAATAGTAGTAATATTAGTAGTAGATAATAGACGTAAAAACTACGTCTAATAATACTACAACTACTACACATACTACTCACTACTACTACTTACAATTTACTCTTCTACTACAAGATTTTGTTTTTTTTTTTTTTATTTTTTTTTTCTACTTCTACTATTACTTCTTCTGCTACTACTACACTACTACGACTACTACTACAACTACTACTGACTTATTACTTCTTCTACTAACTACTACCACTACTACTACTACTACTACAACTACTACTATTAACTTTCTTCTACAAAACAACTACCACTACTTACTACTACTACTACTACTACTATTACATCTTCTACTACTACTGACACTACTACTACTACTACTACTACTACTATTACTTCTTCTACTACTACTACCACTACACTACTATTACTAACTACTACTATACATTATCTACTAATACTACTAAAACTTCTCTACTACTAACTACCACTACTACTACTACATACTACTACTACTACCTACTAACTACAACTACTACTATTAACTTCTTCTCTACTACTAACCACAACTACTACATTAACTACTACTACTATTACTTTTTCTACTACTACTACTATTACTCTTCTACTACTACAGACCACTACTACTACTACTACTACTACTACATATTACTTCCTTCAACTACTACTATACAACTATTACTTCTCAATCTACTACAACCTATAACACTACCACACTACTACTACTACTACTACTACTACTACCACTACTATACTTTCTTCTTACTACTACTACCACTACTACTACTACAACTACTATTACATCTTCTACTACTACTACCATTGTCTACTACCACAACCACAACTACTACAACTATCTACAACTACTACTACGTTACATCGTTCTACCTACTACTACCACTACTTCGATTACTAACTACTACTACTTCTATACATTTCTTCAACTTCTATCTACCACTACTACTATATTACTACTGCTACTACTACCACTACTATTACTTCTTCTACTACTACTACCACTACTACTACTACTACTCTACTACTAATACTTCTACTACACTACTAACATATTACTACTACAACTAGCTGTTACTTCTATCTACAACTAGCTACCACTACATACGACTACTACTACTACACGGTTTCTAATAGTCGCTGCTACTACCATGACTATTACTATTACTTACAATTATCAAGCTTAAACTACTTCTGCTACTACTAATAATGCAACGACAAGCTACGTCCTACTACTACCAATAGTACTAGCTCTACTTATTTACCACTATTTCTGCAACTTTTGTGCTCCATGGTCCTTAATGTGAGTAAATAATAACTTAACAGACACTGTAACAAGCCACCATCACATAATAAATAATTTAATCCAATATCTTAAAGCAGCCAGTTGTGGATCAGTGCCTGATCATCAGGCTGTTACCGATGGCTGCAAGCAACCCTGACTTACGATCAACAGCCCTCTGGTCAGAGTACTGACTTTAATTGCCTATAAGGGGTAAGATAAGATTATTGTTCGATATTTTAACCCCGGATGGTTAGCCACCCAGGATAACCCAAGAAAGAGTCAGTGCGTCATCGATGGACTGTCCTAACTTATTTTCCATTGGGGTCCCATAATCTTGTCCCCCAGGATGCCCCCACGGACCAGTCGTACTAACACCCAGGAACCTATTGCGCAGGTGAACAGGAATTAGGTGTAAGATAACGTGTCGGAATTTCCACCCTCCGGAATCGAACCCGTGCCCTCCGTGTTGAAGCGGGAGCTTTAGCCAACAGACCACCTGGCCTTCCCTTGAAGACAGCCTGGGTCTATTGGTAAATCATTTCGGGTTTTCATTAAAGATTACTCCTTGTCAATTATCTTGTTTTAATTCATGGCAAGTCAATTAAAGACATCTGAAACATATGTTTTAATAATAAAATAAAATTATTTATTTTCCTCTTATTGATTATAAAAACTTTCATACTCGTCTCAGCACCAAGTCGACCTCTGTCGCTCTTCTTGAAACCCTGATAATGTCTAGTCACAAGGTAAAATCTTGTTTAATACATGATAATGTCAGCCAGTAGTAAAACTTTTTTAATACATGATAATGTCAGCGCAGAAGTAAATCTTGAGTTAATACATGATAATGTCCAGCCAGAATTAAAACTTGTTTAAAAACCTGATGAATGTCAGCCAGAAGTAAAACTTTTTAAAACATGATAATGTCAGCCAGAAGTAAAACTTTTTAAAACAGATATTTCAGCCACAATAAAAACTTTTTAAAACATTATAATGTGTCATCCAGAATTAAAACTTGATTAAAAACCTGATAATGTCCAGCCAGAATAAAACTTGTTAAAACATGATAATGTCAGTCCCCAAGGTAAAACTTGTTTAAAACCTGATAATGTCCACCCTAATAAAACTTGTATAAAACCTGATTGAACGTCAGCCAGAAGATAAACTTGTTTTAAAACCTGATAATTCAGCAAAGTAAAACATTTATTAAAACAAGATAATGTCCGCCAGAATTAAAACTTGTTTTAAAACATGATAATGACAGCCAGAAGTAAAACTGTTTAAAACCTGAATAATGACATCCCACAGTAAAACTATATATAAAACGAAGGATAATTACAGCCCCATGAAACACTTTTTTAAAACATTGAAAATGTCAGCCCCAAGTAAATCTTGTTTTAAAAACCGATAATGGTCAGCCACATGTAAAACAAGTTAAAACATGATAAAGTCAGCCACAAGTAAATCTTGTTAAAACATAATAATGTCAGCCAGAATAAAAACTGATTAATACTGATAATGTCACCACAAGTAATGTCTTGTTATAATCTAGATTATAATGTCAGCCACAGTACATCTTGTTTAAAACAAATATGTCACCACAAGTAAAATCTTGTTCTAATAACATGATAATGTCAGCCACCAAGGAAATTCTAGTTTAAAACCTGAAAATGTCAGCCATAATTAAATCTTTATTAAAACATGATAATGGTCAGCCACCAGTGAAATCTTGTTTAAACATGATTAATGTCAGCCCAACGAAAACTTGTTTAAAACATGAAATGTTCATCCCCACAAGTAAAACTTTTTTAAAACATGATAATGTCAGCCACCTAGTAAAACTTGTTTAAAACATGATAATGTCAGCCACTAGTAAAACTTGTTTAAAACAAGATAATGTCACCACAAGTAAAACTTGTTTAAAAAACATGATAATGTCAGCACAAGTAAAACTAGATTAAAACATGATAAATGTCACCACTAAGTAAAACTTGTTTAAAACATGATAAGCAGCCACTAGTGAAAACTTGTTAAACAATTAATGGTCAGCCACTAGTAAAACCTGATTTTTAACATCTAATGTCAGCCACAAGTAAAACTTGTTTAAAACAGATAATGTCAGCCACTAGTAAAACTTGTTTAAAACAAGATAATGACATCCACTAGTAAAACTTGTATTAAGAACAAGATAATGTCACCACAAGTAAAACTGTTTAAAAACATGATAATTCTGCCACAAGTAAACATGTTTTAAAACATGATAATGTCCAGCCACTAGTAAAACTATTTTAAAAACATGATAATGTCACCACTAGAAAAACTTGTTTAAAAAACAAAGATAATGTCAGCCACAAGTAAAACTTGTTTAAAAACCAATGTGTGGATAAAGTCCGCCCACAATAAATCATGTTTAAAACAAGATAATGTCAGACACACTTTAAATCTAGTTAAAACATGATAATGTCATCACCAGTAAAATCTTTTTTAAAACCTGATAATGTCATCCACAAGTAAAACTGTTTAAAACCAAAAATGTCAGCCACAAGAAAATCTTGTTTATACATGATAAAGTCCCAGTCCCAAGTAAATCTTGTATATACATGATAATGTCAGACACAGTAAAACATGTTTTAAAACATGATAATGTCAGTCCCCCCCCCCCCCCACAATTAAATCTTGTTTAAAACATGATATATGACAGCCCACAAGTAAATCTTGTTTAAAACATGATAATTCAGCCACAAGTAAATCTTGTATTAAAAAACAGTGATAATGTCAGCCCAAGTAATCTTGTTTAATACATGAAAAGGGTTCAGACCACAAGTAAAACTTGTTTAAAACATGATAATGTCAGCCACAATTAAATCATGTTTTAAAACATGAAAAAAAAAAAAAATAATGTCAGCCACAAGTAAAATCATAGTTTAAACAAAACAACAATACAGTAGTTGGAATAGTTTCTCAAATAAGCCCTCACCATGGAGACGAAATTTTTAGATGACGTTTTTGGTCGGTCCTAAACCATTCTGAAAAAGTGACAACATTACTGATTAATAAAGGTTTCGAGACTGAAGACATCTCCGTGTTTCCCTGTCCGTGTAGGAATTCATTGGTTCAAATCCCTGAATACTGGTCACCTTTACCATGAGACTCTTTACTTTAAAACCTTCAAAGGGTTTAGGTATTACGAAACATAGTCAAAAGTATATTACATCTCTGAAAACCCCCCTTGTGTGGGTCCACTTTATTAATACGAAATTTTAAAAAAAAAATATTGTAAACTTTCTAATGGTGTATCTTTCATTGTCTTTTGTTTATTTGTTTATGGGAAGCTTCAAAAATTTTAGGGAGAGGAATTGGAGAGGTAAGGGTGGGTAGAGGGCTGGAAACGGAAAGAAGAGCATGAATGTGAAATATACTTGTAAAACTTTTAATTAAACAAAATTACCTACTCGAAAGTGTGCTGTCACCCTGTCCATATTAATAGTTAAACAGAGTGAACAAATGATAGCGGAGTTTTCCCTGATATAATCCATCACCTATTATGCAGTGTGTTGTGGCAAAATTTTGGTATAAAATATCACCATAGTGCCGTATTGACTGGAAAAAAAACTGGATGTGTATTATTCCTGGTCAGTCAGAGTAGAAAGACAGGACAGATCAGTGAAATATTTGTGGGCAGTACAATAAGAGCGTCAGCTGGAAGAAGTCGTCATGGAGTTTTGGCGTTGGAGTAAGGCTGGATTTTTTTTTTTGTCTTTTTTTTTTAAGTTGATTACCATAGCCCATAGGTAATTTTATTTGTGTTTAAGGCTCTCATGTATACCTGTAAGGCCCTAGTTGTAACAGAATCCTGTTTAGTTGGGAGCGTACCATAAGGTGTATTTGCTTGTTGGATATACAGCAAACAGAAAGATGGAGAGGGGGAGGGATGTCATGGAGGCCTCCCTGTTTATAAAATGTTTATATACTCACTAGTACAGTGTGGCTATTGAGGTAATGTATACTGGGTAAAGGTGACACTGGGAGTGAAATGATGTTGGTTGGTATTAGAGTAGATGTTGTAGGTTGCTATATACGTACTATTAATATATTATATATTTTTGTATAGGTGAGTTTTTTTGTGTCCTTCCACATAATACATTCACCATTTAATGTCATGTTTTCATATAAGCTTGAAGGTACAAGTGGCACTAGAGTGGTTTCTTATCTATTTTAAATAATAAAAATGCCCTTAGATCACAGGTCTTACCCTTGACGAGGCGCACTGACATATTTATTTACGTCACGCAGCCCCCCCGCCCCAAAAAAGAAGCTAAATAAACACGCAGAACGAGTCGGCATACAAGCTGTTGAGTCGGTCAACCTGACATGGGAGAATTCAGTGGGAAAATGAAAAAACATTAATGATTCCATCGAAGGGTTCAACTGCAACAGGATCTTCAAAGGCTCCCATCCCTGTATATTCTGCTTATCTAGTTGAGCGTCCGAGTGTCCACTGAATTTAAGCCCCGGAGGTATGGATATTTAGAGGACGGTGTAAAAATACTCCATTTACTCTGGAGTGCTTGAGGACATTCTCACTGTTACACCCTAAATTTTTTTTAAACATCCTCTCATTAGCAACCAGTCACACCACATTTAATACGCAAATGTATACCTGTATATTATAGTATGTTATATGTTGTGATTGTATCAACTGTCCTGAGTCAGTGTACTGTGCCTCACCGAATCGAAAAACCACTATTGCAAGCAAATATGCGAGAGGGGAGGGATCGAACCATGATAGGCGAGTCCAAAAGCAACAGGCCAGAGTGATAATTATAATCTCTGTTCTGTGAATTCGTCCATATAAGCTTACATACTGTGGTCACCGTATGGCCACTAAGCCTATACAGGATTCTCCTACCATTGTTTCGAGCCCCCTTTTCCCCCCATAATATACATATAAAATATATATAATATATTATATATATAAATATATATAAATAAATATATATATATATGAATTGCTTTATTATTTTTACAGTTCCTTGATTATGTAAGAAAATCACTAAAACAATTGTAAGTTCAATAGTGTTTAGATTGTGTTTCCCGTTAATCATGTCTCGGTACATCTTAAGAAAGTTTGTTACTCTGTAGTTAGGTAATATACTAAGTATTATTGTTCATCAGATTTTTTTTAAATTTTTAAATTAACTGAATAATGTTTTTGATGACTGTTTTAAAGTTTCTCTCGCACGTCAAATGGAACATTAAACTTGAAAAAATGAATATGGAAAAGGTTTACACTGTTAGAGATAAAATAAATGAAAAGATGTAATGCGGTCTCTGAGTCTTCTTTTCCTCTCTGGCAGTGTTTTGTTTTCTCTCGTCAGCTGTACCATCTTTCCTGTGACTGCTCTAGAAGAGATAAATATATCAAACTTTTTCCTGCATCCAACAACCTATTGATTTCAGTTTCAACTAGGCATAACTTCATCTCTCTTCTTCAGAGTCTCTGAAATATATCACTTGGCTAATTGTCGGTTCAATGACAGTTTGGAATCTGCATCCCCTCCACTTCCCTATTTTCCTCATTTGTCTTCCCTCAGCATCCTGTAAGACCATGGATAGATAGGGCTTTTCATCTCTCGTATTTCCTCTGTCCCCAGATCTGCTGTCTGGTATCAACTATCACCTTTAAGTGCTCACTTTAAAATTTTTCTAAATCAATGTAGCAAAATGTTTTGGCTCCCTCTATAATTCCTTTTTGCCTTCGCCTTTTTTTCTCCATTATCTTATCCTTCTACCTTCGTTTCATTCCAGTATCTTCTTCCAGGCATGAAATTCAGTTGGCCTCAGCCGCTATAACACTTTTTCTCCGTTATTCATGATAACTTATCAATAAATGTCTCCAAATCTCTGTTAGAAATCGTCAGATTTTTTCTTTACCATTTATTTTTCTAATTTTCAGTGAAAAACGAAAGCAGATATCCTTCTCTGTTCACCTACATCTGTTTTTACTCATCAGCTTCTACGTTTTAATTTGAATTCAGCACTGACATTACGTCGATCTTTTGATTTCAGTCACTGGGTACAGTAAATGCCTCTGCTTGCAGCCTTAGTCCGATGATGACTTACTATATCCCAGATTATGCTATGCGACCAGTCGAATCTCCAAAATCAATGGTGGAAAAGTATATTAAGCATTGTGTGTGTGTAGATTGTACTCACCTATTTGGGTTGCAGTGGTCGATCTATAGCTCCTGGACCAGTCTCTTCATCTGTTTGCTATTAGGTCGTCTCTGTTCCATGAGCTTTATCAAACCTCCTCTTAAAACCATGTATGGTTCCTGCCTCCACAGTCACTTTTCTAGGCTATTCCACTCCTGACTACTCTATGACCTGAAGAAATACTTCCTAAATATCCTTTGACTCATAGAGTTCTTCAACTTCCAACTGTGACCCTTTGTTTCTGTGTCCCATCGTCTGAGCATTCCTGTCTTTGTCCACCTTGTCAATCCTCGCAGTAATTTTAATGACTTCGTTATCACGTCTCCCCTACCCTCCTGTCCTCCAGTGTCGTCAGGCAGATTTCCCTTAACTTTCACATAGGTCAGTCCCCTTAGCTCAGGACTAGTCATGGTTGCAAATCATTGCACTTTCTCTAGTTTCTTAACGTGCTTGACCAGGTGTGGGTTCCAAACTGGTGCGGCATACTCCAATATGGGCCAGACGAAATATGTGGTACATCCTTGAACGATTCCATAGTGAGGTATGGAACGCTATTCTTAGTTTGCCAGACGACCATAACTGCAGAAGTTATCTGATTGATGTGCCCTCAGAGACCTGCTCGTATTAACTCACGCCCAATATCTGTTTCCTGTTAAGGTTTAACAGTCCTTTGGCCCCCAGACTATACTCTGTCTGCGTCTTCTTTGCCCTTCCTCGATCTTCATGATTTTGCCATTTTGGCAGGCTAAATTCAAGGAGGTCCAGTTTGCTGGACCAGCTTGTAGCCTCTCCAGTCTCTTCGTATCCTGCTTGGTCGCTCGACGATTTAATTCTTGCTCATTAAACTTAACTCGCAAACAAGGGACACATCTGAGTCTATTCCTTCCGTAATACATTCACTATACCAAAAACAACATAGCACCCACCAGACACCTCGTCAAGTTCATGACTCGTTGTTGAACTCCCTGTCAGATATTTTACTGATCCTTGCAGGCCTTTCTTTTATGTGTGCCCGATCCTCTAGCTTTGCATTAACCTCTTGTGAGGAGCTGTGTCGAAGGCCTTTTGCAAGTCACGAAGAAAAGCAGTCTAATCCACCCCTCTCTCACTGTCTTCCGTTATCCTGTCATAAAAACTCCAGTAGATTTGCAGACACAGATTTTCCTCCCTAAAACCGTGCGCACTGTCCATACTTTAAATTATTATATAAATAGAATTACCCCCAGGAAATTCTATTAACCAAATGATTCTAATAATGAAAAACTCATTACATTTTCTTCCTGAAACTGTATAATCGAATTTCAAGTATCAGGTTTCTATTATTTAAGTTTCCCCAGAACATTACAAGAAGATACTCTACATTTATCTGATTTTAATGCGTTTAAAAATATAATACTGAAAATCTCTGTCCCCACTGCTCCTCGCTCCCCCTTCCTTATTTTCCTCCTCTCGCGTCTCTACCCAAATCCTATGATAAAATATAATATAATAAAAAAAAAACATTTCGCAAATATTACGCAGGGAAAACATTTTAACACGCAAAAATAATGGTCTCACCGGAAAGAGTTAACAAAATTTTATTCAAAAAATCCATTTGTGTGACTCATGCGTGACCACCATGGATACGAACAAAGAGTAAGATCATTATTTTCAGTGTGTTTAAGATAAACAAAGAATGTTATAGAACATGATAACAATTTCTGCGTGTTATAATGTAACATCATTATGGGTGTGGTTAAAATTATTTGTTTTATTAACACAACCAGCCGATTCCCACCAATCAGGGTGGCCACCAAGCAGTGTGGCCCGAAAAAGAAAAACATCCCATCATTCACTCCGTCACTGTCTTGCAGAGACGTAACTTTACACTACAGTTTTAAACTGCAACCTTAACCACCCCTCCTTCCAGAGTGCAGGTCACAGTATTTTCTTCCCATCTCCAGGACTCAGTCCGCCTGCCTGGTTTCCCTCTAGCTCCCTCGCACACAAAACTTCCATGTACCCCCACCCTCCAAGCCTTCCTATGCGTCGCCTACCCCGCCATCACTCATTACAGATTTATACACATTAGAAGTCATGCCTTCTGCTGTGTTTCCATTCTCTCTACATGTCCGAACCACCTCACAACCCCACCTCAGCCCCTCTGGATAATAGCTTTGGTAATCCCACACCTTCTCTAAATCTCCAAAACTACGAAATCTCTGCATTAATTCACACCACACATTGCCTCAGACATACATCTCCACTGCCTCCAGCCTTCTCCCTCGTTGCAACATTCAACACCCCATGCTTCACACCCCATACAAGAGTGTTGTGGTACAACCTATACTCTCATACATTCCCCTCTTTGCCTTCCACGGAGAGTTCTTTGCCTCCATTAGACTCCAAGTGCTCCACTCACCCTTTTCCCCTCATTCAGTTCTATGATTCACCTCATTCTTCATTAGACCCATCCGCTGACAGGTCCAACCAAATATCTGAATACATTCACCTCCTCCATACTCTCTCCCCTCCAACCTGATATCCTGATATCTCCTACCAACCTGATATCACCTAATCTTTTTGTATCCTCATCACGATCTTACTCTTACCCCTATATTCACTTTTAATTTTCTTCTTTACATACCCTACCAAATTCATCCACCAACCTCTGCAGACTTCTCTTCAAAATCTCCCAAAAGCACAGTTCATCACAAAGAGGCAACTTGACAACTCCCACTTTGTGTTTGATTCTTATCTTTTAGCTGCACACCTCTTTCCAAGACCCTCGCATTCTCTTCTCTTACAACCCCATCCTCATAAAACTGCTTCACTGCATTCAGTAACCTTCCTCCAAACCATTCAAATGCTACATCTGCCATGTTGCCCCCCTTATCCAACCCTGTCATACGCCTTTTCAAATCCCTCAAATGCCACAAAAACCTCTTTACCTTTATCTAAATACTGTTTCCACCATATTATTTAACTGTAAACACCTGGTCCACACACCCCCTCCTCCCTCAAGCCTCCTTTTTATGCTGCTAACCTAGCGCTGGCCGTCGTACTACTTAATTCTTTCAACAACTCTACCATTCCCTTTACCATGTATCTCATAAAATATTCCCCATAAAATTTTTGCACTCCTTTTATCCCCTTTTATCCTTTAATACAAAGAAATATGCAATTGCTCACCTGCCAATCCCTAGGTACCTACCCTCTTCCATACATTTATTAAAAATAGCACCAACCAATCCAAAACAATATCCTCATATGGCCTTTTTAACATTTCCTATCTTTAATCTCATCTATCCCAGCTGCCTTATCTCCTTTCATCTACCCACTGCTCACGAACTTCCCCCACACACACAACTGCTTTCCTCACTCCCTACAAAATGTTATTCTCACCCTGCCCTATACAAGAAGTCACGCTTTCCCTAACATCATTAACATTAAAATATGTGATATTTACTTTTGTTTAATAATCTAACTAAATAATAAAAGGAAAAAGGTGATAATATAAATAATAAAACAAATAATAATAAAAATATAATTATTAAATAATTTTTGTTATTGTTATTATCATTTATCATTAATATTATTATTATTATATTATTATTATTATTATTATTATTAATATTATTATTATTATTATTATGAAGGAAAGATGGGAAAGTAAAAGTATAAAATTCAAGGATTAAAATTGTGCAGTAAAATAAAGGATCGGATGTGAAAAATGGGTTATAGTAATTATAATGCACCTGGGAAAGAAGAGAGAAGTGGTACATGAAGATAGTTTTTAAAAAGGAGGTTGGGTGCAGAGGGAAAAAGAGCGATTGATTGAATGATGAAAATAAAGGGAAAAAAAACTTTGCTTATGAGAGGTCTTTACAAAGCATAGGTTATAAGAGGATAAGACAGCATATGGAGAGACGGAGTGGGTGAGGTGCTTTTCAACAATTTTCTTTTGAAAATAAGAAAAAGATAGTTTTTGGAGTGAGATAAATAGCTCGGAAAGCCTAGGGAACAGATGAACTTGACATTTAAATACAAAATTGGGAGTTAGTAGAAGAGGGGAAGTTGAGTAATGGGAAGATGTCAGGAAAATTAGTTGGAGGAACAGTTTTAATTATTGAAGAAGAGAGGGAGAGCAGTGATTTCATAACATTTGCCATGTAGTAATAACATCTTTTTAGGAGTGAAGAACAGCTGGATGTAGTGTGTGGGAGGTGCGTGAAGTCAAAGGTAGAATTGAAGGTAAAAAGCGGCGGAACGATGGGATCTTGAATGGAAACCTTAAAAAAAGCGATGGGGTAATAGTTTTCGACTGGTTGGTACTTTAATTCAATAAATATAATGAAAGAGGGTGAGGTACCAAAGGGACTTTCGGAGAACATGCATAGTTTATATAAAGGTATGGGGGGGGGAACAGAGTGCAAAAATTATAAGGAAATGAAGCCCTATTGAGTATACCTGTAAAGTGTATGGTAAGATATTTGATTGAAAGAAATATAGTAAGACGGAGAGCAAGAACACAGATGAAAAAGAATCTTAAGAATCGAAAGAAAATGTGTAAGGCCCAAATATTTACATTGAAGTAATATAAGAGAACATTATTCAAGTAAAGTTAAAGAAATGTTTCTTTGCGTTATATTAAGATTAAGGAAACGTTAAATCGACAGGGTAGAAAGAGGAGCAATGTTGCAGATGTGCAAGTGACCTGGAAAGATAGTTAATTACAAAAGGGCTGTAAAGATTTGTTATGAGGATAGTGGAGGCTCAGGTTAGGGTATATCGGGGAGTAGAGATTACTCCAAGTAAGAAGAAGGTCTTAGACAGGGATTGTAAATGTCACCGATGGTTTTTAACATAATTATAGAATGGGGAGTTAATGAAGTGTTGGGGATTAAATTATGCTCATACACTTTTTACTGATAATACTCCGCTTATTAGGAAATTGTGAAGAGATTTGTCAAATGTTCGTGGGTGAGTTTGGGAGGGTGTGTAAGGTAGTAAAGTTCAAAGTGACATAATAAGAATAAGAGTGAGAGGATATCGACAATTTAGATGAGGAAAAATTGATATCAGATTAAAGGGTGAGGGAGTTTGAAGAAAGGTGGTTTGATGCATTGAGGTGGGCCTTTCGAACCAAAGAACATAACCATGAAGGTAAGAAGTTACGAGAGTATATGGAACCAATACTCATGTATGGGTGAGAATGTTGTCCATCGAGAGGCTGGAGGTATTGTAGATTTCGTGACTAAGGCAACGTGTGGCGTTAATATTATGCAGAGAATTCGTAGTGTGGAAATTAGGAGGAGGTGTGCAGAGTTACTAAAAATATTATTCAGACGGCTGAGGAGGAGCAGTTGAGGTCGTTTCGTCATTTCGAGGTGTAACAAAATATGATTAATTGGAGAATGAATCAATAGTGAAGGAAAGGCGGTGTAGGGGTTGTCCTAGGAAGGATTGGAGGGAGTGGGGGTAAAGTAGGTTTTGTGTGCAGTGGGCTTAGACATGCACCTGGCATAACTGAGTGTATTGGATAAGAGTGAGAGGCGACAAATGGCTTTGAGACTTGACGATCTGTTGGAGTGTGAGCAGGAAAAAATTATGTGAATTGAATTCAGGGAAACCGTTTAGCCAGACATGAGTACTAGAGTTAGAAAGACTTGTGTTTGCACACTACAGGAGGGTTGAGATATTTGCTGTTTAAAGTGACACCTAAAAGGGGGGGGGGGGGTGGTACCCTCCGTTTCCTCTGCAAGACAGTGATAGTGTGAATTGATGAAGTATTTCCTTTTTTGGATCACCCTGTTGTGTGTGGTGTTTGTGTTTGTGAGTGTGTGTGTGAGTGTGTGTGTAGTGTGTGTGTTGTGTGTCCTGAGAGTGTGTCTGGTGTGACACGAGGAATACTCATCTATAGTGGTACAGGAGTTTAGTCAAAGTTCCTTGGGCCCCGCCTCTTCAACTGGTCGCTCATAGTCACTCTCCTGGCAGTGCATGAGCTTAATCAAACCTCATCTTAAAGCTAAGTATGGATCCTGTCTCCCACTACAATCACATCCCAGACTGTTCCTACTTCCTAGGACAACTCTGTGACTGAAGAAATACTTCCTCACATCCCTGAGATTCATCAGAGTCTTCAACTTCGAAACTGTGACCCCTTGTTGCTGTGTCACTCTCTGAGTAACATCCTATCTCTGCTCACCTTGTCGAATCCTTCTCAGTATTTTAAATGTTGATTTCATATCCCACCTAGCTCTCCTGTCCTCCAGTGTCATCAGGTCGATTTCCCATACTCTCTCCTCGTTGGACATGCGCCTTAGCTCCGGGACTAGTCCTGTTTGCAAACCTTTGCACTTCTCTAATTTCCTGTCATGCATGGTTAGTTGAGTTCCAAACTGGTTTTGCATACTCCAATATAGGGTCTAACGAACATTGTGTACAGTACTTGAACGATATCTTTAATTGAGAGTCGGAATGCTATTCTAGGTTTGGCTAGCTCCTGTATGTTGCAGGGGTTTATTTGTTGAAGTGCGCCTCAGAGATGTGCCGCCCCGTGTTCAAGTTTTACTTCTGGCTGACATTATCAGTTTTTTAAACAAGTTTTACTTGTGGGCTGCCATTATCAATGTTTATAAACCAAGTTTTACTTCTGGCTGACAATTATCAGGGTTTTAACAAGTTTTACTTCTGGCTGACATTATCAGGTTTTAAACAAGTATTAACTTTGCTGACATTATCATGTTTTAAACAAGTTTTAACTTCTGGCTGACACATTATCATGTTTTAAACAAGTTTTACCTTTTTTATCCTGGCTGCATTATCAGGTTTTAAAACAAGTTTTACTTCTGGGCTGACATTATCATGTATTAAACAGATTTACTTCTTGGCTGACATTATCATGTATTAAACAATATTAAACTTCTGGCTGTCATTACAAGTATTAAACAAGAATTTACGTGAGGCTGACATTATCATGTTTTAAGAGAGCAGACAGAGGTGGACATGGTGTCTGAGACGAGTATGAAAGGTTTTAATATCACTAATAGAAAAATGAAATATTTTTATTTTAATTATTAACAAAGTTTTCAGATGTCTTAAATTGACTTGCCCGATGAATCAAAAAAACAAATAATGACAAGAGTAATCTTTTAAAAAAAACCGAAAAGTATTACCATTACCACCTGGCTGTCTTCAAAAGGCCCGTGGTCCTGGTGCTAAAGCTCCCGCTCACACACAACGGAGGGCCCGGGTTCGATTCCCTGCGGGTGGAAATTCCGACCCTTTATCTATACACCTATTGACCTGTCACCAAGCAGCAAATAGGTACCTGGGTGTTTAGTCGACTGGTGAGGGTGTCATCTGGGGGTACAAATAAAGGACCCCAATGGAAATAAGTTAGACAGTCCTCGATGACGCAGTCTGACTTGTCTATGGTAATCCTGGGTGGCTAACCCTCCGGGTTAAAAAACCGAACAAAAATCTTATCTTATCTCTTATAGGCACTTAAAGTCATAACCTGACCAGCCGGGGCTGATTCTCGTAAGTCGGGTTGCTATGCAGCCGAACGGTAACACCTGACTTTGATCAGGCACTGACCACCAACACAACTGGCCTGATTACAGATATTGGATTTAATTATATATTATGTGATGGTTGACTAGATCGCATTTTTGTAAAGTGTATTATTCTCACAATAGACCATGTAGCACAAAAGTTGCAGAAATAGTGGTAATAAGTTAAATTAGTTACTATTGGTAGTAGTAGAACGTAGTTTAAGTAGTATTATTAGTAGTAGCAGAATAGTTTAAGTTGTATTGTAATAATAGTAATAGTCTGGTCGTAGCCGATATTAGAACTTGTAGTAGTAGTAGTCTTATTAGTGGTAGTAGTAGTAGAAGAGTAAAAGTAGTAGTAGTAGTAAAAGCTGGTAGTAGAAGTAGAAGAAGGAAAAGTAGAAGTAGTATAGTAGTAGTAGTAGGTAGTAGTAGTAGAAGAAGTAAATAGTAGTGGTAGTCGTAGCAGTAGTACTAGTAGTATAGTGGTAGTAAAAGTAAAGAAGTAAAATAGTAGTAGTAGTAGTAATCGAAATTAGTGGTAGTAGTATAGAAGAAGTAACAGTATAGTAGAGTAAGTCGTATTAGTATTAAGTGGTATTGGTAGTTAGAACTGTAGTAGTAGTAGAAGAAGTAATAGTAGTAGTAGTAGTAGTAAGTGGTAGTAGTATTAGAAGAAGTAATAGTATTGGTAGTATAGTATTAGTAGTAGTAGTAGTAGGTGGTAGTAGTAGTGGTAGTAGTAGTAGAATAAGAAATAATTAGTAGTAGTATAGTATTAGAAGAAGTAAAAGTAGTAGTAGTAGTAGTAGGATAGTGGTAGTAGTAGTAGAAGAAGTAATAGTAGTAGTAGTAGAAAAGTAATAGTAGTAGTTAGTAAAGTAGTAGTTAGTGGTAGTATATTAGAAGAATTAATAGGTAGTAGTATTATTTAGTAGTAGTAGTAGTAGTAGTAGTATAAGTAGGTATTAGTAGTAAGAAGAAGTAATAGTAGTAGTAGTAGAAAAAAGTAAAAGTATAGAGTAAATAGTAGTATTAGTGGAGTAGTATAGAAGAAGTAATAATTAGTAGTATTATATTAGTAAGTAGTGGGAGTAGTAGTAGAAGAAGTAATAGAATAGTAGTAGTAGTAGTAGTAGTGGTAGTAGTAGTAGAAGAAGTTAATAGTAGTAGTAGTTTTAGAAGTAAGAAGTAGTGTAGTAGTAGTAGAAGAAGTTAATTTGTATTAGTTAGTAGTAGAAGTTAGTCGTAGTAGTGGTAGTATAGCAGAAGAAGTAATAGTAGAATAGTAGTAGGTAGAATATGTAAAAGTAGTAGTAAGTAGTAGAATAGTAGTAATATTAGTAGTAGATAATAGACGTAAAAACTACGTCTAATAATACTACAACTACTACACATACTACTCACTACTACTACTTACAATTTACTCTTCTACTACAAGATTTTGTTTTTTTTTTTTTTATTTTTTTTTTCTACTTCTACTATTACTTCTTCTGCTACTACTACACTACTACGACTACTACTACAACTACTACTGACTTATTACTTCTTCTACTAACTACTACCACTACTACTACTACTACTACAACTACTACTATTAACTTTCTTCTACAAAACAACTACCACTACTTACTACTACTACTACTACTACTATTACATCTTCTACTACTACTGACACTACTACTACTACTACTACTACTACTATTACTTCTTCTACTACTACTACCACTACACTACTATTACTAACTACTACTATACATTATCTACTAATACTACTAAAACTTCTCTACTACTAACTACCACTACTACTACTACATACTACTACTACTACCTACTAACTACAACTACTACTATTAACTTCTTCTCTACTACTAACCACAACTACTACATTAACTACTACTACTATTACTTTTTCTACTACTACTACTATTACTCTTCTACTACTACAGACCACTACTACTACTACTACTACTACTACATATTACTTCCTTCAACTACTACTATACAACTATTACTTCTCAATCTACTACAACCTATAACACTACCACACTACTACTACTACTACTACTACTACTACCACTACTATACTTTCTTCTTACTACTACTACCACTACTACTACTACAACTACTATTACATCTTCTACTACTACTACCATTGTCTACTACCACAACCACAACTACTACAACTATCTACAACTACTACTACGTTACATCGTTCTACCTACTACTACCACTACTTCGATTACTAACTACTACTACTTCTATACATTTCTTCAACTTCTATCTACCACTACTACTATATTACTACTGCTACTACTACCACTACTATTACTTCTTCTACTACTACTACCACTACTACTACTACTACTCTACTACTAATACTTCTACTACACTACTAACATATTACTACTACAACTAGCTGTTACTTCTATCTACAACTAGCTACCACTACATACGACTACTACTACTACACGGTTTCTAATAGTCGCTGCTACTACCATGACTATTACTATTACTTACAATTATCAAGCTTAAACTACTTCTGCTACTACTAATAATGCAACGACAAGCTACGTCCTACTACTACCAATAGTACTAGCTCTACTTATTTACCACTATTTCTGCAACTTTTGTGCTCCATGGTCCTTAATGTGAGTAAATAATAACTTAACAGACACTGTAACAAGCCACCATCACATAATAAATAATTTAATCCAATATCTTAAAGCAGCCAGTTGTGGATCAGTGCCTGATCATCAGGCTGTTACCGATGGCTGCAAGCAACCCTGACTTACGATCAACAGCCCTCTGGTCAGAGTACTGACTTTAATTGCCTATAAGGGGTAAGATAAGATTATTGTTCGATATTTTAACCCCGGATGGTTAGCCACCCAGGATAACCCAAGAAAGAGTCAGTGCGTCATCGATGGACTGTCCTAACTTATTTTCCATTGGGGTCCCATAATCTTGTCCCCCAGGATGCCCCCACGGACCAGTCGTACTAACACCCAGGAACCTATTGCGCAGGTGAACAGGAATTAGGTGTAAGATAACGTGTCGGAATTTCCACCCTCCGGAATCGAACCCGTGCCCTCCGTGTTGAAGCGGGAGCTTTAGCCAACAGACCACCTGGCCTTCCCTTGAAGACAGCCTGGGTCTATTGGTAAATCATTTCGGGTTTTCATTAAAGATTACTCCTTGTCAATTATCTTGTTTTAATTCATGGCAAGTCAATTAAAGACATCTGAAACATATGTTTTAATAATAAAATAAAATTATTTATTTTCCTCTTATTGATTATAAAAACTTTCATACTCGTCTCAGCACCAAGTCGACCTCTGTCGCTCTTCTTGAAACCCTGATAATGTCTAGTCACAAGGTAAAATCTTGTTTAATACATGATAATGTCAGCCAGTAGTAAAACTTTTTTAATACATGATAATGTCAGCGCAGAAGTAAATCTTGAGTTAATACATGATAATGTCCAGCCAGAATTAAAACTTGTTTAAAAACCTGATGAATGTCAGCCAGAAGTAAAACTTTTTAAAACATGATAATGTCAGCCAGAAGTAAAACTTTTTAAAACAGATATTTCAGCCACAATAAAAACTTTTTAAAACATTATAATGTGTCATCCAGAATTAAAACTTGATTAAAAACCTGATAATGTCCAGCCAGAATAAAACTTGTTAAAACATGATAATGTCAGTCCCCAAGGTAAAACTTGTTTAAAACCTGATAATGTCCACCCTAATAAAACTTGTATAAAACCTGATTGAACGTCAGCCAGAAGATAAACTTGTTTTAAAACCTGATAATTCAGCAAAGTAAAACATTTATTAAAACAAGATAATGTCCGCCAGAATTAAAACTTGTTTTAAAACATGATAATGACAGCCAGAAGTAAAACTGTTTAAAACCTGAATAATGACATCCCACAGTAAAACTATATATAAAACGAAGGATAATTACAGCCCCATGAAACACTTTTTTAAAACATTGAAAATGTCAGCCCCAAGTAAATCTTGTTTTAAAAACCGATAATGGTCAGCCACATGTAAAACAAGTTAAAACATGATAAAGTCAGCCACAAGTAAATCTTGTTAAAACATAATAATGTCAGCCAGAATAAAAACTGATTAATACTGATAATGTCACCACAAGTAATGTCTTGTTATAATCTAGATTATAATGTCAGCCACAGTACATCTTGTTTAAAACAAATATGTCACCACAAGTAAAATCTTGTTCTAATAACATGATAATGTCAGCCACCAAGGAAATTCTAGTTTAAAACCTGAAAATGTCAGCCATAATTAAATCTTTATTAAAACATGATAATGGTCAGCCACCAGTGAAATCTTGTTTAAACATGATTAATGTCAGCCCAACGAAAACTTGTTTAAAACATGAAATGTTCATCCCCACAAGTAAAACTTTTTTAAAACATGATAATGTCAGCCACCTAGTAAAACTTGTTTAAAACATGATAATGTCAGCCACTAGTAAAACTTGTTTAAAACAAGATAATGTCACCACAAGTAAAACTTGTTTAAAAAACATGATAATGTCAGCACAAGTAAAACTAGATTAAAACATGATAAATGTCACCACTAAGTAAAACTTGTTTAAAACATGATAAGCAGCCACTAGTGAAAACTTGTTAAACAATTAATGGTCAGCCACTAGTAAAACCTGATTTTTAACATCTAATGTCAGCCACAAGTAAAACTTGTTTAAAACAGATAATGTCAGCCACTAGTAAAACTTGTTTAAAACAAGATAATGACATCCACTAGTAAAACTTGTATTAAGAACAAGATAATGTCACCACAAGTAAAACTGTTTAAAAACATGATAATTCTGCCACAAGTAAACATGTTTTAAAACATGATAATGTCCAGCCACTAGTAAAACTATTTTAAAAACATGATAATGTCACCACTAGAAAAACTTGTTTAAAAAACAAAGATAATGTCAGCCACAAGTAAAACTTGTTTAAAAACCAATGTGTGGATAAAGTCCGCCCACAATAAATCATGTTTAAAACAAGATAATGTCAGACACACTTTAAATCTAGTTAAAACATGATAATGTCATCACCAGTAAAATCTTTTTTAAAACCTGATAATGTCATCCACAAGTAAAACTGTTTAAAACCAAAAATGTCAGCCACAAGAAAATCTTGTTTATACATGATAAAGTCCCAGTCCCAAGTAAATCTTGTATATACATGATAATGTCAGACACAGTAAAACATGTTTTAAAACATGATAATGTCAGTCCCCCCCCCCCCCCACAATTAAATCTTGTTTAAAACATGATATATGACAGCCCACAAGTAAATCTTGTTTAAAACATGATAATTCAGCCACAAGTAAATCTTGTATTAAAAAACAGTGATAATGTCAGCCCAAGTAATCTTGTTTAATACATGAAAAGGGTTCAGACCACAAGTAAAACTTGTTTAAAACATGATAATGTCAGCCACAATTAAATCATGTTTTAAAACATGAAAAAAAAAAAAAATAATGTCAGCCACAAGTAAAATCATAGTTTAAACAAAACAACAATACAGTAGTTGGAATAGTTTCTCAAATAAGCCCTCACCATGGAGACGAAATTTTTAGATGACGTTTTTGGTCGGTCCTAAACCATTCTGAAAAAGTGACAACATTACTGATTAATAAAGGTTTCGAGACTGAAGACATCTCCGTGTTTCCCTGTCCGTGTAGGAATTCATTGGTTCAAATCCCTGAATACTGGTCACCTTTACCATGAGACTCTTTACTTTAAAACCTTCAAAGGGTTTAGGTATTACGAAACATAGTCAAAAGTATATTACATCTCTGAAAACCCCCCTTGTGTGGGTCCACTTTATTAATACGAAATTTTAAAAAAAAAATATTGTAAACTTTCTAATGGTGTATCTTTCATTGTCTTTTGTTTATTTGTTTATGGGAAGCTTCAAAAATTTTAGGGAGAGGAATTGGAGAGGTAAGGGTGGGTAGAGGGCTGGAAACGGAAAGAAGAGCATGAATGTGAAATATACTTGTAAAACTTTTAATTAAACAAAATTACCTACTCGAAAGTGTGCTGTCACCCTGTCCATATTAATAGTTAAACAGAGTGAACAAATGATAGCGGAGTTTTCCCTGATATAATCCATCACCTATTATGCAGTGTGTTGTGGCAAAATTTTGGTATAAAATATCACCATAGTGCC
The DNA here is from genome assembly GCF_026875155.1 of Cherax quadricarinatus. Classification (NCBI taxonomy): domain Eukaryota; kingdom Metazoa; phylum Arthropoda; class Malacostraca; order Decapoda; family Parastacidae; genus Cherax; species Cherax quadricarinatus. The sequence goes on along the minus strand of NC_069444.1, from coordinate 40,299,531 downwards.
GTATTGACTGGAAAAAAAACTGGATGTGTATTATTCCTGGTCAGTCAGAGTAGAAAGACAGGACAGATCAGTGAAATATTTGTGGGCAGTACAATAAGAGCGTCAGCTGGAAGAAGTCGTCATGGAGTTTTGGCGTTGGAGTAAGGCTGGATTTTTTTTTTTGTCTTTTTTTTTTAAGTTGATTACCATAGCCCATAGGTAATTTTATTTGTGTTTAAGGCTCTCATGTATACCTGTAAGGCCCTAGTTGTAACAGAATCCTGTTTAGTTGGGAGCGTACCATAAGGTGTATTTGCTTGTTGGATATACAGCAAACAGAAAGATGGAGAGGGGGAGGGATGTCATGGAGGCCTCCCTGTTTATAAAATGTTTATATACTCACTAGTACAGTGTGGCTATTGAGGTAATGTATACTGGGTAAAGGTGACACTGGGAGTGAAATGATGTTGGTTGGTATTAGAGTAGATGTTGTAGGTTGCTATATACGTACTATTAATATATTATATATTTTTGTATAGGTGAGTTTTTTTGTGTCCTTCCACATAATACATTCACCATTTAATGTCATGTTTTCATATAAGCTTGAAGGTACAAGTGGCACTAGAGTGGTTTCTTATCTATTTTAAATAATAAAAATGCCCTTAGATCACAGGTCTTACCCTTGACGAGGCGCACTGACATATTTATTTACGTCACGCAGCCCCCCCGCCCCAAAAAAGAAGCTAAATAAACACGCAGAACGAGTCGGCATACAAGCTGTTGAGTCGGTCAACCTGACATGGGAGAATTCAGTGGGAAAATGAAAAAACATTAATGATTCCATCGAAGGGTTCAACTGCAACAGGATCTTCAAAGGCTCCCATCCCTGTATATTCTGCTTATCTAGTTGAGCGTCCGAGTGTCCACTGAATTTAAGCCCCGGAGGTATGGATATTTAGAGGACGGTGTAAAAATACTCCATTTACTCTGGAGTGCTTGAGGACATTCTCACTGTTACACCCTAAATTTTTTTTAAACATCCTCTCATTAGCAACCAGTCACACCACATTTAATACGCAAATGTATACCTGTATATTATAGTATGTTATATGTTGTGATTGTATCAACTGTCCTGAGTCAGTGTACTGTGCCTCACCGAATCGAAAAACCACTATTGCAAGCAAATATGCGAGAGGGGAGGGATCGAACCATGATAGGCGAGTCCAAAAGCAACAGGCCAGAGTGATAATTATAATCTCTGTTCTGTGAATTCGTCCATATAAGCTTACATACTGTGGTCACCGTATGGCCACTAAGCCTATACAGGATTCTCCTACCATTGTTTCGAGCCCCCTTTTCCCCCCATAATATACATATAAAATATATATAATATATTATATATATAAATATATATAAATAAATATATATATATATGAATTGCTTTATTATTTTTACAGTTCCTTGATTATGTAAGAAAATCACTAAAACAATTGTAAGTTCAATAGTGTTTAGATTGTGTTTCCCGTTAATCATGTCTCGGTACATCTTAAGAAAGTTTGTTACTCTGTAGTTAGGTAATATACTAAGTATTATTGTTCATCAGATTTTTTTTAAATTTTTAAATTAACTGAATAATGTTTTTGATGACTGTTTTAAAGTTTCTCTCGCACGTCAAATGGAACATTAAACTTGAAAAAATGAATATGGAAAAGGTTTACACTGTTAGAGATAAAATAAATGAAAAGATGTAATGCGGTCTCTGAGTCTTCTTTTCCTCTCTGGCAGTGTTTTGTTTTCTCTCGTCAGCTGTACCATCTTTCCTGTGACTGCTCTAGAAGAGATAAATATATCAAACTTTTTCCTGCATCCAACAACCTATTGATTTCAGTTTCAACTAGGCATAACTTCATCTCTCTTCTTCAGAGTCTCTGAAATATATCACTTGGCTAATTGTCGGTTCAATGACAGTTTGGAATCTGCATCCCCTCCACTTCCCTATTTTCCTCATTTGTCTTCCCTCAGCATCCTGTAAGACCATGGATAGATAGGGCTTTTCATCTCTCGTATTTCCTCTGTCCCCAGATCTGCTGTCTGGTATCAACTATCACCTTTAAGTGCTCACTTTAAAATTTTTCTAAATCAATGTAGCAAAATGTTTTGGCTCCCTCTATAATTCCTTTTTGCCTTCGCCTTTTTTTCTCCATTATCTTATCCTTCTACCTTCGTTTCATTCCAGTATCTTCTTCCAGGCATGAAATTCAGTTGGCCTCAGCCGCTATAACACTTTTTCTCCGTTATTCATGATAACTTATCAATAAATGTCTCCAAATCTCTGTTAGAAATCGTCAGATTTTTTCTTTACCATTTATTTTTCTAATTTTCAGTGAAAAACGAAAGCAGATATCCTTCTCTGTTCACCTACATCTGTTTTTACTCATCAGCTTCTACGTTTTAATTTGAATTCAGCACTGACATTACGTCGATCTTTTGATTTCAGTCACTGGGTACAGTAAATGCCTCTGCTTGCAGCCTTAGTCCGATGATGACTTACTATATCCCAGATTATGCTATGCGACCAGTCGAATCTCCAAAATCAATGGTGGAAAAGTATATTAAGCATTGTGTGTGTGTAGATTGTACTCACCTATTTGGGTTGCAGTGGTCGATCTATAGCTCCTGGACCAGTCTCTTCATCTGTTTGCTATTAGGTCGTCTCTGTTCCATGAGCTTTATCAAACCTCCTCTTAAAACCATGTATGGTTCCTGCCTCCACAGTCACTTTTCTAGGCTATTCCACTCCTGACTACTCTATGACCTGAAGAAATACTTCCTAAATATCCTTTGACTCATAGAGTTCTTCAACTTCCAACTGTGACCCTTTGTTTCTGTGTCCCATCGTCTGAGCATTCCTGTCTTTGTCCACCTTGTCAATCCTCGCAGTAATTTTAATGACTTCGTTATCACGTCTCCCCTACCCTCCTGTCCTCCAGTGTCGTCAGGCAGATTTCCCTTAACTTTCACATAGGTCAGTCCCCTTAGCAATAATGGAATACAATAATTCTCGCCCATGCAATAATGGAATACAATAATTCTCGTTCATGCAATATTAGAATACAATAATTCTCGTCCATGCAATATTAGAATACAATAATTCTCGTCCATGCAATATTAGAATACAATAATTCTCGTCCATGCAATATTAGAATACAATAATTCTCGTCCATGCAATATTAGAATACAATAATTCTCGTCCATGCAATATTAGAATACAATAATGATAAGTAGATGAATACAACACATATTCAACGCCAAGGAATCTTTAGTCAATCAGTGACCTTTAAAATTCAACACATAGCTTATAAATAGGAGAGAGTATATATGATAATCAACACATCAACCTTGATAGAAAGTATCCACAATGGAGACAGTAGATAATAAAATTATAGTTCTTCACGTTCAGCCATGAAAGGTGTTTATTCTACGATGTTTGATCACAGCTCTTGGTCCCATGAAAGGTGTTTATTCTACGATGTTTGATCACAGCTCTTGGACTAAACTTCTTTCAGAACTAAGGGACTGATTGCTTTCTTTGATGCCTCTCCATGTGAAGATCTCTTGAAGCTGAGGGACTGATTACCTTATCTTCAACTGTTTTCATTTTGTAAGCTCTGTATTGAACTGAATAACCCATAACTGGCGCAATATTTTCATATTATTCAGGCGTTTCACATGTGTCTAGTTTATGTAATTCTAGTCATGGTTTATTCCTATTATCAGTGTGACACATACCAGATGCTATGATAAGAGAACAGCAGGATAACCGGGGCACTATAATCTTACATACTCATAAAAGAACTGTATGACATAAGAAAGCTCAAAGCTACTCAGTAATGGATAGGATTACTTACGTGATCAGGAGAGACGTGTTGGGTGAAGGGAAATGATAATGAAAAAAAATAACTAATATAGAAGAGATATTTCCTCGTCACAAAATTTATCCCAATTGCAGCTGGATATCTGATTCCCAGGTGAAGCTGACATGAATTCACCTTTATTAAGTCTCCCTATCAAACTCTTGCATAATCAGGAAATGAACATAACAAGGGCATAAAATTACATCTCTGATATCAACGTACCATAACTTTTTCCTTCCTCTGTTAACACAGACGGGGACTCGTATGTATTTTTTTATTTTCCCTTTGTTCAACTTCAGCTGATGAGTGAGACGCGACTTTGCACTCGCAATGGTAGCTCTCCCTCCCCTCGGTACTAAGTTGAATGGTAGCTCTCCCTCCCCTCGGTACTAAGTTGAATGGTAGCTCTCCCTCCCCTAGGTACTAAGTTGAAGTGTTCAGGCACAGGAGAAGGGCAAGACAAACAGGAAACCCAACAGTAACAAATTATCTGTCATTGAAATTAAACTTTCTCTTTCTAATTTTTATGCGAAGTTTGTTTGACTTAGGAAAAAGTTGAGGTTACATTTTCTGGATTAGTGTGAGAATGAGAGCGGGTGAGAAGTGCCTCATTTTTAACCGATAATTTAGCGAATTTCAACAAGTTATTGTCATGATATAAATTTCTGGATTGCCAGTATGTATTTTACATGTTTATGCCGATCTGTCAGTTTTAGCTAATAGAATAACGATCGTTTTTACAAAATACTCCGAAAGCAAATTCATTGTTACAGTTTCTCCGCTATAACCAATCTAAAAAAATCTAATTAAATTTAGGCTGCATTCAGTTACGTTGGGAAAAGTTATGCTGAATTATTATATAATTATAACATGTTTCTGTACATTAAATGGTTGAGTTTCAATGAATAATTTACATATTTTATGCATAATGATCCATAAAAATACATCTATCAATGAACAAGAAAAAATTATAGGTATTTTACATTGTTTGCTTAGATATTCCTATAATCCATGAGATACTGACTGCTTGTTCCCACACCTTAATAAACAGTGCACTTCTTACTGATTCTCAAACCTCATTGCTGTTGTCAAATTTAAATTATTCCATATCAGTGAATGAGCCAGTCCATTAAGTTTGTTCGTTCGGTACCAATGTATTTGAAACATGTATATGAAACATGTATATGAAACATGTAAATGAAACATGTATATGAAACATAAGACTGAATGATAGACTGAGCAGGTACTATAATTTCAGTATAGATAAAATTGAATATGGAGGTGTCGTCGTCCAGGGCTGTGATCATTATTATCAGCTAATTTTATAAGTAAACTAAATAGAAATCTCATTTGTAATAAACACTAAAAATATCATCTGGCATTTTTGTTTATTTTGATCCATGTTACACATTGTGGTAAGAAAGTGCCATGTACCATAAAAATAAATTTTGAGGTGTGATCATATATATATTATAAATATTTTATATGCACTCACACAAAATATTTTTATGATTAAATTACCTTAGATACCTAATTACAGACATAGAAACTCAAGACTCAGAGTCGTTCAACTAATATACTACCCAAGCTTTTATATCCTTTTACTCATGTGCAAGTTAACTGTTTTACCATATTGTATTACTACTGCTACTACTACTACTACTACCACTAGTATTACACCTCACTCTAAGCCTATATATACCCTCTGTGTCCCTATACTGTTTGTAATGGCTTGATAAAGCTCCTGGAGAGCGAAACGTTGCCACAATAAAATGTCACATTAGTTGCACTTGTGTCCTTTTACTTTACATACAGTATACATAGATCATGTGGATGTCAACTAATGTGTTGAACTTTTCAAAGAATTGTTAACTATCTGAGAATATATAATGATAAGAATAACACTGAATACTATCATGTGCATAAACAGTAATTCTTCAAGTTATTCATTAGCCTAGTCATATTTAAATAAAAAGTTCATCATCACCACGTGTATATATGTTTATCATTACCATAAGAAGTTTTCATCTTCGTCTGAACTTTCACCATTTTGCTCTTACTGATTGCGAAAAGGATTTAGGAGTTCTGGTTAGCAGTAATCTGAAACCAAGACAACAGTGCATTAGTGTTCGCAATAAAACTAGCAGAATTCTTGGCTTCATATCTAGAAGTATAAATAATAGAAGTCTTCGGATTGTTCTTCAACTCTATATATCCTTGGTTAGGCCTCATTTAGGCTATGCTGCACAGTTCTGGTCACTGTATTACAGAATGGATATAAATGCTCTGGAAAACGTACGAAGGAGAATGACAAAGTTGATCCCCTGAATCAGAAATCTTCCAAGTGAGGACAGACTGAGGACCCTGAATCTGCACTCTCTCTGTTATCATCTCATATATTGTCCCTCGTTTGTCACTGACAAGCATCCGTGTTGTAGCCAATTTGCCCTTCTTACAGTCAAAAAAAAAAAGAAATTGTAATAGGGCTTCGGGATAAGAATGGCCTAATATATCCAAGAAGTATCTGTGACAGCAATCTCAACCTGAGGACACTGGAGGACACTGGAGGACACTGCAGGACACTGGAGGACACTGCAGGACACTGGAGGACACTGGGGGACACTGGAGGACACTGCAGGACACTGGAGGACACTGGGGGACACTGGAGGACACTGGAGGACACTGGAGAACACTGGAGGACACTGGGGGACACTGGAGGACACTGGAGGACACTGCAGGACACTGGAGGACACTGCAGGACACTGGAGGACACTGGAGAACACTGGAGGACACTGCAGGACACTGGAGGACACTGCAGGACACTGGAGGACACTGGAGGACACTGGAGAACACTCGAGAACACTGGAGGACACTGGAGGACACTGGAGGACACGGGACACTGGAGGACACTGGAGACACGGAGGACACTGAGGACACTGGAGGACACTGAGAACACCCCGAGAACACTGGGGGACACTGGAGGACACTGGAGGACCCCTGGAGGACACTGGAGGACACTGGAGGGCACTGGAGGACACTGGAGAACACTCGAGAACACTGAGGACACAGGGAGGACACTGGAGGACACTGGAGGACACTGGAGAACACCGAGAACACTGGAGGACACTGGAGAACACTCGAGAACACTGGAGGACACTGGAGGACACTGGAGGACACTGGAGGACACTGGAGGACACTGGAGAACACTCGAGAACACTGGAGGACACTGGAGGACACTGGAGGACACTGGGGGACACTGGAGAACACTCGAGGGAAAACTGGAGGACACTGGAGGACACTGGAGGACACTGGAGGACACTGGAGGACACTGGGGGACACTGGAGGACATGGGGAAAAACTCGAGAACACTGGAGGACACTGGAGGACACTGGAGGACACTGGAGGACACTGGAGGACACTGGAGAACACTGGAGGACACGGAGGACACTGGAGGACACTGGGAGGACACTGGAGGACACTGGAGAACACTGGAGGACACTGGGGACACTGGGGGACACTGGAGGACACTGGAGGACACTGGAGGACACTGGAGAACACTGGAGGGCACTGGAGGACACTGGAGGGAAATGGAGGACACTGGAGGACACTGGAGGACACTGGAGGACACTGGAGAACACTCGAGAACACTGGAGGACACTGGAGGACACTGGAGGACACTGGAGGACACTGGAGGACACTGGAGAACACTGGAGGGCACTGGAGGACACTGGAGGACACTGGAGGACACTGGAGAACACTGGAGGACCTGGAGGACACTGGAGGGCACTGGAGGACACTGGAGGACACTGGAGGACACTGGAGGACACTGGAGAACACTGGAGGACACTGGAGGACACTGGAGGACAACCCGAGAACACTGGAGGACACTGGAGGACACTGGAGGACACTGGAGGACACTGGAGGACACTGGAGGACACTGGAAAACACTGGAGGGCACTGGAGGACACTGGAAACACTGAGGACACTGGAGGACACTGGAGGACACTGGGAACACTGGAGGACACTGGGGGACACTGGAGGACACTGGAGAACACTGGAGAACACTGGAGAACACTGGAGGACACTGGAGGACACTGGAGAACACTGGAGAACACTGGAGGACACGGGGAACACTGGAGGACATTGGGGACCTGGAGGACACTGGAGAACACTGTAGAACACTGGAAAAACACTGGGGGAACACTGGAGGACACTGGGGGGACACTGGAGAACACTGGAGAACACTGGAGGACACTGGAGAACACTGGAGGACACTGGAGGACACTGGAGAACACTGGAGAACACTGGAGGACACTGGAAAACACTGGAGGACACTGGAGAACACTGGAGGACACTGGAGGACACTGGAGGACACTGGAGGACACTGGAGGACACTGGAGAACACTGGAGGACACTGGAGGACACTGGAGAACACTGGAGGACACTGGAGGACACTGGAGGACACTGGAGAACACTGGAGGACACTGGAGGACACTGGAAGAACACTGGAGGACACTGGAGGACCCTGGAGGACACTGGAGGACACTGGAGGACACTGGAGGACACTGGAGGGCACTGGAGGACACTGGAAAAACACTGGAGGACACTGGAGGACAAAAGGAGGGCACTGGAGGACACTGGAGAACACTGGGGGACACTGGGAAAAACTGGAGAACACTGGAGGACACTGGAGGACACTGGAGGGCACTGGGAACACTGGAGGACACTGGAGGACACTGGAGAACACTGGAGGACACTGGAGGACACTGGAGGACACTGGTGGACTGGAGGACACTGGAGGACACTGGAGAACACTGGAGGACACTGGAGGACACTGGAGGACACTGGAGAACACTGGAGGACACTGGAGGACACTGGAGAACACTGGAGGACACTGGAGGACACTGGAGGACACTGGAGAACACTGGAGAACACTGGAGGACACTGGAGAACACTGGAGGACACTGGAGGACACTGGAGGACACTGGAGGACACTGGAGGACACTGGAGGGCACTGGAGACACGGGGGAACACTGGAGGACACTGGAGGACACTGGAGAACACTGGAGGACACTGGAGGACACTGGAGGACACTGGAGAACACTGGAGGACACTGGAGGACACTGAGAACACTGGAGGGCACTGGAGGGCACTGGAGGACACTGGAGGACACTGGGGGACACTGGAGAACACTGGAGGACACTGGGGACACTGTAGGACTGGGAGGGTATTTGATAACCACGAACAAAATACGAAAGAATTGACAAGGTAAACAAGTACGGACAGTTTCAGAGATCTCATATAGGAACAAAAAGGCATAGTGGAAGATGAAGAAAAGGATGAATCATAGGGATTTTTATGAAGTAATTCTTCAGCCTCTGAGTTGTCAGAAGTGAAACAATCTGAGAGTAAAGTGCGAGATATCGATGTATTTATTATTTCAAAAAGATGTACGACAAGGCTCTCAAGAGTGGATGTAGTAGCGACCAGCAAAGAGGCGGGGCAGGAGCTGTTAATCGACCTCTGCAAGCTTATATAGTGAATATACAGTCATGAACACACACACACACACACACACACACACACACACCCCACACACACACACACACACACACACACACACACACACACGACCCGAAACTGCTGTATAGCCACATTAGGAGGAAGACAACAGTCAAGGACCAGGTGATAAGGCTGAGGAAAGAAGGTGGAGAACTCACAAGAAACGATCAAGAGGTATGTGAGGAGCTCAACACGAGATTTAAGGAAGTATTTTTCAATAGAGACAGGAAGGACTCTGAGGGGACAGACCAGATGGGGACACCAACAAGGAATACACCAACAAGTGTTGGACGACATACATACAGATGAGGGGGAGGTGAAGAAAACTGCTAAGGGACATCGATACCTCAAAGGCAATGGGACCGGACAACATCTCTCCGTGGGTCCTTAGAGAGGGAGCAGATATGTTGTGCTACCACTTACCACAATCTTCAACACATCCCTGGAAACTGGGCAACTACCGAGGTATGGAAGACGGCAAATGTAGTTTCCCATTTTCAAAAAAGGAGACAGAAAAGAGGCACTAAACTATAGACCTGTGTCATTGACGTGTATAGTATGCAAAATTATGGAGAAGATTATCAGGAGAGAGTGCTGGAGCACCTGGAACGGAACAGGAGTATAAATGCCAACCAGCACGGATTCACGGAAGCAAATCCTGTGTCACAAACCTTCTGGAGTTTTATGATAAATAACAGAAGAAAAGACAAGAGAAGAGGGTGGGTTGTTTGGGCATCTTCTTGGACTGCAAGAAGGTCTTTGACACAGTTCCTCACAAGAGATTAGTGCAGAAGCTAGAGCATCAGGCGCATAAAACAGGAAGGGCACTGCATGGATCAGAGAATCCCTGACAGGGAGGCAACAACGAGTCATGGTACGTAATGATGTATCACTTTTTGGGCACCTTTTGACGAGCGGGGTCCCACAGGGTCGGTCCTAGGACCAGTGCTATTTTTGGTATATGTGAACGACATGAGGGAAAGGGTTAGACTCAGAAGTGTCCCTTTTTGCAGATGAGGGGAAGTTAATGAGGAGAATTAAATCTGATGAGGACCAGCAGGACTTCAAAGAGACCGGGACAGACTGGACACCTGGTCCAGCAAATGGCTTCTCAAATTTTAATCCTGCCAAATGCAAAGTCATGAAGATAGGGGGAAAGGGGACAGAAGACCACAGACAAGTATAGGGGTAGGTGGGCCCAAAAACTGGGAAACCTCACTCAAGGAGAAAGATCTGGGGGGAGTATAACACCGAGCATGTCCCCCGGAAGCACACATCAATCAGATACTGCTGCAGCATATGGGCGCCTGGCAAACCTGAGAACACATTCCGACACCTTAGTAAAAGGGAAACATTCAAGACACTGTACACCGTGTATGTCAGCCCATACTGGAGTATGCAGCACCTGTTTTGGAACCCGCACTTGAAAAAAGCACGTCAAGAACTAGAAAAGTACAAAGGTTTGCAACAAGGTTAGTTCCAGAGCTAAGGGGAATGTCCTATGAAAAAGATTAAGGGAAATCGGCCTGACGACACTGGAGGACAGGAAAGGGGCAGGGGAGACATGATAACGACATATAAAAAACTGCGTGGAATAGACAAGGTGGACAAGGACAGGATGTTCCAGGGAGGGTACACAGAAACAAGAGGCCACAATTGGAAGTTGAAGACACGAATGAGTCAGAGAGATAGTAGGAAGTATTTCTTCAGTCATAGAGTTGTAAGGCAGTGGAATAGCCTAGAAAATGACGTAGTGGAGGCAGGAACCATACACAGTTTTTAGACGAGGTTTGATAAAGCTCATGGAGCGGGGAGAGAGAGGGCCTAGTAGCAACCGGTGAAGAGGCGGGTCCAGGAGCTAGGACTCGACCCCTGCAACCACAAATAGGTGAGTACAAATAGGTGAGTACATACACACACTCCCCGTGGGTCCTTAGAGAAGGAGCAGAGATGCTGTGCGTGCCCTTAACCACAATCTTCAATACATCCCTTGAAACTGGCAACTACCTGAGATATGGAGGACGGCAAATGTAGTCCCCATTTTTAAGAAAGGAGACAAACGAGGCACTAAACTACAGATCAGTGTCTCTGACGTGTATAGTATGCAAAGTCATGGAGAAGATTATCAGGAGAGTGGTGGAGCACCTGGAACAGAACAAGACTATAAATGACAACCAGCATGGATTCATGGAATGCAAATCCTGTGTCACAAACCTTCTGGAGTTTTATGACAAGGTAACAAAAGTAAGACACGAGAGAGAGGGGTGGGTAGATTGCATTTTCCTGGATTGCAGAAAGGCCTTCGACACAGTTCCTTACAAGATATTAGTGCAGAAGCTGGAGGATCAGGCACATATAACAGGGAAGGCACTGCAATGAATCAAAGAATACCTGACAGGGAGGCAACAACGAGTCATGGTATGTGAAGAGGTATCACAGTGGGCGCCTGTGACGAGCGGAGTCCCACAGAGGTCAATTCTAGGACCAGTGCTGTTTTTGATATATGTGAATGACATGATGGAAGGGATAGACTCAAAAATAGCCCTATTCGCAGATGATGTGAAGTTAATGAGAAGAATTAAATCAGATGAGGATGAGGCAGGACTGCAAAGAGACCTGGACAGACTGGACTCGTGGTCCAGGAACTGGCTTCTCGAATTCAACCCTGCCAAATGCAAAGTCATGAAGGTTGCGGAAGGGCAAAGAAGACAGTAGACAGAGTATAGGCTAGGTGGACAAAGACTACAAACCTCCCTCAAGGAGAAAGATCTTGGGGTGACCATAACACCGAGCACGTCTCCAGAGGCACATATCAACCAGATAACTGCTGCAGCATATGGGAGCCTGGCAAACCTGAGAATAGCGCTCCGATACCTTAATAAGGAATCGTTCAAGACACTGTACACTGTGTACGTCAGGCCCATACTGGAGTATGCAGCACCTGGTCAAGCACGTCAAGAAGTTAGAGAAAGTACAGAAGTTTGCAACAAGGCTAGTTCCAGAGATAAGGGGAATGTCCTACGATGAAAGGTTGAGGAAAATCGGTCTGACGGCACTGGAGGACAGAAGGGCCAGGGGAGACATGATAACGACATACAAGATACTGCGGGGAATAGATAAGGTGGACAGAGACAGGATGTTCCAGAGGGGGGACTCAGAAACAAGGGGTCACAATTGGAAGCTGAAAACAGACGAGTCACAGGGATGTTAGGAAGTATTTCTTCAGCCCATTGAGTCGTCAGGAAGGGAATAGCCTAGCAAATCAGTGAAGAGGCGGTGCCAGGAGGGGGGAAGTCTGCCCCTGAAAGGCTAATTGGGAAAAGAAAATTAGGTGAGTCCCACACCAGTGCTTTTCTTGGTAAAATGTGAATGACGGAGGGAAAGGGGTTTAGATCAAAAGGGTGTCCCTGTTCGAAAAATGATGTAAAATTTTTAAAAAGAAGAAAAAATTTCAGATGAGAACGGTTTGGACTACAAAGAGACCTGGACAAAACTGGACACGTGGTCCAGCAATTTGGCTTCCGAATTCATCCTGGCAAATGCAAAGTCATGAATTGGGGGAAGGGGAAAAGAAGCCCGCAGACGGATGGGTTTAATTGGACTGAAAACCTCGTCACTGGAAAAAAAATGGTAAAAAATCCCGCCACAAGGGAAAATATAAATATTTTTGGCAGTATAATGGGGGATCCTTTTTTTGCCCACCGTTTCGCCCAACAGTGGGCTTTTTAAAAGTCAAAAACAGTTTGTGTTTATTTTTTCCAAACCTCACTAAAGGAGAAAGTTTTTGGGGGCCGACCTTAACCCCGGGAGCATGTCTCCGGAAAACCCATAAACCAGAAATGCTCCCGCATATGGGGTCTGGAAAACCCTGAGAATTGCTTTCCCGTTTCCTTAGTAAGGAATCGTTCAAGACACTGTCCCACTGGGAAAGTCAAAACCCAAAATGGGGTATCCCAGCACCAGTTTGGAACCCACACCTGGTTTAAACAAATTCAAGAAATTAGAGGAAAATGCAAAGGTTTTGCAACCCAAAGGGTAGTTCGGAGCTTTAGGGGAAAAGTCCTACGATGAAAGATTAAAGGGGAAAAAGGGGCCTTTATGACAAAGGAGGGGCAGGAGGGTTAGGGGAGGGAAAGATAACGACATACAAAATAGTGCGGGGGTAATAGGCAAGGTGGGGCAGAGAAAGGATGTTTCCCGAGGGGGACCAGAAAAAAGGGTTTACAATTTGGGAAACTGGAAATGGGCGAGGGCACCGGGAGGGTTGGAAATATTTCTTCAGCCCGAGAGTTGTAAAGGAAAATGGAAAAGCTAGCAAGTGATGTAGTGGGGTTTTTAAAACGAGGTTTTGCAAAGTCAGGGAGGAGGGCAGAGAGAGGACCTGTAGTGATCAGTAAAGGGGGGGGAGGAGTGATTGCCCCTTGTTAGTGGTACTCCTAAACAAACACAACAAAAGTTTAAGTAAAAGGGTGGGAAGGTTAGATTGACTATTTTTTTGTATAATGGTTCACATTTCCACAAAGATTGTACCTAGAAGATAAGGGTTTTTACAATGGTCAGAGAAATCCCGTCAGGAAGGAGATGGTACAGACGGGGGAATGGGGGTTAGTGCTGTGGGTTAATAGTGCGTCCTGCTTGCTGTTTCTTGTGTATGGAATGAATAAACATAGTTCGGGTGTTTTTTGAGACGACTGAAATTTTGGAGAAAAAAGGGAAGGGGTAGATAAGCCTAGGGGACTGGAAGCTAAATTTCTAAGGGTTCCTGAGTTTAACCCACTTTTGGGAAGTCTTAAACTGAGAAGGAAACTTGGGTGGTTGGGGATAAGGGGTGAACCTCATAAAAAAGGATTGGGTCGAGCATTATATGAGCAAATATTAACGCTGAGATTTAGGTTAAAACTAAATGTTTTCGAAAATAAGTGAGGAGGTTTATCCTGGACTGGAGGCAGAAGACATGGACACTGTATGACATATAATTTATGAAGGTTACAAGTGGTACGAGGCCCAGAATGTTTCAATGGTAGGGGTTCACAAGGGAAAGCGGGACCTAAGAAGTTGGACTGGGAATTCTTGCCAGGTTTGGAATAATAAATGGAGAGTATTTAGTGATGCAGGCCCTACTTATTTTAAAAAAGAGGTACGTAGGGTCTTGACGGAAGAGGATGCATATAGACCTGAAAGACTATAACACTGGTAAAATGATGTAAAAAGAGAACTCGCCTATTTTTGCTTTACATTATATTTTTAAAGTTTTAAACCCCAAATATATATAATATGGTCGATTAAATTAGAAGTAGCTGAAGGGTTTATAGAAGGTTGTAGTGAAATAAATTCTTTTTATAAAAAAGGGAAGTAGTTAAAATTGGGAATACGACTAAATTTTAAGAGATTAAATAGTGGTAAGAATGTATACATTAGGGATACTTATTGTAACTAGATTAAACTGGAAGTCTAAAATAAGTTTGTATTGAAAGGAGACCAGATAAACATTAATAAGATGTACAATAGTAATAGTGTAAATAGTAATAATATAATAATATTAATATATTCTGAAGTTAGTACAAGGTATATAGTTACTACACAAGGGACATGTAGTATAAAAAGCCCTTGTTATAAAGAGAATTAGGAAATTAGGTAACAGGATGAAAACCCCCAAGTGACTAAAAGGTATATTATAATGGGTGAATAAGGACATCAGGAGGTAAGGAAACACGGCCAATGTTTCCCTTGCGGGAATGAACCACGGACCTCAGCGAGCAAAGCAAGGCTTTTCCCTCCAAGGCACGGGTCACCAAGAGCCTTCATATTTGAAGTTTAAAAAAATTATTAAATTCATATGGATATCTAAAATACTTCTGAAATTCGAGAAAGGAAAAAAACCATATCAAAATGAAGTGGAAGAAAATAACAAAGTTTTTTTAAATAAAGGAATAAAAGGGGGTCATAAAGCGAGAAATTAATTTTTGTTAAAGGCGATGAACAAAGAAACCTGAGACATAAACCCAACTGTTCTGTAATGACTATAACCAAATAATCTGCTGTCTGTCACTCAACTAATCCGACGGTTTATTAGTCAAATAAGTGAATAAACACAGTAAAAGCCGATGAGTTATAAGGGAGTTTAGAGAGAGTGCAAGCTAAGGTGTTCATCATAGATTTAGTAGTATACTAGTGTGGGAAATGTAGTGTTTACTAGTGTGGGTACTGGTAGTGTTATACTAGTGTGGGTACTGGTAGTGTTATACTGTGTGGGTACTGGTGTGTTATACTAGTGTGGGTATGGAGTGTTTTTACTAGTGTGGGTAATGGTAGTGTTATACTAGTTTTGGGTACTGGTAGTGTTATATAGTGTGGGTACTGGTAGTGTTTACTAGTGTGGGTACTGGTAGTGTTTATACTAGTGTGGGTATGGTTAGTGTTTACTAGTGGGGTACTGGTAGTGTTATACTAGTGTGGGTACTGGTAGTGTTATACTAGTGTGGGTACTGGTAGTGTTATACTAGTGTGGGTACTGGTAGTGTTATACTAGTGTGGGTACTGGTAGTGTTATACTAGTGTGGGTACTGGTAGTGTTATACTAGTGTGGGTACTGGTAGTGTTATACTAGTGTGGGTACTGGTAGTGTTATACTAGTGTGGGTACTGGTAGTGTTATACTAGTGTGGGTACTGGTAGTGTTATACTAGTGTGGGTACTGGTAGTGTTATACTAGTGTGGGTACTGGTAGTGTTATACTAGTGTGGGTACTGGTAGTGTTATACTAGTGTGGGTATGGTAGGGGTTTACTAGTGGGGGGGTACTGGTAGTTTTATACTAGTGTGGGTACTGGTAGTGTTATACTAGTGTGGGTACGGGTTTGTGTTATATTGTGTGGGTACTGGTAGTGTTATACTAGTGTGGGTACTGGTAGTGTTTTTACTAGGGGTGGGTACTGGTAGTGTTATACTATGTGGGTACTGGTAGTGTTTATACTAGTATGGGTACAGGTAGTGTTATACTAGTATGGGTACTGGTAGTGTTTACTAGTAGGGGTACTGGTAGTGTTATACTAGTATGGGTATGGTAGTGTTATACTAGTATGGGTACTGGTAGTTTTTATATAGTATGGGTACTGGTAGTGTTATACTAGTATGGGTATGGTAGTGTTATACTAGTGTGGGTACTGGTAGCTTTTGTCTAGTATGGGTAATGGTAGTTTAAATACTAAAATAGTTACTGGTAGTGTTATATAGTAGGGTTGTACTGGTAGTGTTATATAGTGTGGGTACTGGTAGTGTTGTATAGTAGGGGTTACTGGTAATGTTTTTACTAGTATGGGTATGGTATGTGTTATATTGGCAGGGGGTAACTGGTAGTGTTTATTAGTACGGGGTACTTGTAGTTTTTATACTAGTGTGGGTAGGGTAGTGTTATACTAGTGTGGGTACTGGTAGTGTTATTACTAGTATGGGTACGGGTTTAGTGTTAAAATAGTATGGGTACTGGTAGTGTTATACTAGTATGGGTACTGGTAGTGTTATACTAGTGTGGGAACTGGTAGTGTTTTACTAGTGTGGGTACTGGTAGTGTTAAAATAGTGTGGGTACGGGTAGTTTTTATACTAGTATGGGACTGGCAGTGTTATACTATTTGTGGGGTACTGGTAGTGTTATACTAGTGTGGGTATGGTAGTGTTAAAATAGTTGTGGGTACTGGTAGTGTTTTACTAGTATGGGTACTGGTAGTGTTATACTGATGGAAACTGGTAGTGTTATATTATCTATGCTTACTGGTTGTGTTATACTGTTTTTGGGTACTGGTAGTGTTTATTAGTATGCTTATGGTAGTGTTTACATAGTATGGGTACTGGTAGTGTTTTTATTGTATGCTTAATGGTAGTTTTTAACTGTTTTGGGTACGGGTTTAGTATTATCTAGTATGGGTACTGGTAGTGTTATACTAGTATGGGTACTGGTAGTGTTTTTATAGTATGGGTATGGTAGTGTTGTACTGTATTGGTACTGGTTAGTGTTAATAGTATGGGTATGGTAGTGTTGTACTAGTATTGGTACGGGTAGTGTTGTACTGTATGGGTACTGGTAGTGTTGTACTACTAGGGTACTGGTAGTGTTTTACTACTATGGGTACTGGTAGTGTTATACTAGTATGGGTACTGGTAGTGTTATACTAGTATGGGTTATGGTAGTGTTGTACTGGGTATGGGTACTGGTAGTGTTGTACTAGTATGGGTACTGGTAGTGTGTTATTTGGTATGGGTACTGGTAGTGTTGTACTAGTTTTGGGGTACTGGTAGTGTTATATAGATGGGTACTGGTATGTTGTATTATTTATGGGTACGGGTTTTGTGTTTTACTAGTATGGGTACGGGTTTGTGTTATACTAATATGGGTACTGGTAGTGTTATACTAGTATGGGTACTGGTAGCGTTGTTACTAGTATGGGTTCTGTAGTGTTATCTAGTATGGGTGTGGTAGTTTTTATACTAGTATGGGTACTGGTAGCTTTTTACTAGTATGGGTACTGGTAGTGTTGTACTAGTATGGGTACTGGTAGTGTTGTACTAGTATGGGTACTGGTAGTGTTGTACTAGTATGAGAACTGGTAGTGTTGTACTAGTATGGGTACTGGTAGTGTTTATATTTGTATGGGTACTGGTGCTGTTATACTAGTATGGGTAGGGTTTAGTGTTTTTCCTAGTTTTGGTACTGGTAGTGTTGTACTATTATGGGTACTGGTAGTGTTGTTACTAGTATGGGTCCCGGTAGTTTTTATACTAGTATGGGTACTGGTAGGTTTACTAGTATGGGTACTGGTAGTGTTATACTAGTATGGGTACTGGTACTGTTATACTAGTATGGGTATTGGTAGTGTTATACTAGTGTGGGTACTGGTAGTGTTGTACTAGTATGGGTACTGGTAGTGTTATACTAGTATGGGTACTGGTACTGTTATATTAGTATGGGTACTGGTAGTGTTATGCTGTTTGTGTTGTTGTTTGTCCGTCGATTCGACGAGGACCATCTAGTCATCCTGGGGTCGAAGTTGGTGGGTACGCAGATGACTTGTCAGGCCAATCCGCGCACGAAACGTTCTCTGGCAGTGTGGACAGGGAAGGGTGGCGGCATCGAGGGCTCTGATGGCTCTGGTCTTCCTCGCCTGCCTGCGCTGCTCAGCTAGTGATATTCTGCTTGCCTCGCAGGATGTTGCCCCTTTCTGGACAACTGCTCGCCAGTCATTCCTGTCCTGAGCTATCAGCTCCCACATGGTGTGGTTGATGTTGAAAGATTTCAGAGCAGTCTTAAGGGTGTCCTTGTAGCGCTTCTTTTGACCTTGAGAGCGCTTTCCATGCTGCAGTTCGCCAAACAAGAGTTTCTTTGGCAGCCGGTGGTCTGGCATGCGAGCAACGTGACCTGCCAGCGAAGCTGTGTCTGCTTTAGGATGGTGTAGATGCTAGGCAGGCCAGCTTTTAGTCAGCACTTCTGTGTCTGGGATCTTATTTGCCATTTGATGCCGAGAATTTTTCTGAGCCTTTGTGGTGTGGAAAGTGGTTCCACTTTCTGACGTGACGTTTGTAGACATTTCCAGGTTTCGCAGCCATAGAGAAGTGTGGGTGAGGACTATGGCTCTGTACACCTTGATCTTGGTGCTTGGGGGTGATGCTCTTGGGTTCCCATAATTTTGTGGAGCCTGCCGAAGGTGGCATGGATTTGGCAAGTCTGGATTTTCCCTAATCATCGATGACAAACGTTTCTGGAAAGGGTACTGCCGGGTAGGTAAATTTGTCTACGGCGTTCAGTCGCTGCCGTTGATGGTGATGTTTGGCTCAACTACGTCTTTCCCGGGCAGGTGGGGGCATCACTTCGTCTTCGTTGTACTGATTGTCAGCCCGAAGTTGTTGCAAGCGACAGAGAACTTGTCAAAATGCTGCATGGCGGCTTTGAAGCAGCGTTGAGGGCGCAGTCATCAGAAAATGCAGGTCATTGATGGTGTCAGTTGCACCCTTGGTTTTTGCTTGAACCCTCCTGAGGTTAAAGAAGACCCATCTGTTACAGTACCTGATGCCGATTACTGCGTCTGTGTCCTGAATGCGTCTGTAAGCATGGCCGAGAACATCGGCTGAACAGGGTGGGAGCAAGCACGCAGCCTTGTTTCACTCCTTTTGAGACTGGGAATGGTTTAGAGTCTCCCCGTTGCCTTGGACTCGGGCCCAACATTTCATCGTGAAGTTGGCGTACAATGGCGATGAACGTCTTTGGGCAGCCGTACTTCGCCATGATTCTCCAAAGGCCCTCTTACTAAGGGTTGTGAAGGCCTTGGTCAGATCGACGTGGTGGAGTAAAAGTCGGCGTTCTGTTCCTGACATTTCCCCTGTAGCTGTCTAGCAGCGAACACCATGTCGATATTCCGAGATCTTTCCGGAAGCCGCACTGGCTTTCAGGTAGGAGTCCTTGCTCTAGATGTTCGTTGAGCCGATTGGTAGAACTTTTAGCCAGGGTTTTGCCTGGGGATGGAGAGCAGGGAGATACCACGGTGGTTGTCGCATGCCTGGCAGTTTCCTTTTCGTTTGTAGAGATGCATGATGGAAGCATCTTTAAAGTCCTGAGGAAATGTCTCGTGCTGCCATACAAGCTGGAAGAGTTGGTTAAGTTTCTCTACCAATGCCACTCCGCCTTCTTTGTAGACTTCAGCTGGGATGGCGTTAGACCCGGGAGCTTTGCCACTGGACAGTTGACGTATTGCTTGCTGAGTCTCCTCCAAAGTGGGAATGGCATTCAGCGTCTCGTTGATCGGAATCTGAGGTAGACGTTCGATGGCTTCATCGTTGATAGTGGATGGACGGTTCAGTACCCATACTAGTGTTATACTAGTATGGGTACTGGTAGTGTTGTACTAGTATGGGCACTGGTAGATTAATGCTAGAATAGTTACTGTTAGTGTTATACTAGTATGGGTACTGGTAGTGTTATACTAGTATGGGTACTGGTAGTGTTGTGCTAGTATGGGTACTGGTAGTGTTATACTAGTATGGTTACTGGTAGTGTTATACTAGTATGGGTACTGGTAGTGCTGTACTAGTATGGGTATTGGAAGTGATATACTAGTATGGGTACTGGTAGTGTTATACTAGTATATGTACTGGTAGTGTTATACTAGTATGGGAACTGCAGTGTTATACTAGTATGGGTACTGGTAGTGTTATACTAGTATGGGTAGGTAGTGTTGTACTAGTATGGGTACTGGGATGTTATACTAGTATGGGTACTGGTAGTGTTATACTAGTATGGATACTGGTGTGTTATACTAGTATGGGTACGGGAGTGTTATACTGTATGGGTATGGTAGTTATACTATATGGGTCTGGTGGTTTTACTTGTTGGGGTTTTTAGTGTTTTCTAGTATGGGTATGGTAGTTTGTATAGTAGGGGACTGGTATGTTTTACTAGTTGGGTCTGGTAGTGTTTTAAATAGTTTTGGGTTTGGTGTTTATATGAATGGGCTGGTAGTGTTTGTACTGTATGGGGACTGGTAGTGTTTTTTTCTGTATGGGTACTTGTAGTGTTGTACTGTATGGGTAAGGTAGTGTTTTTACTAGGATGGGTATGGTAGGTATAATAGTATGGGTCTGGTTTTGTTGTATGTATGGGTACTGGTGTGTTTAATAGTATGGGTATGGTAGTGTTATACAAGTTGGGTACTGGTGTGTTATACTGAATGGGTATGATAGGTTTACTAGTATGGGGACTGGCGTGTTTACTAGAATGGGACTGGTAGTGTTTAAAATATGTGGGTATGGTAGTGTTATATAGTTGGGTACTGGTAGTGTTATAAAGTATGGGTATTGGTTGTGGTTTTCACTAGTATGGGTGTGGTAGTGTTTATAGTATGGGTACTGGTAGTGTTATACTGTTGGGTTTCTGGGAGTGTTGTATGTATGAGTATGGTGTGTTGTCTAGTATGGGTATGGTAGTGTTTTCTGTATGGGTATGGTAGTGTTTTACTAGTATGGGTCTGGTAGTGTTATACTTAGGGTTTTGGTGTGTTTACAAAGTATGGGATGGTGTGTTTTACTGTATGGGTACTGTAGGTTATACAGTATGGGTTTGGTGTGTTATTAGGATGGGTACTGGTGGTTATATAGTAGGGTACTGGTATGTTGTAATAGTATTGGTATGGTAGTGTTTATAGTATGGGTAATGGTAGTGTTGTACTGTATGGGTACTGGTAGTATTGTACTATTTTGGTCTGGTAGTGTTTACTAGTATGGGTACTGGTAGTGTTTACTGTATGGGTACGGGTAGTGTTTTATTGTTAGGTATGGTAGTGTTGTATAGTATGGGTACTGGTAATGTTATATAGTATGGGTATGGTAGTTTTGTACTAGTATGGGAACTGTAGGTTAGTTAGTTGGGGATGGTGTGTTGTATTTGTATGGGGATGGTAGTGTTGTACTATATGGATATGGTATGTTATATAATATGGGTACTGGGGTGTTATACTACCTGGGTATGGTAGTGTTGTCTAGTATGGGTATGGTAGTTTTATACTGTAGGGGAAAATGGTTTTTGTTTACTAGTATGGGGATTGGTAGTGTTGTACTAGTAGGGTCTGGTAGTGTTATATAGTATGGGTATGGGTGTGTTACTAGTGTGGGTACTGGTAGTGTTATATAGTATGAGTTTTGGTAGTGTTATACTAGTAGGGTTATGGTAGTTTATCTAGTAGGGTATGGTGTGTTTGTACTAGTATGGGTCTGGTAGTGTTATACTGTAGGGGGTTTTGGGGGTTTATAGTATGGGTACTGGTCGTGTTGTATGTATGGGATGGTAGTGTTTATAGTATGGGATGGTGTGTTATTCTTTATGGGTACCCGGGAGTGTTATCTAGTATGGGACTGGATTTTTTTATAGTATGGGTACTGGTAGTGTTATAATAGTATGGGTACTGGTAGTGTTGTACTGTATGGGTACTGGTAGTGTCATACTGTTGGGTAATGGGAGTGTTTAAGATGGGTAATGGTGTGTTTACTAGTATGGGGGACTGGTAGTGTTTAATAGTATGGGTATGGAAGTGTTATATAGTATTTTACGGGGAGTGTTTATGTATGGGTATGGTAGTGTTATATACATTTTACTAGTATGGGTACTGGGGTGTTTTTATAGTATGGGTAATGATTTGTGTTTTTCTAGTATGGGGATGGTTTGTGATATAGTATGGGGGAAATGTATGTTATACTGTTGGGTACTGGTATGTTATATGTGTGGGGTATGGTAGTGTTATATAGTTTTTGGGGGCTGGAAGTGTTTTCTGTTGGTTATGGTAGTGTTATACTAGTATGGGTACTGGGGTGTTATAAGTATGTGTATGTATGGGTTGGTGTGGTGTACTGTATGGGTACTGGTGTGTTATACTAGTGTGGGTACTGGTAGTGTTTTACTAGTATGGGTACTGGAGTGTTTTACAAATTGGGTACGGTAGTGTTGTACAAGTAGGTACTGGGAGGTTATACTGTATGGGTACTGGTATGTTTATAGTGTGGGGTATGGTGTGGTTTTACTAGTGTGGGTATGGTTGTGTTATACTAGTATGGGCATGGTAGTGTTATGCTAGTATGGGTATGGTAGTGTGTGCTAGTATGGGTATTTTAGTGTTATATAGTAGGGGGTATGGTAGTGTTGTATGTATGGGTATGGGGTGTTATATAATATGGGTACTGTTGTGTTGTACTGTATGGGGGCTGGTAGTGTTTTACTGTATGGGTTGGTAGTGTTGTACTAGTAGGGTATTGGGAGTGTTATATAGTATGGGTATTGGGGTGTTGTTAGTATGGGTACTGGTAGTGTTTACTTAAAGGGTACTGGTAGTGTTATATAGTATGGGTACTTGTAGTGTTTTTGTGTGGGTACTGGTGGGTTTTTTACTAGTATGGGTACTGGTTTTTTATACTAGTATGGGTACTGGGGTTGTGTTTTTTACTAGATGGGTACTGGTGTGTTATACTGTTGGGTATGGTAGTTTTTACTGTATGGGTACTGGTAGTGTTATCTAGTTGGGTACTTGGTTGTACTGTTGGGTACTGGTGTGTTTACTAATATGGGGATGGTAGTTTATATAGTATGGGTACTTTTTGGTTAGACAGTATGGGTACTGGTAGGTTAATTTCTAGTATGGGTACTGGTGGGTTTACTGTTTTGGGATGGTAGTGTTTTATTGTTGGGGATGGTGTGTTGTATGATGGGTACTGGTAGTGTTGTTTTTGTATGGGTATGGTGTGTTGTCAGTAGGGTATGGGTTTTCGTTATATTTTTGTGGGTATGTAGTTTTATATAGAATGGGACTGGTAGTGTTAACTGTATGGGGCTGGTTGGGTTATACTATTTTGGGTACTGTAGTGTTGTACTGTAGGGGGGTGGAGGTTATACTAGTATGGGTATGGTAGTGTTGTTAGTATGGGTACTGGGAGTGTTATATAGTATGGGTTTGGTAGGTTTTTAGTATGGGTCTGGTAGTGTTAATAGTATGGGTATGGTTGTGCTATAATTTTTATGGGTACTGGTAGTGTTGTATAGTATGGGTATGGTTTTTGTTATATGGTATGGGTACTGGTGTTTTTATGTATTGGTACTGTGTGTTATATAGTATGGGTATGGTTGTGTTGTACTAGTAGGGTCTGGTAGTGTTTTTTGTATGGGTCTGGTTGTGTTATACTAGTTGGGTACTGGTTGTGTTATCTATTTGGGTACTGGTAGTGCTTTTAAATAGTATGGGTACTGGAAGTGTTTCAGATTGTTATGGTAGTGATATAGTATGGGGCTGGTGGGTTATACTAGTATGTTACTAGTATGGGTACTGTGTGTTTTACAGTATGGGTTGTAGTGTTGTATAGTACGGGGACTGGAATGTTATCTAGTATGGAAACTAGTAGTGTTAATTTGTATGGGTTTCTGGTTGTGTTATACTGATGGGGTTTTGGTAGTGTTATACTAGTTGGGTTTTGGTAGGGTTGTAAATATGGGTACTGGTAGTGTTGTAACTATGGGACTGGTTTGGTTTTATGTTGGGTATGGTAGGTTATCTAGTATGGGTACTGGTTTTGTTTGTATAGTATGGGTTTGGGAGTGTTGTATAGTTGGGTACTGGTAGGTTATACTGGTATGGGACTGGGAGGTTTGTACTAGTATTGGTACTGGTAGTGTTTTTTATAGTATGGGTTGGGAGGTTGTTACTATGGGTACTGGTAGTGTTGTACTACTTGGGTACTGGGAGTGTTTATAGTATGGGTATGGTAGTGTTTTAATAGTATGGGTATGGTAGTGTTTACAAATATGGTCTGGGTAGGGGTTTTTACTAGTATGGGTACTGGTAGTGTTATACTAGTGTGGGTACTGGTGTGTTATCAGTGTGGTATGGTGGTTATACAGTATGGGCACTGGTAGTGTTTGTGTATGGGTACTGGTGTGTCGTTGTATGGGTATGGTAGTGTTATACTGTTGGGTACTGGTAGTGTTGTACTAGTATGGGTACTGGTTGGGTTTTATAATAGGGGATGTTGTGTTGTACAAATTGGGTACTGGTGTGTTTACTAGTATGGGTATGGAGTGTTGTACTAGTTGGGTACTGGCAGGTTATAAGTATGGGGATTGGTAGTGTTGTTTCTAGTATGGGTCGGTAGTGTTATACTAGTATGGGGACTGGTAGTGTTATTTGTATGGGTACTTGTAGTGTTTCTAGTGTGGGTATGGTAGTGTTGTACTAGTATGGGTAATGGTTTGTGTTATATAGTATGGGTACTGGTAGTGTTGTATAGTATGGGGACTGGTTTTTTTTATAGTATGGGTATGGTTTTGGGGTTTTTTCTTGATGGGTACTGGTTTTTTTTTTTGTATGGGTACTGGTAGGGTTTTACTTGTATGGGGATGGTAGTGTTATATAATATGGGTCTGGGGGTGTTATCTAGTATGGGTCTTTTGGTTAGACTGTTGGGTCTGGTAGTGTTATACTGTATGGGTATGGTAGGGTTGACTAGTATGGGTATGGTAGTTTTATCTGTAGGGTATGGTAGTGTTGTACTAGTTTGGGTATGGTAGTGTTGTTTTAGTAGGGGGGTTTGGGGTGTTGTACTGTATGGGTAATGGAGCGTTTACTGTGGGGTATGGTAGGGTTTTTTCTAGAATGGGTACTGGTATGTTATACTAGTATGGGTACTGGTAAATGTTATATGTTGGGTTCTGGTAGTGTTGTTCTGTATGGGTATGGAATGTTATACTGTTGGGTATGGTAGTGTTATACTAGTATGGGTCGGTGTGTTTTCTGTAGGGTATGGTAGTGTTGTACTGTTTGGGGACTGGTAGTGTTTACTGTTGGGTACTGGTAGTGTTATATAGTAGGGTACTGGTAGTGTTATACTAGAGGGGGGTTGGTAGTGCTATAATAGTATGGGTACTGGTGTGTTGTATAGTATGGGTACTGGTGTGTTTTACTGGTATGGGTATGGTAGTGTTTTATAGTTTGGTACTGGTGGTTATCTGTAGGGTATGGTGTGTTGTATAGTATGGGTACTGGTGTGTTATTTGTTGGGTATGGTAGTGTTTACTAGTATGGGTTCGGGGGTGTTATACTAGTATGGGGCTGGTAGTGTTAATTTTAAGGGGTACTGGAAAGTTTTATACTAGTATTGTTATGGTAGTTTTTATCTTTTATGGGTATGGTAGTGTTTTACTAGTTTGTGTATGTATGGGTATGGTGTTTATCTAGTATGGGTATGATAGTGTTTTACTAGTACGGGGTGGGGAAGTGTTATACTAGTTGGAAAATAGTTGTTATATAGTTGGGGTCTGGTAGTGTTATATAGTATGGGTACTGGTAGTGTTTACTAGTATGGGTACTGGGAGTGTTTTTACTACTATGGGGATGGTTGTGTTTTTACTACATGGGTACTTGTGTGTTATATAGTATGGGTATGGTGTGTTATTCTGTAGGGTATGGGAGTGTTGTACTAGTATGGGTATGGGAGGTTTTGGGACTGTTGGGTAAGGTAGTGTTAACTGGTAGGGGGGTGGTGTGTTGTACAGTATTTGGGATGGTAGTGTTATACTAGTATGGGTACTGTAGTGTTGTATTTCTATGGGTACTGGTGTGTTTTTCTATATGGGTATGGTGTGTTTTTACTAAATTTGGGTATGGGAGTGGGTTTTTTACTAGTTTGGGTATGGGAGGTTTAATAGTATGGGTAAGGGAGTGTTACCCAGTATGGGTGTGGTGTTTATTATAGTATGGGTTTACTGGTTTTGGTTATACTGTATGGGTACTGGTAGTGTTTTTACTGATGGGTTGGGGTAGTGTTTTTTTATATGGGTATGGTAGTGTTTGTTTAAATATGAGAAATGGTAGTGTTGTACTAGTAGGGTCTGGTGTGTTATACAGTTGGGGATGGTGCTGTTTTACTAGTATGGGATGGTAGTGTTATCTAGTGTTGGTACGGTAGTGTTGTATAGTATGGGTACTGGGGTGTTGTAAGTATGGGTACCCGGGGTGTTATTAGTATGGGACTGGTTTGTTTATATTGTTGGGTATGGAGGTTTTACTAGTATGGGTACTGGGATGTTTTAAGTATGGGTATTGGTAGTTTATCTAGGTGGGTATGGTAGTGTTTTTTATAGTTGGGGGTTTGGGAGTGTTATTAGTATGGGTACTGGTACTGTTATATTAGTATGGGTACTGGTAGGTTTTGTACTAGTATGGGTACTGGTAGTGTTTATACTAGTATGGGTACTGGTATGTTATACTAGTATGGGTACTTTTAGTTTTTAGACTAGTATGGGTACTGGTAGTGTTATACTGTATGGTACTGGTAGGGTTGTACTAGTATGGGTACTGGTAGTGTTATACTAGTATGGGTACTGGTAGTGTTGTACTAGTATGGGTACTGGTAGTGTTGTTCTAGTATGGGTACTGGTAGTGTTGTACTATGGGTACTGGTTAGGCGTTATACTAGTGTGGGTACTGGTAGTGTTATACTAGAATGGGTACTGGTAGTGTTATACTAGTATGGGTACTGGTAGTGTTTACTATAAAGGGTAATGGAGTGTTGTATCTATATGGGTATGGTAGTGTTATATTAGTAGGGTACTGGTAGTGTTATACTAGTATGGGTACTGGTAGTGTTATACTAGTATGGGTACTGGTAGTGTTGTACTAGCATGGGTACTGGTAGTGTTATACTAGTATGGGTACTGGTAGTGTTATACTAGTATGGGTACTGGTAGTGTTATACTAGTATGGGTACTGGTAGTGCTATAATAGTATGAGTACTGGAAGTGTTATACTAGTATTGTTACTATTGGTGTTATACTAGTATGGGTACTGGTAGTGTTATACTAGTATGTGTACTAGTATGGGTACTGGTAGTGTTATACTAGTATGGGTACTGATAGTGTTGTACTAGTACGGGGACTGGAAGTGTTATACTAGTATGGAAACTAGTAGTGTTATACTAGTATGGGTACTGGTAGTGTTATACTAGTATGGGTACTGGTAGTGTTATACTAGTATGGGTACTGGAAGTGTTATACTAGTATGGTTACTGGTAGTGTTATACTAGTATGGGTGCTGGTAGTGTTATACTAGTATGTGTACTAGTATGGGTACTGGTAGTGTTGTACTAGTATGGGTAGTGGTAGTGTTATACTAGTGTGGGTACTGGCAGTGTTGTACTAGTATGGGTACTGGTAGTGTTATACTAGTATGGGTACTGGTAGTGTTATACTAGTGTGGGTACTGGTAGTGTTATACTAGTGTGGGTAATGGTAGCGTTATACTAGTATGGGTACTGGTAGTGTTATGCTAGTATTGGTACTTGTAGTTTCGTACTAGTATGGGTACTGGTAGTGTTATACTAGTATGGGTACTGGTAGTGTTGTACTAGTATGGGTACTGGTAGTTTTATACTAGTATGGGTACTGGTAGTGTGTACTATTTTGGGTACTGGTAGTGTTATACAGTATGGGTACTGGTTAGTGTTGTACTAGTATGGGTACTGGTAGTGTTATACTAGTATGGGTACTCGTAGTGTTTTTACTAGTATGGTACTGGTAGTGTTTTACTAGCATGGGTACTGGTAGTGTTATACTAGTATGGGTACTTGTTGTGGGTTTAAAATAGTGTGGGTACTGGTAGTGTTGCACTAGTATGGGTACTGGTAGTTTTATACTAGTATGGGTACTGGTAGTGTTGTACTTTGTATGGGTACTGGTAGTGTTATACTAGTATGGGACTGGTAGTGTTATACTAGTATGGGTACTGGTAGTGTTATACTAGTATGGGTACTGGTAGTGTTGTACTAGTATGGGTACTGGTAGTGTTATACTAGTAAAGGGTACTGGTAGTGTTTTTACTAGTATGGGAAATTTTAGTGTTTAACTAGTATGGGTACTGGTAGTGTTATACTAGTATGGGTACTGGTATTGTTGTACTGTATGGGTACTGGTAGTGTTATAAATAGTATGGGTACTGGGGAGTGTTGTACTAGTATGGGTACTGGTAGTGTTGTACTAGTATGGGTACTGGTATAGTTGTACTAGTATGGGTACTGGTAGCGTTATTCTAGTGTGGGTACTGGTAGTGTTATACTAGTATGGGTACTGGTAGTTTTTATACTAGTATGGTACTGGTAGTGTTATGCTAGTATGGGTACTGGTAGTGCTGTACTAGTATGGGTAGTGGTAGTGTTATACTAGTATGGGTACTGTTAGTGTTACACTAGTATGGGTACTGGTAGTGCTTTACTAGTATGGTACGATAGTGTTGTACAGTATGGGTATGGAATGATACTAGAATGGGTATGGTAGTGTTGTATAGTATGGGGAAATGGGGTGTAGTACTAGTATAATACGGTAGTGTTGTATTAGTATGGGTACTTGTAGTGTTGTACTAGTGGATACTGGGAGTTTTACTAGTATGGTACTGGTATGTTATACACTATGGTATGGTTTGTGTTAAATAGTATGGGTACTGGGAGTTTTATTTCTAGTATGGGAACTGGTAGTGTTTTACTAGTATGGGTACTGGTATTGTTGTACTAGTATAGTAGTGGTAGTGTTATACTAGTATGAGTACTGGAGTTTTACTATATGAGTACTGTATGTTATACTAGTATGGGTATGGTGTGTTAAACTAGTATGGGTACTGGTAGGGTTTTACTAGTATGGTACTGGTAGTGTTATTCTAGTATGGGTACTGGTAGTGTTATACTAGTAAAGGTACTGGTAGTGTTGTACTAGTATGGGTAAATGGTATGTTACTCTAGTATGGGTACTGGTTGTGTTGTACTAGTATGGGACTGGTAGTGTTATACTAGTTTTGGGTATGGTAGTGTTATACTAGTATGGGTACTGGTAGTGTTTACTAGTATGGGTACTGGTAGTGTTAATACTAGTATGGGTACTGGTTGTGTTTACTAGTAAGGGGACTGGTTGTGTTGTTTCTAGTTTGGGTACTGGTAGTGTTTATACTAGTATGGGTAATGGTAGTGTTATACTAGTATGGGTACTGGTAGTGTTATACTAGTATGGGTACTGGTAGTGTTATAATAGTATGGGTACTGGAATGTTATATTGTATTGTACTGAGTGTTTATAAGTAGGGTACTGGAAATGTTATCTAGTGTGTACTAGTATGGGTACTGGTAGTGTTTATACAAGTATGGGTACTGGTAGTGTTGTATAGTATGGGATTGGTAGTGTTATAAATAGTATGGGAACTGTAGTGTTATACTAGTATGGGACTGGTAAATGTTATACTAGTATGGGTACTGGTAGTGTTATACTAGTATGGGTACTGGAAGTTTTTAGGGATGGTTACGGTAGTGTTATACTAGTATGGGTACGGTAGTGTTATACTATATGTTATGTATGGGTACTGGTAGTGTTTACTAGTATGGGTACTGGTAGTGTTATACTAGTGTGGGTACTGGTAGTGTTGTACTAGAATGGGTACTGGTAGTGTTATACTACTATGGGTACAGGTAGTGTTGTACAAGTATGGGTACTGGTATTGTTATACTATATGGGTACGGTAGTGTTATACTAATTTTGGTTTCGGTAGTGTTATACAAGTGTGGGTACTGGTAGTGTTATACTACTATGGGTACTGGTAGTGTTATACTAGTATGGGTACTGGTAGTGTCGTACTAGTATGGGTACTGGTAGTTATACTAGTATGGGTACTGGTAGTGTTGTACATGTGGGTACTTGTAGTTTTTATACTAGTATGGGTACTGGTAGTGTTGTACTAGTATGGGTACTGGTAGTGTTTTTTACTAGTTGGGTACTGGTTGTGTTGTACAAATATGGGTACTGGTAGTGTTATACTAGTTGGGTACTGGGAGTGTTGTACTAGTTTTGGGGACTGGTAGTGTTATAACAGTATGGGTACTGTTAGTGTTTATCTAGTTGGGTACTTTTGTGTTATACTAGTATGGGTATGGTAGTGTTGTATTAGTATAGGTACTGGTAGTGTTATACTAGTATGGGTACTGGTTGTGTTGTACTAGTATGGGTACTGGTAGTGTTTACTAGTATGGGTACTGAGTGTTTTACTAGTATGGGTACTGGTAGCGTTTTTACTAGTGTTGGTACTGGTAGTGTTATACTAGTATGGGTATTTGTAGTGTTATACTAGTATGGGTACTGGGAGTGTTATACTAGTATGGGTACTGTAGTGTTTACTAGTTATGGGTACTGGTAGTGTTTAAATAGTATGGGTACTGGTAGTGTTGTATAGTATGGGTACTGGTAGTGTTGTACAGTATGGGTACTGGTAGTGTTGTACTATGTATGGGTACTGGTAGTGTTTAAATAGTAGGGTACTGGTAGTGTTGTACTAGTATGGGTATGGTAGTGTTGTACTAGTTATGGGTACTGGTAGCGTTTTACTAGTGTGGGTTGGTAGTGTTGTACTATTATGGGTACTGGTAGTGTTTAACTATTATGGGTACTGGTAGTGTTATAAATAGTATGGGTACTGGTAGTGTTATACTTTATGGGTACTGGTAGCGTTATACTAGTATGGGTACTGGTAGTGTTTTACTAGTATGGGTACTGGTAGTGTTGTACTAGTATGGGTACTGGTAGTGTTGTACTAGTATGGGTACTGGTAGGTTTAACTAGTATGGGTACTGGTAGCGTTATACTAGTATGGGTACTGGTAGTGTTGTACTAGTATGGTACTGGGTTGGGTTTACTAGTATGGATACTGGGAGGTTGTACTAGTATGGGTACTGGTAGTGTTGTACTAGTATGGGTACTGGGAGTGTTATACTAG
Organism: Cherax quadricarinatus; assembly: GCF_026875155.1. Classification (NCBI taxonomy): domain Eukaryota; kingdom Metazoa; phylum Arthropoda; class Malacostraca; order Decapoda; family Parastacidae; genus Cherax; species Cherax quadricarinatus. The sequence continues at coordinate 40,267,761 of NC_069444.1, read as the reverse complement.
TATGGGTACTGGTAGTGGTTGTACTAGTTTGGGTTTCTGGTAGTGTTATACTAGTATGGGTACTGGTGTGTTATACTAGTATGGGTACTGGTAGTGTTATACTATATGTTACTGGTAATGTTATACTATATGGGTACTGGTTGTGTTGTACAGTTTGGGTACTGGTAGTGTTATACTAGTATGGGTACTGGTAGTGTTATACTAGTATGGGTACTGGTAGTGTTATACTAGTATGGGTACTGGTAGTGTTATATAGTATGGGTACTGGAAGTGTTTTTATTAGTATTGTACTGGTAGTGTTATACTAGTATGGGTACTGGTAGTGTTATACTAGTATGTGTACTAGTTGGGTACTGGTGTTTTACTAGTTTGGGCATGTGTTTGTAATAGATGGGGATTGTAGTGTTATACTAGTATGGGAACTAGTAGTGTTTATACTAGTATGGGTACTGGTAGTTTTTATACAGTATGGGTACTGGTAGTGTTATACTAGTATGGGTACTGGAAGTGTTATACTAGTATGGTTACTGGTAGTGTTATACTAGTATGGGTACTGGTAGTGTTATACTAGTATGTGTACTAGTATGGGTACTGGTAGTGTTGTACTAGTATGGGTACTGGTAGTGTTATACTAGTGTGGGTACTGGTAGTGTTGTACTAGAATGGGTACTGGTAGTGTTATACTACTATGGGTACAGGTAGTGTTGTACAAGTATGGGTACTGGTATTGTTTATACTAGTAAAGGGTACTGGTGTGTTATACTAGTTGGGTACTGGTAGTGTTATACAATGTGGGTACTGGTAGTGTTATACTATATGGTATGTGTGTTAAATAGTATGGGTACTGGTAGTGTCGTACTAGTATGGGTACTGGTAGTTATACTAGTATGGGTACTGGTAGTGTTGTACTAGTGTGGGTACTTGTAGTGTATAACTAGTATGGGGACGGTATGTTGTATGTATGGGTACTTAGTGTTTACTAGTATGGGTACTGGTTGTGTGTTGTACAAATATGGGTACGGTAGTGTTATACTAGTTGGGTACTGGTAGTGGGTTTTACAAATATGGTACTGGTAGTGTTATACTAGTAAAGGGTACTGGTAGTGTTATACTAGTATGGGTACTTTTAGTGTTATACTAGTATGGGTACTGGGAGTGTTTATTAGTATGGGTACTGGTAGTGTTATACTATATGGGTACGGGAGTGGTACTATATGGGTATGGTAGTTGTACTAGTATGGGTACTGGTAGTGTTTTTACTAGTATGGTACGGTAGCGTTATACTAGTTTGGTATGGTAGTGTTATACTAGTATGGGTACTGGTAGTGTTATATAGTATGGGTACTGGTAGGTGTTTACTTTGTATGGGTACTGGTAGTGTTGTACTAGTATGGGTACTGGTATGTTATACTAGTATGGTTTCTGGTAGTGTTGTATAGTAAAGGGGTACTGGTAGTGTTGTACTAGTATGGGTACTGGTAGTGTTGTACTAGTATGGGTACTGGGAGTGTTATACTAGTATGGGTACTGGTAGTGTTGTACTAGTATGGGTACTGGTAGTGTTATACTAGTATGGGTACTGGTAGTGTTATACTAGTATGGGTACTGGTAGTGTTATACTAGTATGGGTACTGGTAGTGTATACTAGTATGGGGACTGGTTGTGTTGTACTAGTTTGGTACTGGTAGTTTTTTATACTAGTATGTACTGGTAGTGTTATACTAGTATGGGTACTTTGGTTTGTGTTTACTAGTATGGGTACTGGTAGTGTTATAATAGTATGGGTACTGGAAGTGTTATATTAGTATTGTTACTGGTAGTGTTATACTAGTATGGGTACTGGTAGTGTTATACTAGTATATGTACTAGTATGGGTACTGGTAGTGTTATACTAGTATGGGTACTGATAGTGTTGTACTAGTATGGGGATTGGTAGTGTTATACTAGTATGGGAACTAGTAGTGTTATACTAGTATGGGTACTGGTAGTGTTATACTAGTATGGGTACTGGTAGTGTTATACTAGTATGGGTACTGGAAGTGTTAACTAGTTGGAAATGGTATGTTATACTAGTATGGGTACTGGTAGTGTTATACTAGTATGTGTACTAGTATGGGTACTGGTAGTGTTGTACTAGTATGGGTACTGGTAGTGTTATACTAGTGTGGGTACTGGTAGTGTTGTACTAGAATGGGTATGTAGTGTTATACTATATGGGTACAGGGGAGTGTTTACAGTATGGGTACTGGTATTGTTATACTATATGGGTACTGGTAGTGTTATACTAGTGTGGGTACTGGTAGTGTTATACAAGTGTGGGTACTGGTAGTGTTATACTACTATGGGTACTGGTAGTGTTATACTAGTATGGGTACTGGTAGTGTCGTACTAGTATGGGTACTGGTAGTTATACTAGTAGGGTTTCTGGTTTGGTGTTTATAGTGTGGGTACTTGTAGGTATACTAGTATGGTACTGGTAGTGTTGTACTAGTATGGGTACTGGTAGTGTTATACTAGTTGGGTACTGGTGTGTTGTACAAATTGGGTAAATGGGAGTGTTATACTAGTATGGGTACTGGTTAGTGTTGTACTAGTATGGGTACTGGTAATGTTATACTAGTATGGGTAAATGGTAGTGTTATACTAGATGGGTACTTTTAGTGTTATACTAGTATGGGTACTGGTAGTGTTGTATTAGTATGGGTACTGGTAGTTTTTTATACTAGTATGGGTACTGGTTATGTTGTACTAGTATGGGTACTGGTATGTTGTACTAGTATGGGTAACTGGTAGTGTTTTTTCTAATGGGTACTGGTAGCGTTTACTAGTTACTGGTAGTGTTTTACTAGTATGGGTACTGGTAGTGTTTACTAGTATGGGTACTGGTAGTGTTATACTAGTATGGGTATGGTAGTGTTGTACTAGTATGGTACTGGTAGTGTTATACTAGTATGGGTATGGTAGTGTTTGTACTAGTATGGGTACGGTAGTGTTGTACTAGTATGGGTACTGGGAGTGTTTACTAGTATGGTACTGGTATGTTGTTTCTAGTATGGGTACTGGTAGTGTTGTACTTTGTATGGGTACTGGTATGTTTGTACTAGTATGGGTACTGGTAGCGTTTTTTCTAGTGTGGGTATGGTAGTGTTGTACTATTATGGTACTGGTAGTGTTTACTATTATGGGGACTGGTAGTGTTATAAATAGTATGGGTACTGGTAGTGTTATACTGTATGGGTACTGGTAGCGTTATACTAGTATGGGTTTCTGGTAGTGTTTTACTAGTATGGGTACTGGTAGTGTTGTACTAGTAGGGTACTGGTAGTGTTGTACTAGTATGGGGACTGGTAGTGTTATACTAGTATGGGTACTGTTTGCGTTTACTAGTATGGGTACTGGTAGTGTTGTACTAGTAGGGTACTGGTTGTGTTTTACTAGTAAAGGATACTGGTAGTGTTGTACTAGTATGGGTACTGGGAGTGTTGTACTATATGGGTACTGGGGGTGTTTTACTAGTATGGGTACTGGTAGTGTTTACTAGTATGGGGATGGTAGGTTTACTATATGGGTACTGGTATGTTGACTAGTATGGGTACGGTAGTGTTGTACTAGATGGGTTTTGGTAGTGTTTTTACTAGTAGGGGACGGTGAAAAACATTCCTCAGGTGCTTTTTAATCCAAATTCCGCAGTATTCGAAAAGAAACTATTCCAAAAATTTTATTCACAGATACCTGTTGAAAGTTTAAAGAAAAATCTACGTCGTTTTCGAAATTTTTCTTCCCTTTCCCTTTCCCTCCCTTTTTCCCTTTCCCCCCCCTTCCCTTCCCTTTCCCCTTTCCCCTTCCCTTCCCTTCCCTTTCCTTTCCCAAAATGGGGGGTTGGGGAAAGGGAAAACCATTCTAAAACTTTTCTGTTGAATTTAAGAAAATAACTTTGCCTTTTTCTGATGTTTTAATTTAAGGTAATAAGGGAAATTTAAATTAAAATTTCAGAAAACCTACAAATAAAATGTTCCATCCACTATTATTCTCGCATCAAATGAGTCAAACTGTCTTTTTTTCTCAAAGTTTCTGCAGCTTTACGAATTTTTAGTCCTGAGTTCATAGATGAGGAATTATCCAAAATTTATGAAATAGGTAATGATTTAAAATACCCAAGAAATGTAATTGATAAATCTTTTAAAGTTGCTAGAAATACTTTTTACAATCCAAAAAGGACAACCAGCCTTATTCAACTAAAAATATGTTGGTTCCTCCCTTACCATGAAAACTTGGTTGATAGCCTTCTCTTCTTAAGACTTTTAATATTAAAGTTGTATTAAAAAATCTTGATACAGTAAAAAAACTTTTGATAAGAATTCACTCCAAAATGCTGATGGATGTGTCTATAAGATTCCTTGTAAAATTTTGCGATAAAGTTTATTCGGTCAAACTGGTAAAAATCTTGAACTAAGATTAAAACAACATAAATATACATTAGAACTGGACAAGATTCCAATGCTCTATTTATTCATGTAAGAGATTTTAACCATCCAATTGATTTTCAAAAGTTGAGAAAGTAGTATCAAGCAAGTCCATGGTCGACAGGAATATAAAATTGAATCTGTTTCATAAAAAGCAGTTTTGACAATAATATGAATATTTCCTTGGTTTATATAAATTAGATCCATTTATAATTAATAGAATTGGGAAGAATTTAATAATACACTGGACAAATAATTTTTAAATTTTCTTGGGTAGAATAGTTTGTGGGTGAGTTGTGCAAAGGACCTATCCAGTTGGGTCGGCGCGCGTCAGGTGTTTAACCGTTGTGGGATGTGATAGTGAGGTGCTGTGCCTGACCCCTTATATAGCTTCTTGTATGCTTTACTTTCATAGTTCCTTGATAATGTGAGTATCACAAAGCGCTGAATTCTCCTATTTTTCTCAAGTGTTGTTATTTGCATATTCCGAAGTCAAACCGTTTTACCGGTGCTTCTTATTGCAATATATATATATATATATATATATATATATATATATAATATATAATATATATATATATATATAGATATATATCTATAAATGGCGTGAAGGAGACTCGATAAACCTACGAACCTTAGGACAAGGTACGCAGTGCTTTACCAATCTATCCACACTGGACAATACCTTGGCGTGCAGCATCCTAACACGTTTTGATTCCAAGGCAGCCAGCTTTCCAGGAAGAAGGCTTACAGCTTTTCATCTCATCCCCTGCATGGCATCAGCCATACTAGAGATTTGAACAATGCAAGGAATTCGCGAGAGCATGCGAAATATACACAAACACTGACTCTGGCTTGAAGGAGACTCGAACCTACTAACCTTAGGACAAGGTAACCAGTGCTTTACCAATCTATCCACACTGGACAATACCTTGGCGTGCAGCATGCGCTACACGTTTTGATCCAAGGCAGACAGCTTTTCAGGACAGAAGGCGTTCAGCTTTTCAATCTCATCCCCTGCATGCATAGCCTACTAAGATTTGAACAATGCAAGGAATTCGCGAGAGCATGCGAAATTAACACAAACACTGATCTCTGGCTGAAGGAGACTCCCGAACCTACGAACCTAGACAAGGTAACGCATGCTTTACAATCTATCCCTCATCTGGACAATCCCTTTGGCGTGCAGCATGCGCTACACGTTTTGATCCAAGGCCAGCCACTTTCAGGAAGAAGGCATTTCAGACTTTTCATCTCATCCCCTTGCATGCAACAGCCTTACTAGAGATTTACATTGCCAAGGAATTTCGCGAGAGCAATGCGAAAGATACACAAACACTGATACTCTGCTGAAGAGACTCGAACACTACGAACCTTAGGCCAAGGTACGCAGTGCATTAACCAATCTATCCACACTGGACAATACCTTGGCGGCAGCTGCGCTACACGTTTTATGATCCACGGAGTCCCAGCCAGCATTTCCAGGAAAAGGCTTACAGCTTTTCATCTCATCCCCTAGCATGCATCAGCCTTACTAGAGGATTTGAACAATGCAAGGAATTCGCGAGAGCATGCGAAATATACACAAACACTGATCTCTGGCTGAAGGAACACCGAACCTACGAACCTTAGACAAGGTACGCAGTGCTTTAAACCAATCTATCCACACTGGACAATACCTTTGGCGTGCAGCATAGCGCTACGACGTTTTTGATCCAAGGCAGCAGCTATCCGGAAGAAAGGCTTACAGCATTTTCATCTCATCCCCCTGCATGCATCAGCCTTACTAGAGATTTTTGAACAATGCAAGAAATTCGCGAGAACCATAGCGAAATTACACAAACCACTGATCTCTGCTGAAGGAGACACGAACCTACGAACCTTAGGACAAGTACGCAGTGCTTTTTAAACCAATCTATCCACACTAGACAATACCTGGCGTGCAGCAATGCGCTACACGTTTTGATCCCAGGCAGCCAGCATCAGGAAGAAGCTTACAGCTTTTCATCTCATCCCCTGAGCATGCATCAGCCTTAAAGCGATTTGAACATGCAAGGAATTCGCGAGAGCATGCGAAATATACACAAACACTATCTCTGGCTGAAAGGAGACCGAACCTACAACCTTAGGACAAGGTACGCAGTGCTTTACCATCGTATCCACACTGGAGCAATACTTGCGTGCAGCATGCGCTACACGTTTTGATCCAAGGCAGCCAGCTTTCAGGAAGAAGGCTTACAGCTTTTCATCTCCATCCCCTGCATGCATCATCCTTACTAAGATTTGAACAATGCAAGGAATACGCGAGAGCATGCGAAATAGACACAAACACTGAATCCTCTGGCTGAAGGAGACTCGAACCTACGAACCATTAGGACAAGGTACGCAGTGCCTAAACCAATCTAATCCCCACTGGACAATACTGCGTGCACATGCGCCTCCACGTATTTTGATCCCAAGGCAGCCAGCTTTCAGGAAGAAGGCTTACAGCTTTTTCATCTCACCCCGCATGCATCACCTACTAGGATTATGGCAACAATGCAAGAATTCGCGAGAGCATGCGAAATATACCAAACACTGATCTCTGGCTGAAGAGACTCGACCTACGAACCTTTAGGACAAGGTACGCAGTGCTTAACCAAACTACTCCACACGAACTAATACCTTGGCGTGCAGCAAGCCCTACACGTTTTGATCCAAGGCAGCCAAGCTTCATGGAAGAAGCTTACAGCTTTCCATCTCATCCCCTGCATGCATCACCTTACTAGAGATTTGAACATGCACGCATTCGCGAGAGCATGCGAAATATACCACAACACTGAATCTCGTGGCTGAAGGAGGACACGAACCTACGAGACCTTAGGACAAGGTACGCAGTGCTTTTACCAATCCTATTCCAACACTGGGACAACACCTATGGCGTGCAAGCACGCGCTACACGTTTTTTGTGATCCAAGGCAGCCAGCTTTCAGGATAAGGCTTACAGCTTTTCATCTCATCCCTGCATCATCCAGCTTACTAGAGATTTTGAACAATGCAAGAATTCGCGAGAGCATGCGACATATACTCAACCACTGATCTCTGGGCTGAAGTGACTCGAACCTACAACCATTAAGGACAAGGTACGCAGTGCTTTAACCAATCTAATCCACACTGGACAATACCTTTGGGCGTGCAGCAATGCGCTTACACGTTTTGGATCCAACAGGCCAGCTTTCAAGGAAGCAGAAGGCATACAGCTTTCAACTCTCATCCCCTGCATGCATCAGCCTTAAGAGATTTGACAATGGCAAGGAATTTGCGCGAGAGCATGCGAAATATACACCAAACACGATCTCTGCTGAAGGAACTCACGGACCTACGAACGTTTTAACCTTTGGACAAGTGTACGCAGTGCTTTACCAATCTATCCACACTGGACCATAACCTTGGCGTGCATGCATGCGCTACACGTTTTGATCCAAGCAGCCAGCCAATTTGTTCATATCTCTATTTAAGGCTAGATGCCTTGCAGGGGATGAGATGAAAAGCTGTAAGCCTTCTTCCTGAAGGCTGGCTGCCTTGGATCAAAACGTGTAGCGCATGCTGCAGGCCAAGTATTGTCCAGTGGTGGATAGATTGTTAAAAGCACCTCGTACCTTGTCCTAAGTTCGTAGTTTCGAGTCTCCTTCGCAAGACAGTGTTTTGTGTATAAATCTTTCGCAATGCTCCTCGCGAAATTCCTTGCATTGTTCAAATCTCTAGTAAGGCTGATGCATGCAGGGATGAGATGAAACTGTAAGCCTTCTCCTGAAAGCTGTCTGCCTGGATCAAAACGTGTAGCGCATGCAGCACGCCAAGGGTAATTGTCCCGTTGTGGGATAGATTGGTAAAGCACAGCGTACCTTGTCCTAAGTTCGTAGGTTCGAGTTCTCCTTCAGCCAGAGATCAGTGTTTTTGTGTATATTTCCGCATGCTCTCGCGAATGCCTTTGCATCTTGTTCAAATCTCAAGTAAGGCGATGCATGCAGGGGAATGGATGAAAAGCAATAAGCCTTCTTCCTGAAAGCTGGCTGCCTTGGATCAAAACGTGTAGCGCCATGCCTGCACGCCAAGGTATTGTCCAGTGTGGATGATTGGTAATAGCACTGCGTACCTTGTCCTAAGGTTCGAGGTTCGATCCCTTCAGCCAAGATAAGTGTTTGTGTATATTATCGCATGCTCTCGCGAATTCCTTGCCATTGTTCAAATCTCCTAGTAAGGCTGATGCATGCAGGGGATGAATGAAAAGCTGTAAGCCTTCTTCTGAAAGCTGGCTGCCTGATTCAAAACGTGTAGCGCATGCTGCACGGCCAAGGATTGGTCGCAGTGTGGATAGATTGGTAAAGCACTGCGTACCTTGTCCTAAGGTTCGTAGGTTCGAGTCTCCTTCAGCCAGAGATCAGGTTTGTGTATATTCTCGCATGCTCTCGCGAATTCCTGCATTGTTCAAATCTCTAGTAAGGCTGATGCATGCCAGGGGATGAGATGAAAAGGCTGTAAGCCTTCATCCTGAAATCTGGCTGCCCTTGGATCAAGAACGTAGCGCATTCTGCACGCCAAGTTAATTGATCCAGTGTATGATAGATTTGGTAAAGCACTGCGTACCTTGTCCCTAAGGTTCGTAGGTTCGGTCTCCTCAGCCAGAAGATCAGAGTTTGTGTATATTTCGCATGCTTCTCGCGAATTCCTTAGCATTGTTCAAAACTCTAGTAAGGCTGATGCATGCAGGGATGAGATGAAAACTGTAAGCCTTCTTCCTGAAACTGGCTGGCCTGGTCAAAACGGTAGCGCATGTGCACGCCAAGGTATTGTCCCATGTGGATAGATTTGTAAAGCACTGCGTACCTTGTCCTAAGGTTCGTAGGTTCGATCTCCTTCAGCCAGATGATCAGTGATTGTGTCTATGCGCATGCTCTCGCGAATTCCTTGCTTTTCAAATCTCTAGTAAGCTGATCATGCAGGAAGAGATGAAAAGCTGTAAGTCCTTCTTCTCTGAAAGCTGGCTGCCTTGGATCAAAACGTGTGCGCCTGCTGCACGCCAAGTATTGTCCCCGTGTGGATTAGATTGGGTAAAAGCACTGCGTACCTTGCTAAGGTTCTAGTTTCGAGTCTCCTTCACCAGAGATAAGTGTTGCGTATATTTCGCAAAAAAAAAAAAACAAAAAAACAATGCTTCTCGCGATTCCTTGCATTGTTCAAATCTCTAGTAAGGCTGAAGCATGCAGGGGATGAGATGGAAAAGCTGTAAGCCTTCTTCCTGAAAGCTGGCTGTCCTTGGATCAAAAACGTGTAGCGGCATGCTGGACGCCAAGGTATGTCCAGTGTGGATAGATTGGTAAAAGAACTGCGTACCCTTGTCCTAAGTTCGTAGGTCGAGTCTCCTTCAGCCAGAGATCAGTGTTTTGTGGTTATATTTCGCATGCTCTCGCGAATTCCTTGCATTGTTCATAATCTCTAGTAAGGCTGATGCATGCAGGGGATGAGATGGAACAGCTGTAAGCCTTCATCCTGAAAGCTGGCTGCCTTGGATCAAAACGGGTGGTACGCAAGCTCACGCCAGGGTAATTGTCCAGTGTGTGATAGATTGGTAAAGCACTGCGTACCTTGTCCAAAGGTTCGTAGGTTCGAGTCTCCATCACAGAGACAGTGTTTGTGTATATTTCGCATGCTCTCGCAGAATTCCTTGCATTGTATCAAATCTCTAGTACGGCTGATTGCATGCAGGGATGAGATGAAAAGCTGTAAAGCCGTCTCCTGAAAGCTGGCTGCCTGGGATCAAAACGTGTAAGCGCATGCTGCATCGCCAAGGTATTGTCCAGTGTGGTTGAGTTGGTAAAGCACTGCGTACCTTTCCTAAGGTTCGTGGGGGGGGGAGGTTCGAGCTCCTTCAGCCAGAGATCAGTGTTTGTGTATATTTCGCATGCTCTTGAGCGCGAATTCTGCAATTGTGTCAATCTCCTTAGTAAGGCTGGATGCATCAAGGGGATGAGAAAAAGACTGAAAGCCTTCCTTCTGTAAAGCTGGCTCCTTGGATCAAACGGGTAAGCGCAATGCCTGCCCGCCAGGTATTGGTCCAGTGTGGATAATTGGTAAAGCACTGGTACCTTGTCCTAAGGTTCGTAGGTTCGAGTCTCCTTCAGCCCGGAATCAGTGTTTGAGTGTATATTTCGCATGCTCTCGCGATTCCTTGTAACATTGTTCAAAATCTCTAGAAAGCTGATGCATGCAGGTGATGAGATGAAAAGCTTAAGCCTTCTTCCTGAAAGCTGCTGCCTTGGATCAAAAACGTGTAAGCGCATGCTGCACGCAAGGTATTGTCCAGTGTGGATAGATTGTAAAGCATCTGCGTACTGTCCTAAGGTTCGTAGTTCGAGTCTCCTCAGCCCGAGATCAGTGGTATTGCGTATATTTTCGCATCCTCATCGCAATTCCTGCATTGTTCAAATCTCTAGTAAGGCTGATGCATGCAGGGGATGAGATGGATAAGCTATAAGCCTTCTTCCTGAAAGCGACTGCCTTGGATCAAAACGGTAGCGCATGCTGCACGCCAAGGTATTGTCCATGTGGATAGATTAGGTAAAGCACTGCGTACTTGTCCAAGGTATCGTAGGTTCGAGTCTCCTTCAGCCAGAGATCAGTGTTTGTGGTATATTTCGCATGCTCCGCGCGATTTCCTCGCATTGTTCAAACTCTAGTAAGCTGATGCATGCAGGGGATGAGATGAAAAGCTGTAACCTTCTTCCTGAAGCTGGCGCCTTGGATCAATACGTGTATCGCATGCTGCACGCCAAGGTTATGTCCAGTGTGGATAGATTTGGTAAGCACTGCGTACCTTTCCTAAGGTTCTAGGTTCGAGTCTCCTTCAGCCAGAGGATCAGTGTTGGTGTAATTTCGCCGCTCACGCGAATTCCTTGCATTGATCAAATCTCTAGTAGGCTGGATGCAATCAGGGGATTGATGAAAAGCGAGTCAGCCTTCTTCCTGAAAGCTTGGCTGCCTTGGATCAAAACGTGTATGCGCATCTGCACGCCAAGGTATTGTCCAGTGTGGAAGATGGAAAGCAACTGCGTACCTTGTCCTAAGTTTTCGTAGGTTCGAGTCCCTTCCAGCCAAGATCAGTGGGTTTTGTGTATAATTCGCATGCTCTCGCGAAGTCCTTGCATAGTTGAGAAATCTCTAGATGGCTGATGCATGCAGGGGATGAGATGAAAAGCTGTAATCCATTCGTCCTAAGCTGGCTGCCTTGATCAAAACGTGTAGCGCATGCTGCACGCCAAGGTATTGTCCCAGTGTGGATAGATTGGTAAAGCACTGCGTACCTTGTCCTAAGGTTCGTATGTTCGAGTCTCCTTCAGCCAGAATCAGTGTTTGTGAATATTTCCCATGCTCTCGCGAATTCCTTGCATTGTTCAAATCTACTAGTAAGGCTGATGCATGCAGGGATGAGATGAAAAGCTGTAAGCTTCTTCCTGAAAGCTTAGGCTGCTTGGAATCAAAACGTGAAGCGCATGCTGCATCGCCAAGGTATGGTCCATGGGAATAGATTGGTAAAGCACTGCGTACCTTGTACCTAAGGTTCGTAGGTTCGAGTCTCCTTCAGCCAGAGATCAGTGTTTTGTGTATATATCGCATGCGCTCTCGCGAATCCTTGCATTGTTCAAAAGCTCTAGTAAGGCTGATGCATGCAGGGGATTAGAAGGAAAAGCTGTAAGCCTTCTTCCTGAAAGCTGGCTGCCTTGGATCAAAACGTGTACGCATGCTGCACGGCCAAGGTATTGTCCAGTGTGGATAGATTGGTAAAGCACTGCGTAACCTTGTCCTAAGGTTCGTAGGAATCGAGTCTCCTTCAGCCAGAGATCAGTGTTTGTGTATTATTTCGCATGCTCTCGCGAATTTCCTTGCATTGTTCAAATCTCTAGTAAGGCTGCTGAATGCAGGGGATGATATGAAAAGCTGAAGCCTTCTTCCCTGAAATCTGGCTGCCTAAGGATTCAAAACGTTTAGCGAGCATGCTGCACGCCAAGTGTATTGTCCAGTGTGGATAGATTGTAAAAAGCACTGCGTACCTTGTCCTAAGGTCGTAGGTTCGAGTTCATCCTTCAGCCAGAGATCAGTGTTTTTGTGTATATTTCGCAGCTCTCGCGAAATCTTGCATTGTTTCAAATCTCTAGTAAGGCTGAAGCCTGCAGGTATGAGAATGAAAAGCTGTAAAGCCTTCTTCCTTGAAACTGCTGCCTGATCAAAACGTGTAGCGCTGCTGCACGCCAAGGTCTGTCCAGTGTGGATAGATTGTAAAGCACTGCGTACCTTGTCCTAAGGTTCGTAGGTTCGAGTCATCATCAGCCAAACAGTTGTACGTTATATTCGCATGCTCTCGCGAATTCCTTGCATTGTTTCAAATCTCTAGTAAGGTTGATGCATGCAGGGATGAGTTAACAAAGCTGTAAGCCATCTTCCTGAAAGCAGCTGCCTGGAACAAAACGTGTTAGCCAAGCGGTGCACGCCAAGGTATTGTCCAGTGTGGATAGATAGGTAAAGCACTGCGTCCTTGTCCTAAGGTTCGTAGGTCGAGTCTCCTTCAGCCAGAGATCAGTGTTTGCGTATATATCGCATGCTCTCGCGAATCCTTGCATTGGTCAAGATCTCTATAAGGCTGATGCTGCAGGGGATTGTAGATGAAAAGCTTTAAGCCTCTTCCTGAAAGCTGACTGCCTTGATCAAAACTGTAGCGCAAGCTGCACGCCAAGGTATTGTCCAGTGTGGAAGATTGGTTAAAAGCACTGGTACCTTGTTCAAAGGTTCTAGGTTCGAGTCTCCTTCAGCCAGAGAATCAGGTTTTGTGTATAATCGCATGCTCTCGCGAATTTCCTTGCATTGTTCAAATCTCTAAGTAAGGCTGAGCATGCCAGGGGAAAGAAGATGAAAAGCTGTAAGCCTCTTCCTGAAAGCTGGCTGCCTTGGATCAAAACGATGTAGCGCATGCTGCACGCCAAGGATTGTCCATGTGGATAGATTGGTAAAGCACTGCGTAACCTTGGCCAAGGTTCGTTGGTTTCGAGTCTCCTTCAGCTGAGATCAGTGTTTGTAGTATAATTCGCAGCCTCAGCGAATTCTTGCATCGTTCAACATCTCTAGAAGGCTGATGCATGCAGGGGATGATAATGAAAAGCTTGTAAGCCTTCTTCCTGAAAGCTGGCTGCCTTGGATCAAAAACGTGTAGCGCATGCTGCACGCCAAGGTATTCCAGTGTGGGATGATTGTGTAAAGTCACTCGCGTACATGTCCAAAGGTACGTTATGTTCGATTCTCCTACAGCAGAGATCAGTGTTTGTAGTATATTTCGCATGCTCTTCAGGCGAATTTCCTTTGCATTTTCAAATCTCTATAAGGCAGATGCATGCAGGGTATAATGAAATAAAAAACTGTAAGCCTTCTTCCTGAAAGCTGGCTGCCTTGGATCAAAACGTTTAGCGCATGCTGCACGCCAGGTATTGTCCAGTGTGGATAGATTGGTAAAGCACTCGTACCTTGTCCTAAGGTTCTAGGTTCGAGTCCTTCTTCAGTCCCGAGATCAGTGTTTGTGATATCTTCGCATGCTCCCACGAGCGAATTCCTTGCCTTGTTCCAAATCTCAGTAAGGCTGATGCATGCAGGGGATGAGATGAAAAGCTAGTAAGGCCTTCTTCCTGAAAGCTGGCTAGCCTTGGATACAAAACGGTGTAGCGCAATGCTGCAACGCCAAGGTATAGACCGCAGTGGAGGATAGATTGGTAAAGCACTGCGTACCTTGTCCTAAGGTTCGTAGGTTCGAGTCCTCTTCAGCAAGAGCTCAGTGTTTTGTGTATATTTCGCAAGCTCCTCGCGAATTCCTTTCATTGTTTCAAATCTCTAGTACGGCTGATGCATGCAGGGGATGAGATGACAAGCTGTAAGCCTTCTTCCTGAAAGCTGGCAGCCTTGGATCAAAACTGTAAGCCAGCTGCACGCCAAGGTACTTGTCCATTGTGTGGATAGATTGGTAAACCACTGCCGTACCTTGTCCTAAGGTTCGTAGGTTCGAGTCTCCTTCAGCCAGAGATCAGTGTTTTGAGTATATTTCTCATAGCTCTCGCGAATTCCTTGCATTGGTCCAAATCTCTAGTAGAGGCTGAATGCATGCAGGGGATGAGATGAAAAGCTGTAAGCCTTCTTCCTGAAAGCTGCTGCCTGGATAAAACGGTGTAGCGCAGCTGCACGCCCAGGTATTGTCCAGTTGTGGATAGATTGTGTAAAGCACTGCTTACCTTGTCCAAAGGTTCGTATGTTCGAGTCTCCTACAGCCAGAATCAGAGATTGTGTAAATTTCGCATGCTCTCGCGAATTCCTGCATTGTTCATATCTCAATAAGGCTGATGCCATGCAGGGGATGAAGATAAAAGCTGTAAGCCTTCTCCTGAAAGCAGGACTGGCCTTGGATCAAAAACGAGTAGCGCATGCTGCACGCCAAGGTATTGTACGCCGTGGTGGATAGATTGGTAAAGCACTGGCGTTTACATTGTCCAAAGGTTCGTAGGTTCGAGTCTCCTTCAGCCCGAGATCAGTGTTGTGTATATTTCGCAACGCTCTTCCTCTCCGCGAATTCCTTGCATTGTTCAAATCTCTAAGTAAGGCTGATGCATAGCCGGGGAAGAGATGAAAAGCAGGTAACCATTCTTCCTGAAAGCTGGCTGCCTTGGATCAAACGTGTAGCGCATGCTGCACGCCAAGGTATGTCCAGTGTGGATAGATTGGTAAAGCACTGCGTACCTTGTCCTAAGGTTCGTAGGTTCGAAGTCTCCTTCAGCCAGAGATCTATGATTAATGGTTATATTTCGCATGCTCTCGCGAATTCTTGCATATAAATATATATATAATATATAATATATATATATATATATATATAAATGTGTGTGGGTGTGTCTTGCCGGAAATGGGCAGAACTGTGGATCATGCATAAATATTAACCCTCAAAGAGTTTGCCATAAAGGACAAGTGAAATGATGTACTGCAATAATTTCCGCCAAACTCCATTTTGAACCTATCGACAAAAATATATTTCACTGTGTTTTTGTTTAGTATACAATTATTGTAAACAAATCTAAAATAATATTTAGTTAGGGTTAGCTAAAATAAATTGATTTTGTTTTAGCATCAAAGTTTAGGTAATGTTATTCTAATAAGAATTCTTCTGGTGCAAAATTAAAAATTTTACATAAACATTCATAAAAAAAAAATATATCTTTAAGCGTATACGAGCAAATTTCAGAAGGACTTAATTTTAAATAGAGTTCTGCTAATAGACCACAGTTTTACATATTCTGTAGCGACCATATATATATATATTATATATATATATATGAGGTATAATATATATATATATATATATAATATATATATGCAAGGAAATCGCGAGAGCATGCGAAATATACACAAACACTGATCTCTGGCTGAAGGAGACTC